>SRLM01000076.1:1175734-1280455 GCA_015708895.1 Populus ilicifolia | reverse complement strand
GCACCATGACTAATCCCACGGGCCCTGAAGTTAACGACCATGTAAGCCTCCAGTGGCCATCATACGAGCAACCAAGGACTCGAACCTGAGACCACAGAGGGAACAAACCCCTTGATCCCAAGTCCTTACCACTTGGGCACCACCTAGATGGTTAGGGCTTCATGATTTTAAATTGACAAGAAGAAGAAGAAGAAGAAGAAGAGTTGATACATGAATGATTAAAAGCCCATCCACTCTTGTTTACAAACGCATGCGGAGTAAATTATGAAAGTGATAATGATTTAAAATATTTTTTATTTAAAAATATATTAAAATAATTTTTGATGTAGCATTCAAAATAATATAAAAATATAAATTTTTTTATTTTAAACAAAAAAAATAACAGTTTTAAAAACACGGCTTGAGGATAGAGATACAGTCTCACGTGACTTGGTTTTTTTTTATGGAATTAAAAATAAAAAAAGGAGGAGAAAAACTTGATTTTGATTGTAGCTGTTCATGCATTAAATGGGTTATATATTAGAAAAAAGAAAGTAATCATACATCATCGAATTTCTATTCCAAACACTCTCTTACTTGTTGATCACCATGAATAGAATATTTTGTTGTCTTACCATTGTTGCTTTGCCTCGACACATTATAAAAGAAAAGTCAAGGGTGCTTGATGATTCATTATGGTGGTCAACTCCTATACTGTCGATTGTTATGGTACAATGATGTTTTTGCTCTCCACAGTAATACCACAGGAAGAGCAATTTATTAGAAGTAAAATAACTGGTATTTTTTAAGTGAATGGGTTAAATCAGTCTATTTATATTTTTGTTATGTAGTAAAATTACTAATCTACTCTTATAATAAAAAAATATTGTTTAGCTTACAAGGGTTTCATTGTCTTTTACTTTTTTTCAAAACAGTTAAAAGACTAAAATACCCTTGAAAGGAAGAGAAAGGACTAAAACATTAAACATGCTACCAGGGTTTTTTCGTTTTTTTCTGATGGTTTTTTCATGATTCTTAATTTGCAAGAGAGTTAAAACAATCTTTTAATAAATAATAAATAATATACATATAAAAGCTTGTGTGTGGACGCTGCCACCACCTCTCTGACGATGCGCGCGATTACGTCCGGCAACAAAATTTGAACAACCATCATGTATCCTAAAAAGGCTTTTTGAATTTTTATTTTTAATTATTGTGGACTTCACTTTATTTACAATCTTAATGACTGATTTTAAATATTAATATGGTTTAAATTATTATTTTTTTAAAAAAATTATTTTAACATATTAATGTTATTACTCCATATCAAATTATTAAGCTTTAAATTTAGTAATTTATTTTATCTTTGTTATGAGTTATCTTGATTTTATATTTTAATTACAGATTAATAAAATTAATCTATATTTTTTTAATTTTTTTAATTTTTTTTATTTAGTCCTTTAACATTAAATTATTAATTCTTAAAATTTATATTTTTTTTATTATGGTTAGGTTATTTAAGTGTTGTTTTCTTTAATTTAACTTTTTTTTCTAGGTTGTTTTTATTTTTCTTTCATGATCTATATTTTATGTCTAATAGATTGTCAAATTAAATTAAATTTTTTTATTTAATATTTATATAACTTACTTATTTTAATTTCATTCATTAAAATTATTAGATTATTAAACCAATACGAGATTCAAATTATCTTAAATTGATTTACATTATCAAGCACAGCTGGCGGTGTAAAGCGCACGACCTAGCTAGTCATGTAAAAAACAAGACTTGCAAGATGACTTTAAAAGGCCAACGATTACTGAAGGGCACAAAAATCTAAAAGGCGAGGCCCCACACTTGCTGACGACCACAAAAAATCTAAAGTTCAAATAGTTGAAAAACACAGCACCTGGACTTTTCACCCGTCCCTTGGCTTCGCTTCATAATGCGGTAAATTGTTAATATTCCACGGGGATCAAGAGGAGCCGCTCTTGAGTTTTTTTAAATAAAATTGAAGTCAATTGATTTATCTTTCAAATGCATCCTTTTTACCTATATCTGAAGGATAGATCAATCGAATAACTCAAAGGATTATCCATGGATGAATTGGCTGAAACGAAGGAAAGTCTATCGATTAAAGGATTAAGGAAACACAGATTTTTTACAGGCAATTCATGTTCTTCCACCAAATCAAATCATATAGACTGAAATTAATTGGATCAAAGGAACAATCCATGCCATTAAAAGTTGCTGATGGAAAGAACATTTGCTAGAATGAGAAATATAAACAAGGTCGGCGTCACAAGTTTGTTGCCGATATCTTTTGCTGACCGACAAACACTTCATTTTAGCTACCGGTTCCTGCAATCCTTCGGGTATTATACGAGGCGCACTGTTTGCACTTGTGCCCAGCAACGTGAAATGCGACTTTGCTAGTTCTGTTGCAGTCATTGCACAGGATGGAGACCTGTATAAACACCCAAGCGAATGAGAGAAAATCCCGCATCAAGGAATTTTCTTTCTGCACCAAGAACAGGACATGTATCCATGTTTATTTGTGGGCGTCAGGGTGTGTGGATGGACGGTCACACGTACATGTAATTATGATGAATGTTTACATGTCCCACCCATATTCCCAGACCCAGGAAAATTAGATGGGTTGCGCAGCCTACCGAACATTGTCCGTGAATGAGCAAGCGTTCCAGCTTTCTCAGAAATGCATATGACGAGGCTCCCTAAAATGCATTGATTAAAAGACCCATTATGACACGGTATTTACCATGAATTTTCACTGAATTTCAAAACCTAGTCCGAGTCATATGAGTTTGAAAGCACCAATATGATAGACCAAATGAAGCTTCAAGAAACAGCTTTAGGGAAACATCAGTCAAGTTGGTAACCCATCCTCCACTATGAAGAATGCTACTTTTCAAAAGGCCTTATAATGCATATTTCCTTTCCTCAATATCAATAAAGGAATTGTTCATAATATAGCATGTACAAAGAGTTAAAAACAGACAACTAGCTCTTCAGAATGAAATTGAGGGCGGTCCCAAACCACCCCTCTATTATTCAGTCTTGTTTATATCTTTTAGACATCAAAGGACTGGCTGCTTTAAAGAACTTTTGGTGACAGTTAGTATCAAGTCAGTTTAGAAGTTCTGGATACTTCGAATAATTGAAGGGTGGTCATTGCAGATTTGCAATAATCAAATTGAAACTGCAAAAAAAGGACAAAGAGACTACCTCATACTGGTATTGCTCGGGCATTTGAACAGCCTCAATCTATCAAAAGAAACTTCCCCAATTATTGCAGAATACTACTTTATAGAAATTAAGCAGAAAAAGTCATAACCTATATAGCAACTATAATTATCATCAAAGTTAAAGGCTTAAAGCAACCATTCAATAATCAACCAAGACCTGCATAAAAAAGAAAACTTCTACACAACGGACACAGCTACATGCTTCAAAAAAATAAATCACTGCTCCCACGAAACAATATATGTACAAGGCAAACAGCCAAGCTTTGTGATTCCAATCCAAACCACACCCAATAGAAATATAAGCATCACTCCAAACCAGGCAAAGAGAGGGAGCATATGGGAGGAGAGGGAAGCTAGGTTTATTTGAAACAGTCGTGGGCAAAAGGTATCATCATAAAGTCTATGGTGAGAGCCAGAATCAAGTCAATCAATCGCATGGCAGCATTGATCTTATCTTGTCTGTTCAAATTACATTTGACATTACAAGAGCTTGCTATGCTGTCCATTAACCATTCAATATCATTACCTGGCTGCATGAGATCAGCTCATATACAAGTTCACATGACCTATATAGTGCAGTCAATTAGCCATTGCTGTGTAGCAACCTTCTTTCCACCACACTAATATATCCAGGGTGCTCGATAACAACCTATTCTTCCAAGGCACGGCATATAAGCATGAACTATAGTTCAAATTTTTGCAACAATTCTGACAATTAAAGGAGGGAAATGTCATACCTCCTCATCTAGCATTTTCCAATATTCTGAGGTGTCCATCACTGTCTTGGAGCAGATTGGACAACGATACCTGGTAATCAAATTAAAAATGTTGTATACAAAACACAATCATTTGACTAGTTAAAATCAATTGAAAACAAATAAGCAGATAACATCTATGAAGTTTACTGCTGTTGTTTTGCCATTTCACGAAAGCAGTCCATGTGCATGGTATGTCCGCACTTCATAACCGTTGCTTGTTTAACTGAGTCAAAAAGATACTGTTGGCACATTACAACACTGTCAGAACATTAAAATTCCTTTTCATTCCTGTAAATTTGTGCGAGTCAACACAAACCTCGTAGCAGACAGGACAGTAATTTTTCATGGAGTTCTCAACACATGCGTGATTGTCACTCATATCAATTGCATAGCAAGATCCTGCACACTTCAAATCATTAGAGAAGATAAAGCAATGTCCATTTGGTCTGCAAAGTAATAGCATCCACAAAATAATCAACAGGCAGCTAGAAAACTGCATGCAGAACCCAAGGGCAGAATAATGGATAAACTATTTCCCTTAAGATTGGCCACTGGCTCTGTAACTTTTTGAGCTAGTGTTAATACACTAAAGAGACAAAACAGGTATTCAGGTTGCTCCATCTAGACTTTTTTGATGTTATGACAAATCTCGAGTTTTGTAACTCCATACATTAACTAATGCTAGCTGCTCACCCAAGTACCCTTTTATTTTCTCAACAGGTGATTTCAAGAATCTCCCAACTAACAAATCTGTAGCTCTTTAACTTAATTTATAATTTCTTCCTTTTCAGCTCCCAATTGCCTACCTAGAGAGCTTCAGTTTATATTATTGCATTCTGGTTTTAAGTCCCATTGAGAGCTTGAGAGTTTTACTCAAATCTGCCAACCATGGCTAACTTATGAAAGTGTGATGTGATTTCCTTTCTTGTATGGTATATTTAACCAGAATCTTATGCCCAGAGCAAATAACCAAATTATCATAAGTAGTAGTGCCTAATAAAATTATCTCCGAGTTGACAGTTGACTTACTATCAAATCTAATTAATAAATGATAATTTTCAAAATTAATCACAACCTGCAGCAGAGCCACATGCATCAAAAAACAAAGTGAAAAGACAAGTGACTGAATCATAAGAGTCAGAAAAGCAGCGAGTTACAAACCACATTTCTCACAGTGAAAAAACTTTTCACGGCCACCAAGTCTGAAAACAACAACGTAAGCATAAACACAAATTATGACAGCAGGAACACCAAGAAGGAAAGTTATCGCCCCTAAGAAACGAAGCTAGCTATGGATTAAATGTATAATGAAAGTCTCTTAACTAACCTACAAATCCCACAACTATCACAATGGAACTGCTGTTTGCTTGTCTGAAAAAAATTTACACCACCAAAATTAAACCAGAGCAATCCCAATAGTAACATCTCAATAAATTATAACTTAATATTCACTTACATCATCGTCATAGAATTTGCAAATATCACAAAAATATTCACCCATCTTGACACCACACTTCTTGCAAACCTGAGCAACCTGAAAAAAAAAAAATTAGATGAAGAATTTTTATGCTTTTTCCTCAAACCCACTGGGTTATCCATACCTCTTGCTCTGTGTTGCAAACTGAACAAATAACCTGTAACACCAATTGTTCAATGAAATCAAAATAAATCCATAAGAAGGAAAAAAGAAAAGAAGATAAATTACGAAATTTTGCGTACTTGTTTAATATCGTGCCTGACTATTTCATGACGATCCTTGGGATTGCTCAGCGAGCTCTAAGACACACACAGAAAGAAAGAAAAAAATCCCTAAACTGAAAAAATAAAAGGAAATAATAGAAGCAGATAAAGGGCGAGAGGTGGTTACGGTAGCTTCATTATGGCAGTGGCGGCAAGAAAATATTTGGTTGCAACATGGAGCTCGGATTTTGCATCTTCTCCGGTAGTGCTCGCATCTATTATTATCACAGCACCAAAAGAGAATAAGAAAAGAAGAAAAAGAGAAATATAACGATGGGGTGCTGGAGAAGAGAGCGAAAGGTTACAGACCCATATTGGTGTTCCAATTTTGCGGTGTCTTGCAGCTGCTCTGTGCTTCTATGAGACTGAGAAGCAGGGTTTTGCTCTTCCATAGCGATTGCGGTTGCTTTCTCCAGAAGCAGCACCTGATTTTTTTATTTATTTTTTTAAATATACAGTGTTAATCCTTCGTTTCTCCGCTGGTTTTTCCTTTGAAACCGCGTTTAAGTGCATTTAGCTTAAAAAATATTAAATTAATATTTTTTTAATAGTTTTGAACATCCAGGATACACAGTACTTGATTTCATTGCGACGAACAAGAAACAAACCAAGTTCTATTTTCTAACAGCTTTTCAAAGAATTCTCATAATCGAAAACCCTAAATAGAATGGGCAAATCACTGTAGTGCATGCCATTGTTCATACATACGCATGGCTCTGTTTGCTGCCTCCGTCCCCTTTTCTTTTTTCCCTATTTTATGACTGAATTGATAGCTGATATAATTATATTTATTAAGAAATGAAAAGATTAAAAGTGAAAGGATGAAAGTAAAAAACAGATAAAGATAATGGATGGCGCTTCAAAAACAAGGGTCAAAAGTTAATTTTCATCCTTCTACTTTCTAAATAATCAATGCCTAGTCCCTTAGTATGTATGTCGAAAATTCAATTTAAATACATAATTTTATATTTCTTATATTTTTAGTTTTTAATTTAAAAAAATGAGAGTGGCTGAATTCTAGTTGTAAAAAGAAAAAATATTAATTGATATCAATTTTAATAATAAAAAATTATTTTTAATATTAACAAGTTTTATTCAATAAAAAATGATAAATTTAAGCTTAAAAGTAATTTTTTTTTGGATTATTGAATTCATAAATAAGTTTATTAAAATTTGGGTAAAAATAATTAGTTAAAAATCAAGATTTTTGACAAAAACAAGCTATGGTCTGACTTTCCGGTGACACTTTCGTTATTAAAAACTAGTTTAATAGATAATACATTATCTGTGTTAGTTTTAGTTTTTTTTTTAAATTATATTTTTAATAAAAAAAATAAAAATTAAAAAGACCTAGCATGAGAGCCAAATCTTTTTCTGAAAAGATGAAGCGCGTAGGCCCGACACCCTCCGACAATTGTTTTACTTTTCCCTTTATGCTGCCTACATTTTACACTTTATTTCATTGACTAAAAGGTAATGCGAGATTCCAATAAATTGGGTATCATTGAAATTTCATTTTTTTAGTGACATCATAACGTCTTTATATATATATATATATTTATATATAGCAAGTATTTTTTTTTAACAACTCTTCATGATTATTTTTTTATTAAAAAGATTATTGTTCACTAATTCATGATTATCTTTGATCTTTTCTTAAACTTTATTAAGGTGCTATAGTTTTTTTTTATGTTATTTGATTAAACATTGTTTGATTTTTTTTTTCAAGAAATTTTAAACCATTATTATTATTTTTTACAACATCAGCATGTGTTTTGCTTTTGCAGCACTCCCATGATGGTCGTGGCTTCCGATGAAAAACAGTTTGCTCACACTGAAACAAGTTCTCGATGCTTTAAAAACAAAATACTTTGCTAATGGCTACGCCTTTTTTTCTCCAAAATAAAATCCAACCCGCATTGGAGTGCAGGCCAACTAGCTGACATGCGCTAGACAATATGCTTGAAATGTTCCGTATAAAACAAAATCCAAGCCTGAAAGGCTTATGAACGTAGAAGGTGGGCATCACATGTCAACTCCGCAACCTAAATTCATGTAGAAAACTCACATGCCGCCGGAAACCGTCATCAATTTGCGTTATGGTGGCCACACATCGCCTTTTCTCAAGGGCTTTTAAACCTCTTGATGGACTTAAAAAGGAAACAATTAGAGATCATATTACGTGGGTTTTTTTTCTTAAGGTAAGATTGATGATTAAAAAAATATTAGATGAAAGTACTTCTAAGAAATAGCAGTATCAAAAATGGAGGAAGAAGTCATCGACAAAAAAATTAAATTAGTCATCAAAATATACAAGACGGTAATAATATTTTGGTGGAATCAAATACCTTGAACAAAAATCCATATATGGTTAATTTTATGGATTCGATAGATAGAATATTTTATTGTTATTTACTCTAACATGTTAACAATGAATATTTTACTAGTGGATTCATGAACAAAAACTGATCGTCGGAAAAAACCTTGTAGAGTTATATGATCGATGCATGAAAAGAGAAGCGCTCTCTTTGCAGTTTGCAAGATTCTGTATCTCCACTTTTGAGATTGAGATCCTTCTATATGGTGGCCCTTCAATACCTTTGAACTTTGAGTTTGGCCAATTGGCACAGGAACTATCATCTACCTCCTCTGATACCGAGACTTTCTTGGCGACTGATCATGAGCTAACAATTAGCTGGTTATTATGAAGAGAAGTTGACGCATCATGACCGAAAGTAAGTGACTGTCCAATCAATAATTCAAGCTGTCCAAATCTCCTCATCTTGTTTTCTCATGTCTGCGTATGCATATTATACGCTCCTTGATGCCTTCTTGTCACGTGCATATCAATGAAATACCCTCTTTTTATGATGACCATTGACTTCATCATGAGCTGAGATGAAAACAAGCTTGTTCTCTAGTAAAACACATGCACTCAGCAAAGAAGATTATCTAGAAATAATTTTCTTCCTCTATATAAAATGGAGAGCCATAACATATTCCTTTAGATCCATGCAACAGTTCTTGGTTTTCTTCCCGTGCAACAGTTCTAACAGGAATTCTTCTCAGTTTTTTCTGTCACCTATGATTGAGAAAATAAGAGATGTATCCACGTATTATCCAAAGAAAAAGAGATGTATCCACGTACTAATACTATTGTGGAAACTTGAATAAGAAAGATCGGTTGAAATTCCATGTAAATCGCGACATAAAAAGCGAAACTGCGTTTAATCTTGCTGCAAAAATTCAATTAAAATCGCGAAAATTGTGTTTAATCCATCTGCAAAAATTGCTGTTAATGATAGAATTTAATCTCTAGCACTGTTTTGGCTGATGTAGCACCACATAATTAGTGGTCAGAAAAGCAAGGTTCTGCCGAAACTCAGATTGATTCATACTCTTTTGGAAATGTAATTTCATTTGCATGCAATTAGTTGTGGCAGCATATAATTAAGGAAGATAAAATGACTTCTTCGAAAAACTGTAGTAAAATCTGACCGGAATAACGATGAAGACATGGTTCTCGGCATAATATCTTCCATCTATGACCAAGTTAGTTGGGGAGAAGGATTTTTGGCAATGAGAAAATTAAATAAGAATGATGCGATGTGTAGCGCGCTGTGATCTTGCTTCCATTTTTCTGCAAGAAAAAGGGATAGATACCATCACCGCCGAAAAAAGATGTAAAGGGAAGGAATGCAATACCTTTCTTTATCTAGGATAAAGCAGAAGAATCGATGGCAGCACAAACAAGAAAGAACGTTCCTTCTTAGACTTTTTGGGTGTGGAGGAAAGCGCGCAATAGGCAGTTTAAAAGTTGGAGATGTCTAACTTGACTAGCTTCAACTTTCTCCCTCACCTCCATTCCATTGATGCCCTACCCACAACCAAAAATCATAGAAAAGAAATTCAAAAAGTAATTTATGCGCACTTATATATTTCTGCTATTTTTCCTCAATTGGTCTCTCCAATTCTGATATTTGAATGGATGCGCTTGGAACATTTACATGATGATGCAAATGTAAATCTGGTTGATCAAAATGCATGTTAATAGTGCTCAAGATTGCAGGATTGTAGATTTGAGGAGGCACTTAATTTTAAGTTAATTTGTTTTCCTCTGAGAATTTATAATATGGAAGGCATATATGATGATCTGAGTGATTTTATGGAATATGCTTTTCTGGAACTGACTTGAAGTGAGAGGAAAGGGATATGGTCAAATATTCAGAGATTGTGCGATGCTGGAATTCTGCACTGATCAAATAGAGCAACGATTACACAAAGCTAACTCCATTGACATAAGGGAACATATTACACACAAGCTAATCAAAGCTATGAAGCACTTAACACAAACAACGTCTACATAGACTACTAAGCATACAGCGCACTAGCTGTACCACTAAATCGAGCCAATTTTTATTCTTCCAACTTGAAACTGAAGCAGTAATTAAATTAAGTTTGAGACTGGTAGGGTTTGAGCATTTGATTGAGTGAGCCACTGAGGTGGAGGGACATGACTTCATTGGTGGATCCCAGCAGCTTTCCACCAACGAATACAGCCGGTACAGGCGCGCTACACCCCATCCTTTTGAGAGCCTTTTCCATTTCGCTGCCTTCAGTGTCTAGGTCAATCTCATGAACCAGAGGGTCCACCCCAATTTCTTGGAACAGGATTTTGACTGCATAACACAAGCAACATGTGCTCTTGGTGAATATCACTACCCCGTGCTCAGAGGCCAATCTCGACACCTTATCCATGTTGTCACTCCTGATTAAGCCTTCTTACTATGTGAAGAAGTCCTTGGCTTTCTCTAGAGTTTATTCAGATCCTAAAGACCACCAGATCAAATTCAGCTAGAATTGGATCCAGCGGTAATGTTAGGGCGGGGGCAGGCAGGAGAGAAAAGGCGTTTTAAAGCAGAAAGTTGTTTGAACTTCTGCTCTCACGCTAGACTATATATAGGGACAGATTAGGAGAGTCCTTTTGTTTTTTCAAGAACATTCAAAAGTGGAGCAGCTTTACTTAGATGCCCAAGTGGGTGAAAGTTGCTTTAGACTGAGCAAGTTGACAACAAAAATTTGCTGCACCGCTATTGTTCAAGTACTGACGAAACTGACTGTTTATACAATTATCATAACCATTTCATATGAGGACTATTACTGCTTCATCTTTACTGAAATGGAAGGATCAAAGCAATGATCATACTGTGGATTCATACAGTCTAATATTCATAACAGACGTGCTCATGCTATTGACCATTTGTTCAGCTTTTCAATATTTGATAGATACAATTATACTCTAATTTATATTTAAAAATATATTTTTATTAAAGTTTTATATCATTATATTATATTTAAAAAATATTAAATTTTCCAACTTAAACATATTTTATAATAATAAGTTTGATAATATAAACTACCTTTAATTTATGATAAATACTCATTTTAAATGCAATCATGTTTCACAATTTAAAGGATTGATTGATGTGATTAACTATTAAAAGTGAAAGGATAAAAAAAAATTTAAGTTTAAAATGGAGATACTGATTCAATTCAAACTAAATCATTAGGTCATATCTAGAGTTATAGCTCTTCGATTTCAGTTTAGTTTACATGGTTAGAAAACTAAGATATAGACCCAAAATAATTATAAAGGCTCAATTTTACTATTTGAAAATTCAAATCTTAGCATCAAAATAGAAGTTCAAATATGTCTTGCAGCCCACATATTGTTTAATATTCAGCTTATATCTCGAGTTTTAGAAGTTCAAATAACCTTATTCTTGTTTTGTTGGAAAGCTGAGACAATGTCCCATAACTTTTATAAAGGCTATCTATTCAAATTTTTATATTAACAATGATGTTTTCTACAAACGTAAGGATTATTACCAAGTCAAAAGGTGGTCATCTACTCAATAATTAGTGATCAAATTAATAATTTCAAATTTTAGCATATAAAAAGAGATATTTGCCATGCATTTAGGTATATTGATTTTCAGATTAGGATCATGTTCTTGCTCGCTTTCTATATATTCTTATAATGTTTAAGTTTTACTTTCATTAATCTCTTGTTTATGCCTTTCATTTCCTTTACTATACTTATATAATCATGTTCTCCTCTCGTTTATTTATGTTTAGCTAAGTTTATTATGTCAATGTGAAA
This sequence comes from Populus ilicifolia, assembly GCA_015708895.1. NCBI lineage: Eukaryota > Viridiplantae > Streptophyta > Magnoliopsida > Malpighiales > Salicaceae > Populus > Populus ilicifolia. The sequence continues at coordinate 1,268,551 of SRLM01000076.1, read as the reverse complement.
AGATTTTACTAATAGTATTAGGATAAGTATAATATAAACTCAATATGGACTTCAATGATTATATCCTAAACAACTTGCTATTAACATGTCTTATCATTTTTATTTTATTAATTCTTTATACCTTGTTTGTTTAATGGTTAATTTAAATTTATGTTGTATAACAATTAGTACAATAAATACTTGATCCTTCATAGCCAACTATATGATATAACCGATATCTATGCTGTGAAATGAACTTGATTTATTATTAACATAAGTTAGCATCATGAATTCCTAATAACATTTAAAAGTATTGATATTACTTAAATAAGATAATTGATTAGTACTTAAAAGTGCATTCTCATTAAGGATTTATGTTATCATATTGCACCTAAAGTATCATTAAATTTCCTAACAAAAACATGTTTTATATTAGCAAGTTTAAAAATATAATATACCTTTAATTCATGGTAAATGTTCATCCTAAATATAGGTCTATCACATAAATAAAAGGATTGATTGATGAGTTTAAGAATTGAAATTGAAAGGATAAAGAGAAGGTCAAACTTAGTAAAGTGTTGCTAGTGCATTCCAAACTCGAATACCGTTCGGTAATTGGATCATATCTGGAGCTGTAGATATCAGATTTAGGTCCATTTTATATGGATGAAAAAGTAAGACATAAACCTATAACTTTCATATGGACTCAAAGACTCAGTTCTACCATTTTCAAGTTCAAATCTTAGCAACAACGAAGACATCAGAAGTTGTCCTACAACTCAAACACTATTCGGTTTTTGGCTCATATCTTGAGTTCTAGAAGTTCAAATGAGCTCTATTTTTTTTCCTTAAAAAGCTAAGACAATTGTCCACAACTTTCATATTCAGTTGGCTATAATTCTGATGTTAACAATGACGTTTTGGCTATCCAATAATATCAATAATTAGCCCATAATATAAAAAAATAGCATCTATTAATGTCAAAAACCAGCCACCAAATCAATGGATGCCCACCAATTATTCAATCAATTAATAGTTCTAAAATTTAGCCTATAAAAAGAGGCATTTTTCATGTATTTATTCATATTAATTTTCATATAAAAGTTATCTTCTTGGTTTCTCTTTACATCTTCGTAATATTCAAGTTTTCTTTCATGCTACAGTAATCTCTTGTTTATGCTTTTTTATTTTCTTGTTTATACTTAGTTAGCTTATATTATGTTTATGTTCTTATATTGGTTATTTATGTTTTTCTCCTTCTTGATGTTTAGCGAAGTTAATAATGTCAAGGTAAAAATATTTCTCTAATGGTGTTAAAATAGGTATAATATAAACTCAACATGGGCTTTAAATGTTTATATCCAAGAAAGATTGTTATTAACATGATTTATCTTTTTATCTTAGTAATTTTTAATACCTTGCTTATTAAATTGTTAATTTAGATTTATGTTGTATAATACTTGGTACATTAAATGCTTGATCCTTCATAGTCTTCGGTCGACATCGTTATTATGATAAGAACTTGATTTGTTATTAACATAAATTAGCAACATGATTGCTTGATGATATTTATAAGTATGGTGTTACTTAGATAAGATAATTAATATGATCATGTTAGTAATATATAATGAGCTAATAATGAGAAATCATCTGATTGGAACTTTCTTTGTGTGTGGTTTCTAGTTGAGTAATAAAAAGAGTTTATATTATATTTATTTGAAATACCATTAGTAAATCCTATAACCTTGACATATGTTTTGTTATTGTTTAATCCTTACATCAATATCACATCCCAAAACTTTCTTCAACTCTTTTTTTTGTTATTATTCTCTTTAAATCCTTTTTTTTATTTGTAATTTATATAATTCACCTCTTTGTGGTTTGACCCCGGTCTTGTCAGGTTATTTTACTTTGACACTGTTGCACTTGGGATAAGACATCAACTCTTTGATCGTGTCAAGTTTTTGGCGTTATTGTCGGGGAGGTAAGTTATTGTATAAATTAAATATTTTATCTTATTTTATTTTCAATTTTATTTGTTTTTCTAATTATTGTTTCTTTTTCTTTTTTCTTTTTTTCTTTTTTTTTGTATTTGCATGAGAGTTTGGACATGTATATTAAGTGGTAGACTTTCTAAAAAATCCTTATTTTCTTCAGAAAACATGGCTAAAGAAGCAACCAATCAATTCATGATGAGAATAATGAGAATAATCGTGTTAGAACACTTAGAGATCATATGAATCCAACAAGAACAAGTGCACCATCATGTATTATTTTTCCTCCTGATGCATCTCATTTTAATTTTAAACCAAATATTATTCAACTTTTACCTATTTTTCATGGCTTAGAATTAGAAAATCCATACTTGCATTTAAGAGAATTTGAAGAAGTTTGTAACACTTATAAATACTTAAATTGTAGCATGAACACCATCACATTAAAACATTTTCCTTTGTCATTAAAAAATAAAGCTAAAACATGACTATAAAATATTAGGTCAAGATCCATTCATGCTTGCGATGAAATGCAACAACAGTTTTTAAAGAAAATTTTCCCTTTTTATAGAACAAACTCTTTCAAAAGATAAATCACCACTTTTACTTAAAAATCAGGAGAAACATTTTACAAATATTAGGATAGATATAAAGACTTGCTTAATACCTATCCTCATCATGATTTTGAAATATGGAGATTGGTTTCATAATTTTATGAAGGGTTAACACCTAAAGATAAGCAAATAGTGGAATTGATATGTAATGAAACTTTTGAAAATAAAGACATTGATGAAGCAATGGAGTACCTAGACTTGCTAGTTGAAAATGCTTAAAATTAGAACATCATAAGTACTTGTGAGGCACCAGGTAAAACTCAACTTCATACATTTAATTGAGGCATGTATAACTTTAAGGAAGATCATGACCTCCAAGCCAAATTTGCATCTTTAGCTAGAAAAGTTGAAGTACTAGAATTAAAAAAGAGTGGTCAATTAAAATCTATTTAAAAAATTATGTGTCAAATTTGTGAAACCAATGAACACTCAACCAATGATTATCCCACTTTGCCTTCTTTTAAGGAATGTCTCCATGAATAAGTCAATGCTTTAAATAGTTTTCAAAGACCAAGTCCTAACCCATACTTACAAATGTACAACCTTGGTTAGAGAAATCACCCAAATTTTAGTTGGAAGAGTGGTAATAATAGTGCACAAACTTCACAGCCACCATTTCAAGCACAATATAATTTTTAAAATTCTCATGGATATGCACCTCCTTATATTCCCCGTCCTAGAAGAAATCTTGAGGACACATTACATGTATTTATTGAAAAGCAAGAGATAATTAACACTTAAAATGCTCAAACCATGGCTGATTTGAAAGATACTCTTGCAAAGTTCAGATCTGCTCTTAATTTTCAGGAGAAAGGTAAGTTTCCATCTCAACCCTAGCAAAATCCCAAAGGGCAATACAATTCAAGTACAAGCAATTCCAGAAGCCAACATTTAGATCAAGTTAAATTAATCATTACTTTCTACAGTGGTAAGGTTATTAAAAAACCTATTATTGAATCTTGTGAGAAAAAAGATGAGTTAGCCCCAAAAGTTTTAGCATCTCGATTAATAAGAATATTTGTTGGTAAAGAAATTTACAAAATAAAAGAAAAGGATAAACTGGATTCAGGAGGCTAGCCTTCTCCCATGAGCACTAGCTGTAATCACACTTTTCACTAGACCACCAATCTAAAGTTGGGTATTTAAAATTATCATTAGTTTTTGTTTTTACTATGGAATTGTTTTTAGCATGCTCAACATACCAATGCAAACAACACTAAAAACCAGAAGTACTATGATTGTCTCTATTCTCTTTTACCCATTTAACAAGAAGACGAACTGAATCTTCTTAATAGCTTGCATAGAAATAAAGAGAAAAGCAAAGAAGTGGAGATGTTGATTTTTGTTTTGCTTCCATAAAAGAGATAGAGATATAGATTGCATAGAAGAGATGGAGATTATGCACAGAAATAAAAAGAGAAGCCAAAAAATGAAGATGTGGGTTTTTGTTTGGCTTGTATAGAAGAGATAGAGATGTTGCGCAGAAATAAAAAGAGAAGCCAATAAGATGGAGATATGAGTGGATGTCTTAGCTTTTAAGTTTTGAAATGAAAAATGGAGGACGACAACTTTTTGTGTTATTATTTTTTAGATGGAGAGTGGGGTAATTTGTTAGGATTAGGTTAATTGGAATATTTATATCCCTTTTGTTTTTTTTGATTGGTTGTGTTCAGTTCATCGATTTCTATTTTTTAAAAAAAAACAAACCGAACCAGTAAAATTTTATGGTTTTAAAAATTGGTTTAATTAGTTTTTCATCTTGGTTCAGTTTTTTTGGTTAATTTTTTTCCTGTTTTCTTGTTTGTTCGGTTTTTTTTTAACACCCCTAATTTATATTATTTGAAATACCATCAGTAGATCCTCTAACCTTGACAACTGTATTTATCATTATTTAATCTTCATATTAATCTTACATTTTAAAGTTATGTGTTACTCATCGTCATCATCATCATCATTATATACTTAACATTCATGTGGTACATCATCATCATCATTATACAGTTAATCTTCACGTGGTTTGATTATAATCTTATCATGTTATTTATTACTTCGATATTTCTACACTTGAAAAAAAGATATCAATTTTTTAGAAATCTTAGCAACCCAAATAAAAAAACATTATGAAGCTAGTCCATTTACTAGATTCCTCACAATCACCTTCTTTTAACCCTTTTACTGAAAGTTTGGGAATGAGATGACTTTCTGTGGCTACGATTCTTAGTGCTGCACCCACCAATTTGCATGATTCTTTTAAGCTCACGACCATATAAGGCTAGATCTATATATACTACTACAATCCATTTTATACTATCTCTTGCATGTGTGGATGAGCATTTCAATTAAGTTGACATGTGGACACAATAAATGCAGCTTTTTTTTATTATCAAAATAAGATAATATTTATTTTTCTCCCTTGCATAAGATTTCTATAAAGCGTAAGTCATTAGTCTTAAGCAAAATCATGATTTCCATCGTAATTACAACTATAATTATCCTACTTGGTGTATGAATTTTAATGTGACCTGTAGCCAATTAATTAGTTTAATGTGATATTATTATATTCAAGTAAATATATATTTATTATTAATAAAAGCTTAACTTATCTTTAATATTCATATAACATTAAATTAATGAATCTAGAATAAAAATGAAGTTTATGAGATAACAAATGCTTTGCAAAATAAATTATAAAGATATTATAATTATGAGATTCTTATCATATTAAAGCATTGTTCCTAAAATATTCATGGTTAATTTTCTGTAAAATACTGAACATTCATTAGAGTAGTAAAGAATGATATATACTATATTTTTTTATAAAAAGAATCAAATGCTCTTTATAAGTTAAGATATAAGGAATACTCAGAATTAATATGTAAGTGTTTATCATAAGACACGTACATTGAACTAACCCAGATGAGAATACCATATGAAAATATCACTTATGTCTATGGAAAGGATTACGTGTCAGTTGTGTAAATGATTCTTAGACTTGAGATCACTAAGTTATCTTTTAGAGAGAATATTATGCTTGGATCCTATTACATGTTATCTTAATCGAGGTAGTAAAATAACAAACATTAGTTGTATCATGAACTATATAAAAGTACTTGAGTGATTAAGAGAGGATTCATCACCATAGGTGAATTAGAAAAAATATTTCATTTGTTCTCAAATAATATTAACGGAGAAATCCTTGGCTAGAGTGAAATGAGATTTGTAATTGAAAAAAAGTTTCAAATCTTATTTACATGGTTAATGATTATTATGTGGAGAAGAAACTTGATTTAACATGATACATGATTAGTACTTAAAAGTGTATTTTTATCAAAATTTTATATCATTATATTGCACTTAAAGTATAATTAAATTCTCTAATTTAAACATGTGTTATAATAACAAGTATGATAACATAAGATATCTTTAATTTATGATAAATGCTTACTTTGAATACATGTATATCTTATAATTTAAATGATTGATTGATATGTTTAACTATTGAAAGTGAAAAGACAAAGAGAGAGTTAAGCTTAAAGAAGAGATGTTGGTTTAATTCAAACTGGAACATCATTCTATTATTGGATCATAGCTGGAGCTATAGAACATGAATTTAGGTCTAGTTTATATGCATGAAAAGCTAAGATATAGGACTAAAACTTTCTTGAATAGTATAAGATTTAAAACGATTATTTTCAAGTTTAAATTATAGCAACAAAAGAGAAGTCAGAATTTGTCTTCTAACCCAGATGTTGTTCTAGAAGTCTAGATGAGCTTATTGTTGTTTTCTTGGAAAGTTGACACAAATTCCTGAAACTTTTATGAAGACTATTTGTTCAAATTCTGATGTTAGTAATGATTTTTTGTTAAGAGAAAATGATAATGGTTGTTATCAAGTCAAGAAATGGCCATCCACTCAATAATTAGTTATCAAATCAATAGTTCTGAATTTTAACCTATAAAAAAAGGCATTTGTCATACATTTAGACATCTTGATGTTCAAATCAATATTAATCTCTCTTTTTGTATTTTATAATGTTCAAGTTTTATTTCATGTTATATTAATATCTTGTTTATACCTTTTATTTTTTTTACTATATTTAGTTAACTTATATCATGTTCATGTTCTTATATTGTCTATTTATATTTTTCTTCTTCATGATGTTTAGCTATGTTAATTTTGTCAAGGTGAAATGGGTACATTAATGGTGTTAGAATAAATATAATATAAATTCAATATGAACTTTAATGTTTAATACTAACATATTTTGTATCTGTTATCTTACTCATTCTTAATATCTTGCTTGTTACATGATTAATCTAAATTTGTGTTGTGGAATCCTAATACTTAACATTTTTATAGCTTACTTAATGGTATAACTAACACCTATACTATAAAAGAAACTTGATTTATTATTAAAATAAGTTCACATCATGAATTTCTAACAATATTTAAAAGTATGGTATTACTAAAATAAGATAATTAATATAATTATGTTAAAAATTTATAATGAACGATTAAGGATAAATCATCCGTTTGGAACCTCCTATCCGTATGGTTTCCAATTGATTAATAAAAAACATTATATTGTACTAATTTCTAATACTATTAGTGAATCCTCTAACATTGACAATTGCTTTTATCTTTAATTAATACTCATATTAATATCACATTTTAAAAGTTCTCTTTAACTCCTTTTTATTTTTTATTTATATTTTATATAAATAAACTTCTTATAGTTTGACCCTGATTTTATCGGGTTATTTATTATTTCGACATTCCTTCACTTAGGATAAAACATTAATCTTTTAATCATGTCAATATACATACTCCATGATTTAATATTAAATCAGAATATTATTGATGAAATGATATTAATTACACTAAGAAACCTGTCACTAAAAGGTTAAGTTAAATCACTAATAACTTTTATAATATATGAGGGATCATAACATATTGTTAAATGCTACACCTGATTATTAAATATAAATTAATCAATTACTTAATTGATAATAAATTAAAATTTTTAATTGGTTTATTTATATTAAATTTAAATTATAATTTATACTTAAATCAACATATTAAGAATCTAATGAGTCACACACATTAAAAATCATTAGTCAAAAGTAAGTTGAGATGATTTAATAAAGTCTGACTTTATTAAAATATATTTTAGAAATTAAGAACTAAAATATAATTAATATATAGATTATATTTCTATACCTAGAAAAATCAAGTAAGGATTTGATTGAGTTATTTCTAAAATTTTCAATTAATATATGAATATTATTTAGAGAACAAATTGATATTTTATCAATTTATAAGATTTTTCAAATTTTCCTATAAGGCTTGTTCTAAGGATTGAGCCTAACTTTATAGGCTCGTCTTCGGAATTGTGTTTGGATCTATTTTTCTTTTCATCTTTAATGGGCTCAAGTAACTTGCCTAAGCCTAATACTCATTTGAAAAATTTTTAAAGACCATATATAGGTATCTCATTATTTTATATTGATTTAACACATTTTATTTTAAGTATTATATAACTTAAAATATAATAAGGGTGAAAGTACTCTTCAGCCTATTCTTTTCATAAAAGAATATGATTAATGAGCCATAAATATATTACGAATCCTTCAAACTCAAGGTTTACCATCTCTTCATTCTTAACACTTTCAACATATATATTTCCAGAGTCTATCTCTATAAAATCCATTTTTACTTTCTCTCTCTATAAAATTATTGGTATAGTATCAAAGAGTTTTCATATCCATCAAATGAGACGTTTTGCAGGTACTAACTACCAGCCACCTTTACTTACCTAACACCACTAGCTACCAATTACCAATCATTTAGGCTTTTTATATCAAGTCACCAGACATATTAGTTAGGGAGAATGAATTAAATTACTTAAACTAAGAGATTAATAAATTATCTAATATATTAGCCTTTTTCATAAGCATCTTGAATTTTAAGATTTATCAATTGACACCGTTTATGAGAACCTAATAAAAAAAACCATTAGTTTTTAAAACTTGTATGTGACATTTCTAGGTCTTTTTATGACACACAAATAAGATACACTTGTATTAGGATGACAACTTTACCCATCATTATTAATACTTCTACCCAGCTAAACATTAAAAAACTCACTAGTCAAGTATAACTCCTTACTCAGATCATGTTGGCAACAAAGAGAAAAATCAAACCTTGTCACCCCAACAAATCTTAACATCTTTAGTAACACATAACACCCAAGCACCACGACCACCGGCTGTAATTGCTTGTAAATAATTACACTACCTAAAAAAGACTAATTAAAATGACAATTATTATAGTCCATTAAGGGGTCACTTGCTTTATTGTAATACCTATATACAAAGAGCCAGTACTTTAATTGTCCTTTCTTTAGTTACTATGATATGGAAACCAATTATTATCATAGTGATTTTATGCCAAACTCTTTAAACTCTTAAGAGCCTAACAGACAAAGGACTAAAAAAGTATTTATACATGAGCATATCTAAGAAAATAATTACGACCATCATTTTTGGAGGGGTTCTTTTTTATCCAAATGAGTTTTGAACACTTAACTTTCTCAAAACTACATTTAAAAAAAAAATAAGTCTCTCTCAAAATTACATTTTCAAAAAAATAAGTCTGAATAATTATAATGACATGAGCATCCCAAGAGAGTATGTATAAAATTTATGTGGTAGCATAGAGTTGGTCATTCAAGATAATGACTTAATGTGAAAAATTATCCTCGTAACCTTATGGGGATATGCTTGTGCTTAGTACAATAATTTGGAGCTAAACTCCATCAAATGGTTTTGTGACCTCTACACTAAACTAATCAAATGATTTTATAACCTCTACACTAAACTAATGACACACTTCAACACCAACATTCCTGCTAAGAAAAGCTATATGGAGCTATTTAGCATTACCTAACAAAAGATCGAGTGTACTCAGATATATTTGAAAATTTTCAATGAGGAGATGTTCAAGATGAAAGAATGGTTTGAACCAGTAACCTTAAAGGCCTTGATAAAAGAGGTGAGAGAACATATAACTTGGAGAAAAAATTATGTCTTATTAGACAAAAACTTGCTCAACTAATGGAAAACCATATATAGGTAGAAGATGTTGATTTGATATAACATGAGCCTTAATTTTGTTTTTTTTACAAAGATAATAAGTACGAGGGACTTTTAAAGCAAAATCATTCTTATAGAAAAAATAAAAACTCGAGAAAGAACTACGAGGGATCAACCCATAAGCTTGTAATGTATCTTGAGGATTTATAACTCTTTTAAATAAAACTAGGATCACTCATTCAAAGTTTCCAGTATAGTCAAAGTAAACACCCTAGCTCTACCTCTAAGACACATCCCTTCTAATAACCCTCCATACTTATCACTCAAATTATATCAAGATATATAATCCTTAATAGAAATGTAAGTTTATTTTTGAAATAAAAATAATATATTTTTGACATACATTTCTTAATTATAAATTTCTAGTGAGGGTTTCTAATCACTTTCCTTGAAGGGGATTGACTTGGTCTCCTTATAACAATAATCCACAATCTTCAAGAGATGGGTTTAAGGTCTTTTTATTGCAATGACACATTCTCTAAGTTATTTCTAAAGGCCCCCTCACCAATTCACTAAGGGTTGATCTAGGATCCTTCATTCTCTAGTGTCGTCTTAGACTGACACATACTCTAAGTGATACCTAAGGACCTCTAACTAATTTGTCAGGGGTTAATATCAAATCCTTTATTCTTCAGTGTAATCTTGGACTAACACATTCTCTAGGTGACGTATAAGGGCCTCTTATCAATTCACTAGGGGTTGATCTTAGATCCTCCATTCTCTAATATAGGCTCAAACTGAAACATTCTCTAATTGATGCTAAAGAGCCTATCACCAATTCACTAGGGATTGATTTTGAATCTCTTGCCTCTCTAATTCAGTCTTGGACTGACACTACTCACTAATGGGGGACTCTCACTCCCTATTACATCATTAAGAAGGCTACTCTCACTCTTTATTATATCATTAAGAAGGCCACATAATATTCACTCTTAAAAATAACTCTTTAGTGGCCTCTCACACCCTATGTCATCACATACCTCCCACAATCCAATACGACTACTCTCTAATGGATGTAACTTGTCTTCCTAGTATAATAGCACTACCCTCCATTAGTTCATCCCCTCTACCTCATAGAAATTTTTCTAAATATAGATATCAACATCGATCTATCCCCTCATTCCCTTAGAAATTTTTCTAAGAATAGGCATCAACATGGGTTTGTCCCTTTAGCTACTTATTACCTAAAGTCACCCTTTTTCTCAGACAAAGAAAACTTGACAAAACTTATCATATTAGACATTCTTACAAGTCTTACAAAGACTTGAGGGGTATATTGATAAATCTAAATTTAATAGGCCCAAAACCCCTCTAAAAGGCCCCGATTAATGTATCTAAGCACATTGATTTCATGGGCTCGCCTTAAAGAAGGAGCATGAATCTATGGTCTCTCTTTAGAAGAGGAGCTCCACTCTATTATCTCACTTTAGGGGAGGAGCCCCACTTTATAGTCTTGTTCTAGGAGAGGAACTTGACTCCATGAGCTTGCCCAAGAAAGTGTGTATGCAATTATTTTTTTTCTTACATTTAATAAGCTCGTACAAATTGCCTAAGCCTAACTCTCTTCCAAAAATTTTTCTAGGACCATAAGAGTAAAATTACTCTTCATCTCCCCCTGTCCATCAAAGAAAAATACTTATAGGCTAAATACATTATGAATCATTCAAACTCAAAGTTCATAATCTCTTAATATATTTATAACACTTTCAGCACATATATTTTTAGAGTCTATCACTCTAACATATCTTTGTAAGTTTTCTCTCCTTAAAGTTATTAAATTGAGCATCAGAGTGTCCACGTATCCATCAAAATAGACCTGTTGCATATATCCATTATCAACTATCTTGGCTTACCTAGAACCATCAACCACCAACCACCAATCATCTCCATTTGTTATTTTAAGCCGTCAAACATCTTAGCTAGAAAAAATGTATTGGATTACTTGATCTAAAAAATCAACCAATTATTTAATATAACAACCTTATATCTAAGCATCTTACATTTTAATACTTATCACATATGTTGATATGCACATATAGGAAACCATATGCATGGATGTTATATTCTTAGTTTATGCATAAAAGTCGCATCGGAAAAAGTTTTGCATACTGATATGGAGGAATACATTATAGGACATTAAAGTTCCAGCATCACCTTTTTGCCATTCCCTCGGCAAAGGTATCCATGTAGAAGTGATTAAAAGGTCTCGATTCCAAAATTCAGGGTAAAAATAACCATGTTTAAGGTTGAAATGTGTCTTAAAATGATTTCAAGGAACAGGCCCCATATGTTACCCACAAATATTTCCTATCAGTTTGACAGTTGTGCACAGGAAGCTCTGCCAGGAATTGCAATTTTACCAAGTGGATAAATTTCTGTCCGAAAATTTCTTCTATGGAAATGAACTTTATCCTATATTTTAATTTAGCTTCACGTGGCAGTTCTGCCTGATATTCTGAAGTGAGAATTCTAATTGTTCAGGATAGGTGACTTCAGTAAATGCTTGCATGATCTCCATTTTTTATGAGATAGGCATCAATCTAACAGAGTGAAAGGATGCTCGAAGTTCTCAGGTCGGTTTCTTATTATGGACAGAAATGAAAGCATCATTGAAGTCTTAAACAACCCTGAAAACTGATCTTCAGGATTTTTTTTTATCATAACATTACTTCTTTTCGTACAATGCAGTCAGGGAACTCAAGAAAAAGCAAAGCCCTTAAATACAACATTGTTTTCAACATAGCATAAGAGCTACTTCCATATCATCCAGCGTTAAACTAAAGTACTGTGTGGCTTATTTGAGAGGTACTATAGCTAGAACCAGATTGCCTTGGCTTCCATAAGCATTTGTTTCAAAGACCCATCCAGGTGCAGGGATAGCACATCTTTGGCTGATCCTACCCATTTTCCACCTATGAAGACAGCTGGGACGGTGGGGTTGCATCCTAGCCCACGTAAAGCCCTCTCCATTTCCTTACCATTGGCTTCACGGTCTAGCTCATGAATTGCCGGGCTTGCACCTAGTTCATAAAAAAGTGTCTTGATGCTGTGGCACATGCAGCATGAGCTCTTGGTGAAGATCACTGCAGCGTTCCTAGATGCCAAATCTCTAACCTTATCCATTTCCAAAACCTTTTCCTGGTGTTGCTAAGAAAAGAAACAGTTCTCTTGCTATTCACAGCTAGCTGAGTGCTACTAGAATTAGCTTGGAAGAAACACAAAGTCAATCAAGAAAGGAAAAAAACCTGCAGGGAAGCAAGCTGAGTGCGGGAAGCTTGTAGCTGCTAGTTACTGAGGAATTGCTTTGGTGGACTTTGAGATTCATCAGGCCTTATTTATAAGGGCAGTTGAGGGGTGGTGGATAGCATTGTTTAATCCATAAAGGAAAAACAAACTATAGGATAAAAAGAGAAAGATCCTTCTGATATTTGTTTGGATAAGAAAAATATTGCAAATTATGCATGATTTATTTGATAGTGACCCCTTTGTGCTATAAACAACTTGTACCATTCATCTATAACTGTAATTCAAATCTCCAGGATAGATTTTCCGTACATCTAAACAGTGGAGGAATAAAAACAATACATTTAACAATTAGCAGAACATGCTTTCGGCCTCCCGTTGGTAGAATCTGAAATATTGAATTCGAAGTTAATTGCTGATAATATTGATAAGTATTCTTTGTTGAAGGATGGACAGGAATACCTTTTTTCATATCTCACCACCATGAAGAATCTCAATACCCTTTCAATAGTGGCTGGTATATATGTGGAATGTCAAAGGCATGGAAGGTCTGGGTCTCTTGTTCATCCTCTCTGCAAATATTCCATTAACTTAATCTCTACACAGATGTCTTGCCTCGCCTATGAATTAAGATTATCGAAAAATTCCGGATGAATGTATACGAATGCATAGACAGTACACAACGTAGTTCTTAAAGCTGGATCAAGCTAAACTTGTTTCTTGTGATTGCATGACACATTTTGGTCACTTATCATTGTAGAATAGCATCTGCTGGGCGCTGGCTGATGTGGAGGAAGATAGAGTTTATCCAATCCATTCTCACTTTCTTGAATGGGTCCCCTCACCATAGTAATGGTATGCAAAATTCTAGAAACAGGAAGAAGGAAAAGAAAAACCAAATACTACTTGCAAAAGAAAAGGAACACAGGAAAATAGAACTACATACATTAATTTACACTTGTTTGAAGAGGAGAATGCCACCAAGTTGTGCCTTTACATTCAAAACTCGAATATATCTTTGTTAGCTTATTATTATGATGAAATAAAATAAAATTGGCAATGGATATATACGTTTGCTTTTCTCGTTTGATCTCTGTCTGCATATCCTCTTCAAAAAAAAACTTTTTTTTCATTAAGTAGAAAAAGTTTTCTTTTCTTCTCATTAACTGAAAATTTAGATTCGGTACTTCCCTGTCGAACTAACAGGTGGACAAAATCTGCCCTTACAAAGATTGTGAAGATAATTGAGAAAACAGTTGAAAACACTAGCTATAGCTACTTGGCCTTTGCTAGCTATCACAAATCAAATCTAGTGTATAATTGCATCTTCTTGCTTATTCTTCTTGATCATAAACATGCAAGAATCTTACTGTATATCAAGTTCTTAAGAATAAGCAAAATTCCTTGTCCTGCATGCATGCCAATGTCGATCAATTTCAGCAGCTTTTTATGCATATGGTGAACATGTACATGCGTCATACGTACGCGATCGTATCCAATATGCTGTGTCCCCTCCACCCACCTGTGATCTCTTCTTTTCCAGTCCTCTGTAGTATTATATATCAATGTTGATGTGATGCGGCACAACAATGAATCGAGGAGGAGGAGGAGGCGAGAAATTAAGGTCTGTCTATAATTTCTTTAATAAACCATCAAAAGGTATCAACCTCGTAGAAATATACACTTAAACAAACCATAATCAAAACATTGCTAACAATTAGACTAACACATTTCTAAAATAAAATGAAATTTAAAATATAATATAACTAAATCAAATAATAAAACCAAATAAAAGTCCAATAAAATAGACTTGAATGTGTTCAATCTCCTCATAAAAAAGTAACGGGTTAGGCTATTCACTATTATTTCAGACTATACATATATGTGATCTATATGTGATCTATGATGTGAGTATTATCTTTATCAACTTTTTCAGGATTGAAAAAACATGTTGCCATCAAGTATAGCTCTTGGTGGCTCTAATTCAAACCATAATAAAAACATTGCTAACAATTAGGTCAACAACCCTCTAAAATAAGATGAAGTTTAAAATAAAATAAAACTAAATCCAATAATAAAATCAAATAAAAATCTAATAAAACAGACTTGAAGGGCTTATTCTCCTAATCAAAGAGTGACGGGTTGGGTTATTCTCTATTGTTTTATATTATACATATGTGTGATCTATGATATAGGTTTATTATTTCTATCAATTCTCTTAGGTTTGAAAAACTCAACCCTATCAAGTGTAGCTCTTAGTGTCTCTAATTCAAATCATAATCAAAACATTACTAACAATTGAGCTAATTATTATTGTATATTACATGTAGCCAATGTGTTAATTACATATGTCATTAACTTTGTTTGTTTTTGTGTGTGTATATTTATTTATTTATTAATAAAGATTTTATTTATTTTTAATATTTATCAAATACTTGATTAATGAATCTAATATCTTATTAATGAATTTGGAGTAAAGATAAAGTTCATGGGATAAAAATGCTTTGCAAAGAAAATTATGAAGTCATTATAATTATAGGATTCTTATTACATTAATATATTATTTCTAAATATTCCTGATCAATGTTATATTAAGATTGGATATTAATTAGAGTTGTTGAGATTGATACATATTATGTTTTTTTCTTTATAAAAAAAATAGTTAATCTTATAAGTTAAAGTATAAGAAATACCTATAACTAATATATAGATACTTGTTAGATTGTATGTACATTAAACAAGTCTGCATGAAAACTTTATATGACAAGATCATTTATATCTATGAAAAGGCTTTCATGATAATTGTGTAAATGATTCTTAGATTTGAAATCACTAAATTATCTTATATTGAAAATATTATGTTTTAATCCCAACTGTATATTAACCTAATCAAGGGTAACAAAAAAGAAGATATTATATATAACATGAACTATATGAAGGTAATTAAGTGATTAAAAGAGGATTTATTACTCTAGGTGAATTAGAAAAATATTGCACATGTTTTCAAATAATATTGATTGTAAATCTTTATCAAAGGTAAGATAATATTTAAAAAGAGTTTGAAGTTTAATTCAAAGAATCAATGACTAGGTATTAAAAACAAACATAATTTTATAGAGTAAATACACTTCATGCTATAATGTTTAAATTGAAACATTGTTGATGAAAGGATAATAATTTCACTAAGAAACTAGTAACATAAAACTATAACTTTTATAATATTTAGGGGATCATGACAAATTAGACATTATACTTAATCTTTAAATATAAATAAATTAATTATTCAATTGATAATAAATTAATTTATTTAATTCATTTATTTCTATTTTATCTAGGATTATGATTTATATTTAGACCAACTTATTAAAGAATCTAATAAGTCACATATATAAGAACTATTTGTCATAAATTAAAATGGATAATTAATCAAATGTGACTTGACTATAAATAAGTTATAGAAATTAAGGACTATCATGTAATTTATACAAGAAATTGCAATTCTAAACCTAGAAAAATAAAAAAAAAGACTTGATTGAATAAATTTTTAAAATTATCCTGAAATAATATTATTCTTTAGGAGGAAAATTAATTTTTTTTATTGATAGGGTTTTCAAGTTTCACTATAAATAAAATATTATGCCTTTTATTTTTTTATGTAATACGTAGTACAATGCAAAACACCTAAAAATATAAAAAGAGCTAGCACTCATAAACATATCAATCCATTTCTTCTAAAAAGGATTAAAAGATTTCTCACTAGTATTTTTTATGGATTATCATTAGATGTTAGACACTTAAACGACTTATGGTTTGCAATAACTTAACCTTAAAGCAATTATTCAAAGCACAAAATAACACTTGATCTTTAAGTAATTTTTATACAAACCTTAGATAACCATAGATATGTCTAATAGGATCTTGGGATCCTTTTAAAAAATTTAAATTTACCATTTTTTTTATTTATATGTGTTTTGAAAAACCAACATTATAACTTATTAAAATAAGATAAAGTCTAAAATAAAATAAAACTAAATTCAATAATAAAAACAAATAAAAATCCAGTAAAATAGAGTCGAATATGTTGAATCTCCTAATCAAAAAGTGATGGTTTAGGCTCTTTTTTGTTATTTCAAACTATATATTTAGAATCTAAATCAGGTCTATTATCCCTCTTAACTCTTATGGAATTGGAAAAACTCATCCCAATCAAGTTTAGCTCTTGATAGCTCTAATTGTACTACTATAAATTAAAATTAACTCATTAGAATATATCTCACTAGTAATCTAAATATATTTTGAATCATGTTGTCCTATGTAATGAACTAAAAATCGTTAAACCTCACCATCTTTAATAAAAAAACTTATTTATCCAAAATAGCATCATTATATTTCTTTTATATTGATGAAAAAAGGTAATGAAAAGGGGTTTCAATTGGGTCATCAAAAACAAAATTAGGTGAAAGAGATGTTAAAATAATCATCTTAGATGGGTTGTTATTTAACTTGATCCTTTATGTTAGAAATAGAGCTAATATTAAAGTTAAGTGGTAGGTCAATGACATAAACATTTGATCTAACTCTTTATAATATTTTAGATGGTTTAACACTACATGCTTTTAATTTTTTTTATTGGTTCCAAAATGATACTATTTTAGTCTAATTCATATCATATCATAATCTATTATATCAAATGTATTATGATGCTTATATAAGTCAACTTGAATTTAGTATTAGAAATTACTTGCTTGAATTAATATTATGATCTCAATGTAAAGATCATGGACTAGCATGCAAAAAAAAGAAAAGAAAAACTAAACTAATGCATACATCTTAGTGTGATAAGACATGGGAAGAAAGTTTATATACTTCATAAGTTTGTTACCACGAATAACTTCAAATAAACTCATTCATGTAGACTTGCTAACCAAGTTATTATATGCAAAATAGGTTGTAATGAGAACTAAATCCTAATTTGTTTTATAATCATTTATCAAACATCTTAAAATATTGTCTAAATTTTAATTAACTATTTGTTTAGAGGTCATAGGTACTAGAGGATTTCATGTATATACCAATCATATACTAAAAGATCTTCTAAAAGTAACTCACAAGTCATATATCCTTATTTGAAATTATGGTTTTAGGATGGAGAATAAACTTTAGGCTAAAATGAGCTATATTTTTAGAAGATAATATAATGATATAACTCTCAATATCAATAATAATATTGCAATTTGCATCCATACACTTGATATAAATGTGAGAAATAACATTTATTTTTTAATCGTTGATTCTCTTATATTATGTTTAAGGTATATTTGATTAAAACCAACCTAACTATCCCAAATTCTATAATGTATCGCTTAAGTGGATATGAATACAATATAACCTTATAAATTGAGATCATCATCATCTTTTTTATTTAGGTCATAAAAATCCTCTAAATTAAATTCATACACTTAATCATCATAGTCTTTCTTTTCATTGATAACCTTTTGTCCTTTAATGATTTAGACATATTAGTACAACTTTGCACTATAACCAAAACCTTGACATTTAAAATATTAAACCTTTAAACTCATTTTGACACTTCATGAAGCATTTTTTTGCTATTGTCTTCCTTAAAAGTTTGGGCACTATTAAGGTTTGTTATATAGGTTAAAACACATGATAAGAAAATATTACTCCAAAACTTAAACCTAACAAATATGTTATGGGTGTTTTAACGTGTCATCTATTAAAGTTTTATAATTATCTCATAATATTGCATGAAGGTATGACTTGATTAAGAGTGAAAACATCTCAGAACATAATTTTTTTCTCAAATATCATCATTTAAACCCCTATAAAATCTATCCAAAGTCATGATCTCATCTTTTTGCATGACATGTCTCATCTTTTACTTATCAAATTATATCATATACTCATTCATAAACTGGTTCTTTTATCTAAAATCATTCTATTGATTTAAAACTTACCTTTATATGATCAGGGCATGTACTTTTTATATAATTTATGTTTTATCTTAACCCAATTAGTAGCAAGAGGTTTATCCCTTCTCTTTAAATAGTCCTCAACACTCTTTTAGTATAATCGAGTTGTAACATCGAGCTTTATCTTAACAAATTTAACATTCATGTTTTTAAACCAATTATACCAATTGAAGAAATGATCAATGTCACAAATCTACCTAATAAAGATTCAAAGGTCAAGATAATTATCAAAAATAAAGGTCTTTATTTTAATATGCTTAATGGCTCACTTATCAGGGGTTATCCTAATTATAATACCATAATTATGATTGTATTGGTGGTGTTTATAGTGAACATACCTATGATGGTGATTGCTAGAATCTTCATCATCATTAGATTGCTTGGTTTAGAAAATCTCAATATTGAATAATAAGTGCATTTCTAAAGAGATAAAAATTAATGAATTAAGGTGTTAAGTAATTTATTGATTGAGATATTTAAGGTGAAAATAATACCACTCAAATCATAAAATCTAGGTTGTTCATTATTACTATTTACACTACTATTATTTTTATTATTACTAATGTAGTGATTTATCCTATCTTTTTTTGTTATTATAATTGTATTTTTGGTGCTATTTACTAGTGTTGATGTTCAACTTTTTCATTGTTGTTATTTCCTGATGGTTGATGTTATTGATTTTATTGTAAATTATTTTTTTTGTTTTTCTTTATTTGTTTAGTTTTATATATTGAAGTGATTTTCATTTATGAAGGATTTCAAAGGGAGAAATATGTATTTTTATGGAGTGTTTAAGGTTGTTATTTGTTATGTTAATGATTGATGCTAGTGGTTATTTTATGGTGTGTTTGAATGGCTTATGTATTATTATGGTAGATATTTTAAAAGTTAATGCAACTAGGTTTGATTTTGAATATTCATTGAAGGTGATTATTTTAGGGCTATCAATATATTATTATGGATGAAAGGGACTTATGATAGTTAGAAACAACCAAAACCTAGCTTTGACATCAAAGATGAAATGAGATAACAATGAATTAAAGAGGGGGGGACAAAAAATGAGAAGAAAAAATTGAAGAAAAAAGATGAGAGAAATAAAAAAAAATATCAATATTATATAAGAATACATTTAAATAATCTAAAGCAAACTCTTATCAAAACATTATCAATAGTTGGGTTAATAATCCACTAAAATAAGATGAAATCTAAAATATAATTAAATTAAGTCCAATAATAAAACTAACTAAAAGTCTAATAAAATAAACTTGGACATGTTTAATCTCCCAACAAAAAAATGATATGTTGGACTATACTTCAATATCTCTAATTATACACATGTGTGATTCATGATATATATTTAGTTTATCCACCATCATGTAATAATATTTTTTTTTCCTTTCAATAATTCATTTTAAGTTTTTAGAGATCACTAAGAATATAAAATACTCTTAATTTATGTAAATATACTTAATTATACTATAATAATACAAACGAGTGCATTTTCCCTTAAATGTTACCTTGAAAAGACATCCATAGTGGTGTACTAATTAAAGAATTGTGTTTATTATTTGATTAAAAATAAATATTTCTTAATTTCATGCTATATATAACGAGGTTCTAAAATTAAATGTGCTTAAAAATAAGATTTATATTTTAGATAATCAATTAATCACTTGATTCTATTAATATGATCTATTCTTCCTATCTAAGATTTCTAGTAATTTGATGTAGAAAGTCTAAGTCACTGTGACTGATAGTTAGTAAACCAAAGTGGTTAGTACTTTTAAAAGATTCAATTAATGGATGTGAGGATTATTATATGCTTAAATAAATATCTTTATATAGAGAAAAAAATATAATAATATTTTAAAAAGATAAACTCTGAAAATATTATGCTAAAATTATTAAAAATAAAGAGATTATGAACTTTAAATTTAATGGATTTATAAGATATTTATAACCCACGAGTCTTTTTTTTATAGAAAAAAGGGGTTGAAATGTAATTTTATATTTATAAATTAATATAGTATTTTAAGTTATAATCCACTTAAAATATATATTGAATCTATATAAAATTTTTAAAAATCCCTATAATAATCCTAAAATATTATTAAAACCCATAAAAGCACATACTAAATAAGGTACTTCCTATATGTCCAATATCTAGTACACTGAGTAGTATGCACAATGTTTATGCTGGGACATGCATGCAGCCCTTGCTTAGGGTGTTGGGACGGGTGCCCAGCATGATGCTCGGTGTGCACACAACACTCAAAAATAATCCGGTCCACACTCTACTCCTGGACCTAATTATACACAGGCCTACACGGTGCCTTGGTCCATTCTTCATTTCTGTTTGATACCAAGGGTAGCTTGGACTCATTCCTGTTTGAACATTAAGGCAAGTTTTGGGATTGTTAAATTTGGATCTGTTACTATTTTAGAAAAAGAAACTACTAAATTGAGAATGGTAAATGCTAGTAAACGGATTAATTTGTAATTAAATCCTGTAAAGGATAATCACATCTTGTTTTCCCTGGTCATATCTCTCTTAAATTCCCTGGTGTTTTCTTGCTAATCAGAATGAAAAGAAGCGTTTTAAGACTAACTCGAGAGTGCATGGACATGAAGGGCAAGCTTCACGGTGCTCAGTTTAAAAGAGCCCAAAAGAAATCTTTGTTGCTTGAGGAGCAAGCCCAGCAACTTGCTCGCCCTTTTGAGGAGTTCAGCTTGCAAATTGCCATGTTTTAGCGATCAAATTGTGCTAAGAAAGGAAAGCAAATCAGCCGAAATCATTGTCAATATTATCCAGAATCGATCTCTCTCTCTCTCTCTCTCATACATACATACATATATATTGCAAGATGTTTGTGTTAGTCGTAGCCTACGTACAGGGACTAAATTAAGAAAATAAACAAGTACAGATACCAGATGCACCCTATTATGTTAAAAACTCTAAAACCCTAGTGTAAAAGAAGGGCCTTCCTTCCTTCCATCCCTTTTTGTTTTGGGCCGCCACTCTTCCTCTGCCCTTTCTATTTATATCACACACTAAAGAAATATTTTGTTTTTTTTATCGACCTAGAGGGATCCCAAGACCTCCGAAGCTGTAACAGCCGCCTTTCCTAGTATCGCTGTCAGCGAGCTCTGCCGCCTGCAACCCACTTCCTTTACTTTTTCTTCAATTTCTTAAAGGTTAGACTTCTTCTCTGTCTAAGCCAAACTTGAAGAAGTTTTTATTCATGGTTCTGTGAATTTTATCTGTTGTATAGTTGCTATTTCGAAAAATATGGTTTTGAGTATGGGATTTATGTAATTAGCTTAATCGACCAGTTGGGTTTCTATGGAGAATCCATATTTCAGTCTTGCAGACGGTATATCATGATTGGGGTTAGGAAATTAGGTTCTGGTTTTAATCTTTGTAGAATTTATAGTTATTTGTTTCGGACGGTCTGGTTCAACTACATCCGAGGTTCTGAATTATCATTTTTTTTTTTATCGAAGTGTAGTTCAAATGTCGGATGCTCTAGAAATACAGGATCAACCAACTGAGAAAATTCCGGCCAATGTGTCTCAAAAGGAAGAGGAAACCCGTGATGAAATGCTTTCTCGGCACAGGTATATTGTTCTATAGTCTGCATTATCGATTTATTACTGATGTTCCGTTTATTTATGATTTGGGTTCGGTGTTTTCTTTACTATTTTAGATGTGGCGGGGATTTTTTCTATTGTGTGAAAACTCAGTTATCACATAGCTTTCTGATTTACCAGTTTTTGTGGGTACGGTACGGTATGAGGAAATAACCATTATTGCTATGATGGTGGTGACCTTATGTTTCATTTGTTACGAGGAGTAGCTATTGTCACTGCTATGGAACTGAGATGCATAGATTAAAAAAATTAAGACAAAAAAGAACTGTAGTTTGCAAGTGACTTGCACTGAAAGTCTACCTGTTGCTTACCTTAGTTTTAGATTTAACATTATATTTGATTATAATGTAATATTGGTAATTTCTTCTGCCCCTAAACACTTGGGCGAATTGTTGATTGGTGTTTGTGTCAAAAAAAATTTATGTGAGTAGAAAGGAGATAACACAGCTGCAGAACAAAGAAATTGAAATGAAAAGGGCAGCTGCAAAAGGTAGCAAGGCGGAACAGAAAGCTAAGAAAAAGTTGGTCGAGGAAGAGGTCTCTCAACTCTCTGCAAAGCTAAAAGAAAAACATGCTGAAGAACTTGCTTCTTTAGGTTACAACAGTACTAATGGAAATGAGAGTAACAATCTTGACAACTTGGTGAAGGCTGTAGCAGGGTTTTCTGTTACCAACCAGCCTGAGCATTCAAAGCCCAGCAAGAGCGCGAAGAGACGGGGGAAAAGAGCTCAGCAAGAAGCAGAAAGAGAACAAAGAATACAAGAAGAGCAGAGCAACCTTGTAAGTGATCGAATGATTGAAGATGAAAAATTGGAAAGAAAGCTGGAACCCCTCAGGTTGACTATAAATGAAATAAAGCCAGATGGGAACTGCCTCTACCGAGCTGTTGAAGATCAGCTGGCACTCCTTTCTGGAGGTTCAGCGCCATATGATTACCAGGAGCTTCGAAAAATGGTGGCTGCCTATATGAGGGAAAACTCACCAGATTTCCTCCCTTTTTTCCTGTCAGATACTATTACCAAAGAACACTCTGATCATTCACTTTCAGATAGATTCGAGAATTACTGTAAAGAAGTTGAGTCTACAACAGCATGGGGAGGGCAGCTGGAGCTTGGGGCTCTAACTCACTGCCTCCGGAGGCATATCAAGATATTTTCAGGATCATTCCCTGATGTGGAGATGGGAAAGGAGTACAAATCTGACGGTGGTGCTGGTTCATCTAATGCAAGCATTATGTTGTCGTACCATAAGCATGCGTTTGGTCTTGGGGAGCACTATAATTCTGTTGTTCCAAATTTGACCTAATTAGGTATGTAATGCTACACCTGTGCATCTTCACTTCATGAGGAACATGATATTTGTCCGCTCCCAGTTGAATCTTTGGGTTGTGTAGAATTCATTATTGTTAGCATCATCATCATCATCATGGTTGACGATCGTGTGAATTTTGAAATGGTGGGAAATTTCATCAATATATGCGCACTGTTTAACATTGTCTCCAATTATTTTAGTAGCTGGATCTGATTGAGGAAATGTATACAGAGAGGGCACTAAATTTCATCAACATCTGGTTGATAAATGTAAAGAGAGAAGAATCTTTGGAAGGAACAAAGAAAATATGCTTTGTAATGTTTCAATAGTAAATATATTTTGAAAAAAAGAAAAGAACCAAAAAAAAGAGCAGGAACGTTGAGTGTGAAAAAAAGAGGAAAACATACTTGAATAGAAAACGGAAGAACCTCCATCAAAATGAAAAAGGAAAATTTTGGATAAGAAAGAAGACGGGCTAGGCCTCCGTCCGGGGCTCAGGCTTGATCGTGTTTCGGTCTGTAGATATGTAAACTTGTAGGTGACTTGTCGACGGTGCGTGTCCGCCCAAGTCTTCTGGTCTGCAGGTTTGCTCCCGGACGTCATCAGAAAATCTCTGAACTCAAAACGTTTTTCACCTTGTTCATCCAAAGACAAGTTAAAGCCATCCTGGCTCCATTAAAATAAAAATAAAAAAATCATTTCAAGCAAAAATTAAATGAAGTTCCAAAACTCTTAGATTTGGTTAAAATTTTGCTAATAACTCTAGACTCCACCTACACTAGTCTTAACATTTCGCACCGGTGGTGATGTATATTGCATTTCTACCCCAGTTTGGATGTAATATTTTGATTTGAATAATTTTTTTTTAAAAAATTATTTTAATATATTTGCAACAAAAATAAAAAATTTCCACCAGAATGTTTTACCATAAATTTCTATTTGACTCTCGTTTTCATTTATTTTTTGGTGAAAGCGAAAAAGGGAAGGGGTCATTTTTTCAAACGGCCGGGTGGGCTGATGATGGGCGGCACCCACATGGTGTATGGACCGTGCTAGGCACAATACAATTATTAAATAAATGTCTGGCTGGGTTAGAGTCATATAGCACGTCGGTTCCATCATTGGGTTTAGGCCTGGTGGCAGCTCACATGGACTCACACTCTGACTTGGGCCTAAGATCATCTATGACTAGCTTTTCTATACCATGACTGACAAAATCCCTATCCCATCAGATCTTGAATAGAACATAAACCGTCGACATTTGAGCATGGGACGTTCATAGGAGATTTCTTTCTCCCAACAATTTCTCTTTGGGTCCAAACGCAAGACTCGTCCCATTTTCAATATCTTAGAAGTTCTGCCATTTTCCACATCTAATTTAGTACACTATTTTATAAAAAAAGGTTAGTGGATTTAATCATCACTACTTGACGTCCTGGATTTAGTAAGTGATTGACTGATATAAAAGTCTTGGTGACGAAATAATTTCCTGTAAATGAGATGTAAGTTATTCAAGTAGATAGATAATATCTTATTTGTTTATTTTTTAAAAAAAAATTATTTGACGAATTACGTTTCATTTGCTTAGTTTTTGAAGAGGAAAAAACGTGCACATGCTTAGTTTTCTAGACCTCACCTCGTTACACAGAGAGTCTTTAGAAATATGAGTTAATCCGTATTTTAAAAAAATTAAAAAAATTTTATTAAAAAATAATTTTTTTATGTATTGAATAGTTTATCTCGCGAATAATATTTTAATATAAAAAATATTTAAAAAAATCATAACCATACTACTAAAAAACCCTCAATTTATTTATTTATTTATTTATTTATTTTAAGATAAGGCACTCGAATGTGGCCTTGAAAACCCAGGCGTGCTTACCTGTGTGAAACCTAGACTCGCATGAGATTCATTAACTTGACTTTTGATTTTTTATATTTATTTTAAAATAAAATTATCTTAACATAAATAACTAAAATGATATTTAAAAATTATCTAATTACTTGTGATTTCTTTTAAAAGTGATTAGAAGTTTTAATGGTAATATATGGATAGTTATATATTACAATTATTTTAAAAAAATACTGCACAAGAATTTTCAATAAGAATAAAAATATATATTTTATTATTATATTTTTCATATAGTTTTCGTAAATTAATTACTCTTTTATACAGGCACGTAGTTTATGTGCGAAAACAATTTTTTTAGTTTTTATAAAAAAATTATATTATAATAAATTTTTATTTGAAAAAACATATTTCATTACAAAAATTAACTAAGTAAATTCATTTTTTCTCATGAATTTAATTTTTTATGATTATAATGAATCATTATTTTAATTACCTTAAGCTTTTTTTTAAAAAAAAATGTTCTTAATATAAAAAAAGGACATGTTTCATCAAAAGAAGAAAAAAAAAAACATAAATGAAAAAACGAGGATCGTTATTAAATAAATATAGCAGGTACGATAACCAGTTACCGGTTAGAACTAATTTAGCTCAGATAGAATGCACCTACGTATGCTTTATTTCCTCGTGCCGACAAGTGTAACTGGGGCCAAATTGGAATAAACCTCACTCCACTTTAGCAAAAAAACGAATACTCATCTGAATAAAAAAAAATCAGGGATTTTTTTTCTTAGATATAATTATATATTAAAATTATTTAAAAAAACTGCACAATAATTTTAAATAAGAATAATATATATATATATATTCATAAATTAATTAATTTTTTTTTCTTTTATACAAGAACATGTATAGTTTATGTACGAAGACATGATTTTTTAGTTTTTTTAACTTGTATTTTAGATTATGATAAATTGTTATTTCAAAAACATACTCCTAATAAAAAAAATATTTCATCAAAATAAAAAAATGAAAAAAATCAAATTTTAACTAAACAAATGCATTTTTTTTCATGAATTTAATTTTTTATGATTCTTACGAATATTTATTTTAGTTGCCATAATTTTTTATTTTAAAAAATTATGATGTTAATTAAAAAAAGACAGGTTTCATAGAAGAAAAAAACATAAATGAAAAAACGAGGATCGTTATTAAATAAATATGGCAGGTACGATATCTAGTTGCCATTTAAAACTAATTTAGCTACGGATGGAATGCACCCACGTATGCTTTAATTCCTCGTGCCGACAAGGGTAACTGGGGCC
Organism: Populus ilicifolia; assembly: GCA_015708895.1. NCBI lineage: Eukaryota > Viridiplantae > Streptophyta > Magnoliopsida > Malpighiales > Salicaceae > Populus > Populus ilicifolia. The sequence goes on along the minus strand of SRLM01000076.1, from coordinate 1,241,437 downwards.
AAATTGGAATAAACCGCACTCAACTTTAGCAAAAAAATAAATACTCATTTGAATTATCATAAACAATATGATTTTTTGAAAATATTTCTTCTGTTAGGGTTTAATCGAGAAATTGATGAAAAAACTCTTAAAAATCATTCTAGCTCCTCCTCTTTTTTCTTTTCTTTTTTTTCTAAGGGGAAAAGGAGTAAATTATGCAAAGAAATATTGAAATATCCTCACAAGGTGTGTTTGTTTCTTAGAACAAAAATTCAGGGGAGGGCTTTCACAATTTGGCCTCCAACTTGTGCAAATGTGCAGCCTGCCAATCCCGTGAACACTCACATCATGCATCAAGACAACAAAACATGGAATAATACACATGGAGAACCCACAGAAAACGGCTATCCAAGGCTCAAAGATGCCCGTTTATATCACCGTACCATAGCTAGCTGGGGAATTTCATGACAAGAACAACTTTCAGCTTGCCATATAGATCAGAGATCGTTTAAATTTTAGGTCTAGAGAATCATTTTGAGCAAAGATGAGTGATCTTGTCATGTGTTGTGAATTCTATTCCATATATACCTTGTACTTTTATCTCTTGAGAGATCGTTGAGTATATATTATCGATGAAGTTTCCAAGAACTTTCAGTAGATCTTGAAAAAAGATATGCATCAAGCTGTCTTAAACCACTTCTATCTGAAATTTCTCAACTTGGCTTTCTAGCTTGCTTGCTAGCTAGGTCCATGAGAAAGAGATGGAATCCTAAGTGCTGTACTTTGTACGAACTTTAACCCAGGTAATTTAAGCCAATGCAATTCACAAATGTCTCTGTCATGCGAGGAACTGACCTCGCATTCTGCCTGAGGCTGTACCTGTAGATATATATCCATCCACCAAAACAAAATTTCATTCCTCCATGTCGAAACTCGTGATCATATATTCTCATGATCGATCCTCTATGTCCTACTTGCAAGGTAATTACAAACTAACATGTATCTGCTGCACTGCGAGTGAGAGATTGAGTGAACCCACTGCAACATTTAACAATTTTTTCCCATGCATCCGTTGGTAATTTTATTTTTATTACTGATTTTTTCAGTAAAAATAAAACATAAAAAATCGATGGTTTTATAAATAAAAAATATAAGTAAAAAATTTACCTGCTACATCTATATTAATAAAATTATTCCATTGATATAATTTTATCTATAATAGTGGTATATACAGCAAATTTTTTTATTTTTTTAAAATATATAGATAAATTGTGTCTATCGATATTTCTACAAGTAAATCATCGATGGATTAATTTCTTTGGTAATAATGATATATGTAATAAATATTTTTTAATTCTTTGAAAACTACCAACAAATTAAGTCCGCTAGTAACTCCGTCCGTGATAATTAAAAAATATTTTTAAAAATAAAATTGTTTTGAATGATTAAAAAACAAAATTGTATAAAATTAAAATATGTAAAAATAAACTTGAATAATATAAAATCTAAATATTCATTACAATTTTATTTATACAAATAAAAATTAAACTAAAAAAATGACAGAGACGGAGGTTGGTCATTCCTAGAACTGTATTACCAAAAAAAGATACACATATACTATCCATTTGTAATCTCATGTCCATGATTATTTGACAGAGTTGTTCATAATTCGTTAAAAATTACTTATATTTTTTGATAAGATGACCTATGTGTTATGATATTACAGGCTGCCTATAAATTTTTTATATTTTTTTTATTTATTGTACATCAAGTACAATAATAAATATTAAATAAGAATATGTCTAAATAATAAAGTTTTGAAGCACATGATAAATTATTTATTTTGCAATTAAAAAGTTTAGAAGTTGATCAACAATGAATTATTAGATAATAAATATTATTGATGTTGCTTATAAAATTTTTAAAATTTTAAATTTATGATATTATAATAAATAATAAAAAGCACAATTCATCTAAGTTGAAAGAAAAATACACAAAGTAAAAGCATTTTATAAGATTGTATTCCTCTCAAATCTTCTTCTTATTTTTTAATTTTATGTATTACATTAGTGTCTGTAAAATCTTACCACACTAATTTTCTTCCTACAGGTTTTGTGTATAAATATATATATTGATAAAGTGAAGGTGACCATAATAAAAACCAGAATACTCGCCATAAAATCACGTATTGATTAAAGTCTAATTAATTTTATTAATAAAAAATGTATTGAAAAAGTGAAGATACCATAAACCAGAAAACTCTACAGCAGTGGCCCTTCGTTTTATCATGAGCCGGTTGAGCTATTATATTCCTGCCCAGGGGAGCTTTCCAGACGGCAGAACGTGGCCATTTCTTAATGCTAGTTTTTGCACGGCACCTCTCATCAAATATACAGAATTTCAACATTCTAAGCAGATAAAGAAGAAAGGGCACGTGGCAGAACTGTGATTCTAATTCCTTTCAGGAAAGGGGGGACAAGTGATAGAATTCTCACGAATATCGCCCTAGTAAATATGCTTTAAGAGTCATAGTGCTGTAATCAGCATAATATTAGTTACATATTAAATAATAATATAAATTATATTTTACAAATATATTTAATAATTTAAATTATTAGTTTAACATAGTTTCTTTACATGATATTAAAATTTTAATGATTAAGTAGTTTTAAATTCAAATCTTATTATCTCTATTTATTTGATAAAAATTAAACATAAAATAATATAAGTTTGTGTAAATTTTAAGTTTAAGAACCTTTCACTTGAAGTAATATATTAAAAAATAATATAAATTATCTCTTAAATTTTTTATTAAATTGAGATAATTACTTTATAATCCATACTTAATTTAAAATAAATTAAACCAAGATACAATAAAAATTGCTAGCCCCATATTTTCTTTTACTTTTTTAAGTAAAAGCTCAGCAATTGTTGAATTTGAAGTGCTGACCGACCACATATATGCTGCCTAAATATAATATAGAAACTTTCTTTTCTTTTACGATAAAAGACAGGGTTATTAATAAATAAAAAGGAAATAAATTAACTTGATGATGCTAGCTGATCATAATATAATATTTTTAGTAGGCCTCTTCCATCGTTTATAAGCACTAATCAGGGTGATTCATGCAGAGAATATCTGTGTTATTTGTCAAAGTAGATGATAAGGTCATGTAGTGGATCTTCAAAAAACAATCTTCTTGTACGGCCCTTACGTAGTTTTGTGATCTTTCCATGCGATCTCCAATTAAAGGGTGAATCGCTTTTTGACAAGCATCTTCTGTATGCAAATTTCTTCTTTCCCTTGCCCTTCCGTCGGCTTTCGGTTGTCTTGCATTAAAATTTGTGCGAATCTTTACACGGAAAAGGATAGGAGCTAACACATTGAGATAAACCCGAGTTCCTTCTCCACCTCAGCTTATGCTCATAAAGAAAACAAGGTAGGAGAAATTCAAAGGTATTGGGGTTAATTAAGCCTTTAACGAAATGAAATAGCAAAATGCCTTGAAAGGGTTTCGAAATGCTGAATATTGTATACAAAATCTGTAACGGATGACTGAATGTTTGAGACATCAGGCTTAACGAGTTGCAACATAACAAGATGTTCGAAACATGAGGTTGCCACAGCTAATTAGACCTCATGTTCAAAAATGCCGTTTATGGCAAAAGGCATTGGGCCCTTGATTTTTAATACAAGAAACCACCGAGAAATGACGGTACATCGTCAGGGCCGAATCACTTGGTCAATTAAGTCAGTTAACCATCGGGCCGGGGAGGGTTAGAACACCCTTGTGTAACCCAACTCTTGAAAACAAAACCCAAAAGGTCATAAAGATATTAGATTTCTAGGAGAGGTTATTGAGTGATATGATAGGTTAAGGATACAGTAGTTAAATTAACCTGGGAATCTATCATTTTCTTATTTTTGTCACATTTTACATGTTAAAAAATGTTCAGGATAGAAAGTATGATTCTACAGGTCAACCTCAAGTAATCATCAGAGTTCATAGGGAATCAAATTGATTTCATATTCTCAGCATTTTATTCCCTTTCAGCTGATATTCTATCAGGGCTGGAAAGAAGAAAGAATGCAAGCTACGCCCTCCGAATGGCTAGTATAAATAGACCATCCAAGGATGACAAGTTCTTCAAAGCAAAGCCCTCTAATCTCTCACATCAAACTTCACAAGTCATAACATTCACTTTGCCATCTTTATTCTTCGTAGACATGGATATGGTGAAAAGGTTGGTTGCTGACAGGCCAGTGGTGGTCTTTAGCAGGAGCACTTGTTGCATGAGCCACGCCATTAAGACACTTATATCTAGCTTTGGGGCAAATCCTACAGTTTATGAGCTGGATCAAATACCAAATGGGAAGCAAATTGAAAAGGCATTAGTGCAGCAGCTAGGATGTCAGCCAAGTGTACCAGCCGTTTTCATAGGCCAAGATTTTGTTGGTGGTGATAAGCAAGTCATGAGCTTACAAGTCAGGAATGAGCTAGCCCCATTGCTCAGGAAGGCGGGAGCTATATGGATTTGATCAAATGGCAGTCATAAGCCAAATTTGCACTTGCTTTAATTCAGTACTGTTTGCTGGTGCTCGAATTTTGATGGGCTTGGATATAGATTATCGAACAAGGCTTTAGATATATATTTTATAGAGCCTCTTGAATACCTGATCGTTTTTCAGCGGTCAGGATTAACTTCTTTTTTTTTTCTTTTTTTTTTTTCTGTTAACCATGTCCTACTATTAATTATCTCCGGTCTGTACTAAATGCTAGTGGATGCTAAATAAAGGAGACTTGTAGCTTAATTACATTATCCATTTGCAACATTGGTTGAGCACATTGGTATTAATTGCCTTTAATTTGCAGAGATTCAGTTGACAATGGGATGATGTCTCAAACTTCAAAATATTTATGTAACATGTTATTTAGTTTGTGGGTAATAATTAATTAAGATATTCAAATAAATAGTTTTTTTCTTATTAGCTCAAGAAGCATCAAATTAATGATAAATCTTAAGTACATGTAAAAATAGTTTAATTAGGGGATTAAAAATCCTTATATGATAAAATCAGTAATTTTATGAGAAAGATAATAAATGATTTAAAAAATTTTAAATTCCAAGAACAAATTATATTATTTCTTGTATTTTAGGGTGATTAATGCTCTAAAATATATAAAAACTATTAAAAAATAAAAAGATTTTGAGCCTTTACTTAAATGATTCAAAGGGTATTTATATATTTGAATCTTTTTATTTTTTGACAAGAAAATAACTAAAAAATCTCTTATTTTTGGTGACATTAATAAGGAAACAAATATCTCTTATTTATTATTAATGAGATAGTAAGTATGATAGATGCTTTTAAAAAATATATATACATATGGAAATTATTATTTTATATATGAATAATTCATATAATTTTTCTAGAAATAAGATTACTTAGAGAGCATTTAGTATTGTAGTTGAAAGTAGAAAATTATTGCTTTTTACTTTTTATTGTCGCCTGTTGCCATATCTTGCACTGTTCACTTCTTAATCTTTTTCTATCAGGATGATCGTCTACACCAGCTTACCACCACAATAAAAACACTTCAAATCCTCCTCATCATTTTCACTTAGCTGACCACCCCAAATTTTGAAGGTCACGAAGTTGCTTCATCCAAGGAAAGAAAGCAAACTTGTTCAAGGATTCACAAATCCTGAATCCGAAGTACGGTAACATGGAAGTAACATAAGCAGATTTAAAGACAGAAGCGGAAGGGACAGAAGTCCAATCCTTAATATATATTGCTGAAATTGGACAAGCAAAGTTAATTAGCTTTATTTGAATTCTTTAATGTCCTCAGGGCAAAGCCAGGCACAAACTGAAAAAGGAGCTGGGTACCGGCCATGGACCTGCAAACTTATTTTTCTTGCTATGGATAAGGAAAGAGATGGAGTTGGGTAAGATATCAAAAGATAATTTATCAAAGTTGAAGTTAAATGGCTTCGAGATAAAGAAAAGAGGAACATTCAATGTTAATTCACTTGGCTGGTTAACGTGAAAAACGTTAATTAATTCACAGTTATTGTTTATTATTTATGTGACTACTGACTCATTGTTCCGACCAGGAAAAAAAATTAATTTTTTAAATTATATTTTATTAAAAAATTAATATTTAATATTATATAATAACATTATATAAATTAAAAGAAAATTACTTGATAATATTATATTTACAGAATTTAATTGCAATTCTAATTTTTTTCTTAATAATATTTTACCTGATGTTATTGCATGCTTAAAAACCTAGAAAACTGTAGTCTTTATCGGATAAATTTTATAAGTAATGAAATTGTAGATAGTTTAATAAAATAATAAAAAAATTTGATATAAATATTATTTATTTCATGATGTAATAACAATAGTTAAATCTATAATAATTAAATTTAAAACCATCAATATATATATATATATATTATTTTATAACCTTAATTTTAAAAGTATTATTAACCAAACATATTAAACTACTTTTCATTCAATCTCAATTTCAACTATAATTTTAACCAAATATATATTTTTTCAAATCAATCTTAATTAAAAATACTTTTTATAAAATAATATTTTTTAAAACACAACTACAACAATTACCACAATATCAAACATATACTTATCTTAAATACTCGAAACCTGAGATATAATCCAGCTTAGGTTAAAAGGCTTTTTGTAGATCTAGAATTAGAATTGGCCAATTTTGATAATACATTTACCCATTAATTGAAAATTTTTTGTTTTCATTTTCCAAGTGAAGTAAAACTTTTTAAAGATATAATTGGATTGTTGGTTCTTTACTTTCATATATTCTTTGAAATTGACTCACCACCATTGTTATAAACTTTCAAAGGATATGCATTCGGGGTTTTTGATAAACACAAACCAAGCTTGAAAAACTTTATATTATGACATATTTTTTATAGCTAGGAATTCAAAGCGAACCTTATATTTAAAGACTTGCTCTTATAGACTAATCAACAATATTCCAAATCCATTTCAATTGAAAGATCTATAAATATAAAAGTTCCAAGCAAGGGCTTGTTGTGATTGTTTAACTGGCGCATCCTATATAGTAGAAGTTATAATTGAAGATTGTAGTTTAAATATATTCCTTGAATTCTTAAAAATACACTTATCAATAAAATCTTATAATAAAATTTTTTAAGGTTTTATCATTTATGGTTGGTTGAATTTTGTATTGAAATCCAAATTCTCTTAGTTCAGGAGCCCATTTTTATAGTCATATAGACAATTATAACCTATGAAGGATTTATCTCGAGGGTTGGTATGAAAATAAAATGATTTATTAAACATTTTTTAATAGTTATTTATTTTGTTTTTAAGATTTTTATACTGATTTTTTTTATTTCATCTCTCAATTATTAATTGAGATTTTGTTAATATAAAATTTCACTTCAAGATTTTTTTAGGTTTATCTTCTACGAAATACTTTTGGCTTCAAAACTCAAGTCATAAATTTAAAAAATTAGTTTAAGTTGGTTTAGATCTTTTTTAAGTTTTTTTTTCGATTAATTTTTTTATTTTATCCTTTTATAAAGTTATTCCAATTTCATTTACTATGTAATAGGTTTCCTGGGTTAATCCAGCTTAACTTAGTTTTTTTTTTTTTTAATTTATCTCTTGTTGTTGCCTTTTTATTTTATCATATTAATCAAAGTTATTAAATTTAATAAAGTCAAAAACTTAACTTTCATATATATATATATATATATTTATATGTATGTATGTATGTATGTATGTGTGTATTTCTCTTACTTCTTTAAAAAATTCCGTAACCTAAACATTGTTTTTCTTGTTAAAAAAACGTTAAATCTAGCTCGCAGTAAGACGAAAGCTACCAATCTAGTAATAGCTAAGACTCCTTCATTACCTAGGCCTCTATCTATGTTACAGTGTTTTATCGATAATATTTTTCTTCAGTGATAGAAAAAGGATGTTATGTTCATCAATATTAGCGATTAAAATCAAAATATATGTACAATGTGATGTGCAGCTGCATAGCTTGCAAAGATATATATAGATAAATGACAACCTGGAAAAGGAAACAAGCTCTTGGATATATACTCTCCTAACCATAAAACAACTTGGAAAAGTAAATTATTATATTTTAATTATTTTTTTATTTAACACTTGATATTAGTGTTTTTTTAATAGATCTAATTTTTTTTTTTATTGATTTATTTTAATTTTATAATTTGAATTACGGGTTTAATGGGTTAATTTAGATTGAATTAATTTTTAATACTTGGATTGCAGGTTGACGATGTTATTTCAGATTAACTTGGATTAGATTTTTTTTGTTTTTTTACTTAATCTTGGAATTAAGTTACATCACTTTTTTCTTTTGAATTTTTTTTCTATATTATTATGATCAATATTTTTTATTTAATTTATTTATTATTATCTAATTAAAATAAAATCATCTTATTATAGGATATACTATTCAAATTGCCTATTTTTCTTTCTTTCTTTCTTTCTTTAAAAGTTGAACATCAATTTCTATATCAAAGAAATAATAATACAGTCGCAGCGTAGAGCGAGCTCTAGTAACCCAGACTTCTCAATTACCTAATTTGCCCCTGTCTGTGTTATCGTGTTCTATCAATAATATTGTTCTTCATCGATGGAAAAAGGATGTTCTGCTTATCAAGATTAGCGATCAAAATCAAAATATATGTATACAGTGATGTGCAGCTGCGTCGCTCATTCGCAAAGGTAAATGTAGATAAATGACAACTTGGAAAACGAAACAAGCTCTTGGATATATACTCTCCTGACCGTAAAACAACTAGGAACATGGAAAAGTAAACCATGTAATTAAAAAAAAAAGTAAGATGCCTGTATCCAACTGAAGAATATCATGAGATTGAAATTCATCGTGCTGTCATGAGTAGTCTTGTTAACTGGAGATTTAGGGCATAATAATTTATATATCGATAAGAAACTGATCCTGTCATATAATTTGATGTGACTTCATACAGAAATCTTGATGTGACTCTGATATATTTTGCTGTACTTGCATGATTATATAGATATATATACACACACATACACATTAATGAAACCTGAAAGTATGGTTTTAAATTTTTCGTCAATAACGTCTAGAAATTAAAGCATTAAATGGAGGTAATTAGCTCACAAAAGAGAAATGAGGAAATGAAATTTCCGACAAGTTGGATATTTTGCTGATATGATATCTCAAGAATCTTAATCTATATCTATGATGCCAGGAACCGTCCTCGCTCGCGTTCAGCCTTTTCTCATATTCCATTTCAAGACAATCCTACTCGACTCACCAAAGTTGACATTCTTGGTTGGCTTCTTAAGCAGCTGTACTTATCCTCTCTGACATTTGCCTGCTAGCATGGCATCAAAGCATGATTAATGATGACTGTAAAGAGCTCTAATAATTCAATCTATAATTCTCCATTTTCATAGACTTGTTAATAACGAAGACTGCAGGTTCTGCAATTACATTTACGAAGCATACGTCGCCTATATGCATCATGATCATCCTTAATTTGTACATTGAACAGATGGAAAAGAGTTATGAACATGAATATATTAGTAGCTGGGTTGAAGGCAAAACATATTCAAGTGGCGCTGCAAGCTAATATAAGCCTTTGGCTTTATCTCATGATCAAGCCAGTTATGCAAGCGGATGATCCTCCGTACTTTCTGTCTATTTTTCTTTCCAGGAAGCAGGTATAGCCTGTGTGACCTAGATAAATAGATATTTTGGATGTTAACACTAGGAAAATTGGAAGAGGGGCTACATCACACTAATTATTCAAAGTTGTGTAAGCCCAAAAGAAAAGGTGACGATGATGGAACTGTATTTGCAAATAGAGTTGTTCATGCTTGAATTCTCAAGGTATTTTCACATGGGGAATATCTTTCCATCATCAGTTTGCCCATGAATTTTAAAATTTTAAACACAATATTAACTGACATCAGTACATCTAAAAGAAAGTAATTCTATTTGACCCCATTTTTTTAGAAGTTCTATTCATGAAATAAAATAAAATCAATCTATGTGTACACTTAAATCGCAGCGCATGCGAGGAATTAGAACGTTGACAAGAGAGTGAATTGATAATAGGTGAGAGCAGAGTGCTTTATTCTTATTTGAAGGAATTATTCTTGTTTTTGTAGCCTATCTACCAGGATTCAGAATTTTAAACTAAGTAAGCCAAAGTTACCGCTCAATATACTGGGGGAAACCCCCCGTTAGCATTTCTTAACTAAGCAAGTGGCAGATGAGAACATGGACTGGAAAAGAAAAGGTCATTTCCCACTCAGAAGAACATGAGGGCAATGATATAGTAATTTGTTAGCATTAACCTTATGTTTTCAGATTGCTGGTCAGAATGTCTTAGCACGTAGTCTATCATTCCAGGTTCTGCAATGTGTGGAAATCGATAATGTGGTGGCTCCACTGGGTGCCTTGTTCTCCTTCTAGTATATATCAACAAATACGTGGTTTTTGTTACGTAACCCCGCTGCTAAGGGAACAGTACAGAGTCAAGTCTTTCTAAAAGCATCATTTTTTTCGAGCCTTCGGTTTTCTTCAAATTGCACTTGTGCGAATCTTGCTATAAAGGAAAGTGTCTTATTCAAGTGGATAAACCCAACCCATCCTCCACCTCAGCATGCAGATGCTCAAAATTGGATAGAACTGAAGCTATACGATTTTTTAAGGGGAAAACTAAGAAGAAGAAAATCTTGATTAATCGAAATTGCTGCCTGGACTACCCAACCCAAAGCTTGCCCATAAGTTAAAGAGGTCTCCATAGCATGGAAAAATGCAAATGATTCACCCAATCCAAAAATCTTACTGGCTTATAGGTTGAGGCCAAAAGCTTTTATATCTTGAACGTTTAATTACTAATATTGTAATGCAAGCAAGTTATGTTTGTACAGTGTATTGGACAGGTTGAATCAAGAAATGGGTCATGTAAGTCCTGTTATTAGAGCAGAAAACCACATTTTTCTCGTATGCAAATTGCTATTAAGAAGGAAGCTAGGAAGGTCTTAATCAAGTAAATCCTAAATTAGGCAACTGGGGAATCTAATGGCACATCTTCTTAACAGTTTTTTCGTCAAACATTCATTTTCTATCCCTCTGTGGAGTTCAACCATTTAAACGGACGATATAAATAACCTCCATCTCCATAGGTATTCAAGCTCCTCATAACAAAGCCTTTTAGAGTCTCAACTATCTAAATCAACATACACCCGTCTCAAGCCTTTTATAGTCTCTCAACAACCACTTCAAACTCTTTGAAACCTTTGTGACAATGGATTTAGTGAATGTGATGATTCAAGAAAAGCCAGTGGAGATTTTCAGCACGAGTTCTTGCTGCATGAGCCACTCCATCGAGTTGCTTATGCGTGGATTTGGACCAAATCCAACGATTTATCAGCTAGACCAAATTCCAAATGGACAACAAATTGAAAGGGAACTAGTAAAGATGGGGTTTCGACAGAGTGTACCTGCTGTGTTCATAGGCCAACAGCTGATTGGTAACGAAACGCAGGTGATGAGCCTCCACATCCAGTACCAACTAGTCCCATTGCTTATTCAAGCAGGTGCAATATGGATTTAGAATAAGTAGTTTCTCTCTACGCAATAGGACATGGATCCATGTCACGCCGCAGAATATTTAGATAAGCTACTAGTACTGTTTCCTTTTCGTTTGCTGTTTTCCCCATTTAAGACAAAATGATAATTGGCACTGCTCAGAACCTCTTTACGCTTTAAATTTTCCCGAAAAAGTTTCAGAACTTCCACGCATCTATGCTGTATCTAATAAGGATGCACTGCTTTTGCTTCATTCTATGCTGGCTCAAAATCAAGCACAAACATTTTGTATCGAGGATAATAAGTGCTGTTGAACTTCATTTACTGGTACAAACTGCTATGAATGGGACAAGAACTTCATTTACTGGTAGAACTTTATTTCTACCACATTATGTTGGAAATATAGAGTTATGGTGTTTGCGGTCGCTTACTCTCCATGTGAAGTAGATGTCAGAGACATGAGCCTTCGTAAAATTGCTGGAAAGTTCGTCTTTTGCAGATGTTGCTTAACCTAATGAAATTTAGTGACCTAGAACCTTAATCCATCCCATACACACACATTTATATGGGATTGAAGTAGGATGTTTAACAGATGAAAAATGGACCTGTTTGACATATTGAAGTTCAGGTCAAAGGATAAATGGGTATTGTAGACTATTTAAATTAATTTTTTAGGAAATGACCGTCAATGATCTGTAAATAAAATTTCCAGAACTTAATTTTCTACCTACAACTTCGATGGAGGTATTTTTTTAGAATTAATTAACAAGTGTATATCTTTTATTGATTATATATGACATTGACTTTATTTACATAAAATATATTTATTATATTAATAAAGATATTATTTATCTTTAATATTTATTGATATTTTTTTTCTAGATTAAAGATAGAACTCAAGAAAAAAATATTTTAAATTATAAAGTTTTTATAATTATAAAATTTGTATTACATATTAATTCATATTAATTTAGTTATTTCTAAATATTCTTGGTCGATGCTCTATTAATATTAAATATTAATTATGTTTTTTTCTTTATAAAACAAAGTAATTGTTCTCATAAACTAAATAGAAAAAACTCCTAAAATTAATATATATGTACTTGTTAAATAATATGTACACTAAACTGATTAGCATGAGAATTTTATATAATGAGATCAATTATATCTATGAAAAGATTCACATGAAAGTTATACAAATAATCTTTAGACTTGAAATCACTAAGTAATTCTATAAAAGAAAGATTATGCTTTGATATTCTTGACTATACATTGTCCTAATTAAGGATAATAAATAGTTAGATATTAAGTATAATGTCATATGGATATTAGATGAGATATATGTAAAAGGGATAAAATGGAAGGGAAAAAAAATTAGTCACCACCTAGTTTTAATAACTATGAAATCTAATTAGTCTTCGAAGGTTCTCGGTAATAGGTTAGTTATATATATAATAGAAAAGACAGATATCACTTTATACATCTTATCTAAGATAAACTATTTTTTTCAATAATAAATATGTTTCAACGTGATTTGTCTAAATTGATATATATTTTATTCAAGATATTGTCATTACCCACTTAAAAAAAATCCAAAGATAAGGGTCCAATATAGAGTGGACCATATTAATTGGCTGTATTATATGTTAATTAACATCTGAAAAACAAGTTATATTGCAAGACCATTTCATTTTGGGTCTTTTAACAAATGATAGAATCATTTAATATAAGGTTGAGATATTTATGATCATCTTCAAGTGACTAAATAATGTTCAAATAACAGTGTCTAATTTTATATCATTTCATTCTATATTATTTAGAATAGGCACACCTATATATAAGACTTATTATAGTTTGAAAAAATTCATATTATTTATTAAGTAGCATCCGAAGAACAAGGTCTAATATTTAACCATTACATTAATAAATGATAAGATTATCAAATTGAATTTGTGAAATTATGTAATGTATTAATTGATATTATTATTCATTTATTGACATCCAAATAACATGGCCTCTATCTTTTCTTCACTCATAAATTGACATTGCTTTTTCATGCTCTTAAAAGAAAGAGACTGAAACACCTCAAGCTTTGGTTTTCTCTCTCTTCCTTCTTATCTTTTTCTACTTTTTTTATAGTAACTTTTCTTCCTCTTTAATTCTTCTCTCTATAGGTTGTAAATGTTATTGTCATCATGAGAAGGAGATTTTGTCATAATATTGGTGATATTGTTAATTGTGGAAGGAGTTTCTAACAATGGTTGAGGAATCAATGATTATCATTAATGAGGAGAGTGAACGATGTTATGCCCATAGCAGAGGAAAGAAAAACATGATAGAGACAGGGTGACTTGGTTTGGTTTGAAATGAATAAGATATGATTGTTAGTGAGTAGAGAGGAGATGTTGATGTAGTTAGTGTTTGGAGGTCATGATGGTAGTGGTTGTGTTGTTGTTGTAGTTCGTAGCTGGTATCAGAAAAAAAGTTGGAGATGAGAGGACAACATGGTGTTACTGTCTCTATTCCACCATAGTGGTTGGTGGCCTGCTTTTTTTGTTAGGTATTTTTAAGTTGAGAGGGTTATAAAGACCATAATTTTATTTTATTTTTTTGCTTGGTGTTTTGAATTTTTTTACGAGTGTTTTAGTGTGTGTGTGTGCACGCGCGCGCGTATGTCTCCGGTATTAGTATGTGTAGGAAAGGATGAGAGAAAATGTTTTTGTATGAGGTCTATTTTTGTTGGAATGTTATATTATATAAAGGATGTAAATGTATATGTTTATTTACATACGATGAATCTTCTCAACCCTCTTATATTTTATTTCATTTTTCCTCATTTATGTAGAGTGTTCTTTCACATTCTTAATTCTTCCAAAGAGTTCTTCTACCTTCTATCATTTTAAAATTCACTTTCATTAGACAACTTTGACCCTTTCTCTTGCTTTCTCTCACTTTACACTTATTATTTATAAACTAAACTAGTCTTTATTACTTTTTCAATTACATTTTACTTAATAAGAAAAATATTTTTTTTATTTTTTTTCTACTGAGTTTTTTATTTTAAAAAATTATCAATACAAAAACAATATGTAAAATGGTCAAAAATTATAAAACGACTATAAATTGGCCAAATAGCATTGAAAACATATTTTTTGAGAATTTTGGTATTTTTTTGTATTATTTGTATTTTTTAAATATGTTAAACACAAGGGTTGAAATAAGTGATGACATATAACATGAACTCTATGAATATATTTAAGTGATCAAGAGATGATTCATCACCATATGTAAATTAGAGAAAATTATTTGTTTTTTAATAGTATTGATTGTATAATCCTTGAGTAATGTGGAATGAGATTTGAAAAGAATTTCAAATTTTATTCAAGTAATCAATGATTATAGTGTGAAGAACAAATATAACTTGACAGAGTAAACACATTTCATGATATAATCTATAAATTAAAATATTTTTAATGAATGAATAATATTCACACTAATAAATTAGTCACTAAAAGGTTAAGTCAAATCAAGTATGACTTTTCTAATATTTAAAGATCATGACACATTGTTAGAAGATGCACTTTAACTTCAAATATAAATCAATCAATTATTGAATTGATAATGAATTAAATTATTGTATTTATTTAATCATATTTTATTTAAGATTATGATTTTATTTTGGCCTACTTATTAGGAACCTAATAGGTTACACATATTAAAAACCATTTGTTAGAAATTAAAATGGGATGATTAATCAAGTGTGACTTGATTGTAAATAAGTTTTTAGATATTGAGAACTAAAATATAATTAATAAAGGGATTATAATTCTAGACCTAGAAAAATCAATTAGAGACTTGAATGAATAAATTTATAAAATTATCCTAAAATAATACATGTGATATTTTTTAGGGAGCTAAGATGTGATATTTTTTAGGGAGCTAAGTAATATAAATAAAATGTTTTTTTTTTATAAAAGCTATTTAACATACAAACAATATAGAAGCACCTGGAAAAAAAAACTAGCAATCAAAAGTATAGTGATCTCTTTATCCTAAAATGGTTGAAAAGTATATTGATCCCTCTATCCTAAAAGCATTTTTGTAATATGTTGAAAACATTGGATTGGAAAAGAAATTTATACCCTTTGATAAGTAGTTAAGTTTATAAATAATTATAGGACATTTTAGGTCTTTTCATATTTTTTTTATAAATATAAATAGCAAATCAATAAAAAAAATAAAAAGGGTTAGTTTTGTAGAGCAAACCCTAAGAGAAAAGAGAGGAAAAAGAAAAAATAATGAGGAAAGAGGAAAAAAAAGAGGAAAAAAGAAGTGAAAGTTAGAGATAAGGATTTGTAAGGTAAGATCTTGATTTTTTATGATTGATTATATTGGTTAAGTTTGATTTTAAGATTTGTAGTAGTTAAGATGTTTAATTAATGTTTTAAGGTGTTAATTAGCTCATATCACTTGACATGAGGACTACAGTTATAGGTTTTTTTGGAAGTTGAATTATTTTAAAGATTTCTGATTTTGGAAGACTGATAGATCAAGATTCTAAAATTTTAATCAGCCAGTCGACTGATTGGTCAATTTTGGTTGACTAGTTGATAGAATAGTAAGAATTGATCGGTTCTTTTAAATTCAGTTAATTTAAGTAATGTTTATGATTGATCAGGTGGATTTGTTTTGTTTTTATAATTATATTTTGGTCTATAATCTTAAAGTTATAATCTTTTATATTATTCTTTCTAGAGTGTAATCTTATGTTATTGTTTCAAGTATTTTATAAGCATTTTTTATATTTATTATAGGTTTTACTAACATGTTTTCTAATGATCCTTAATAGTCACTAGTTTTATGTTTGTTTGTCTTTATTAAATCTGAGCGAGTGGAATAATCTTTAGTGTGTGTGTGTGTGTTCATTATATGACGAGTATAACTAGTTATTTCTTGAATAATTATGTATGTTACTTTATTTTTCAAGTATTTATCTATTCTTGAATTTGTACTTGTATTCTATTGAATTAAATTATATTTGACATGGCATTTATTTTCTTTGATAATTATAAAAATATCTATTATGTCTTGGTATCGAGATACTTGTCAGAAACTCTATATTAATGAAGAGTAGTTAGTCTATATACATATAGTAATTTGTATATAGTTTGTATACGTAGCTGGTAAGAAAGATATTAGCCTGTAGCGACTGATCCTCCCAAGGTTTTTAGGGCAACAAACCTCGTTGTTATCGGAACCTTAAGGTTTCATTTATTATCTGTTATCTGACACGTGTATTTCACTACCATATATTAATATGTTTAATATGTATATATATATATTTATATATGTATTAGTTTTATTTTTCTATTATAACCATAATGTATATATTAAATGTTATTTCATCACTTAATTAGTAGAATTCACCCTTTTTTAATATTATTTCTGGATTCTTAACTTATGTTAATAGGTTCATTTTGTTGAGAATTCTTACTGTATTATTTTTTATTGATATGTTTTACTTGTTTTCATAAAGCTTTTCATTTTATCTTGATTTAATATCTTAGAGTGCATTTCTATTACATTGTTTTATTTCTAGTTTAGGTTTTTAGACTATGATAAGTATTATAAATTATTATTTGATATAATTAGTTTTGAAAAATACTTTTGAAAGCTTACAAAATATTGTGAGATTTTATATAATTTGTTTTATAAAAAATATGTTTATAAAAAATATGTTTAAGGCATATTTTTATGATATTACTCTTTAATTGTTGGTCCGGTCTAGAATTCAACTTGTAATCATAATTTTAATAAACAAACATTTAAGCTATTTAGTCAAATCTCTAAAAAATATATAATCTTTAAGTAATTTTAACTCAAACCATAAATAATATTAACTTGTCTAACCAAGTATTCAAAACTCTCAACAATATTTAAATTATTGTTTTCACGGCATCTACGAATTTCGAAAAAACCCAACAAACAAAACATATTATGCCACTGTACGGTACACGCGATCAAACTCTGGAATCAACCTCGAAGTGCGTTTCTTTCTTTTTCTCATATTCCACCTCCAGAAGATGACTGATCACCAAAGTTGGCATTAAACGCATCCTCTGTGCAATCCTGTCCCAGGTAGAATAAGCACCATTAAACTGACATCACACATGATGATGTGATGAGCCATACATAATCAGTATACCTAATTCCTGGAATTTAACTACATGTATTGTGAATTCAAAGCAGATGAAGAAACAGTAGAAAGGAAATCTAAGTATATATGCGGCGTTTAAAACAACAGTGACATCTGGCATACGACTTGGAAGTAAAAGTTGCTTTAACATGTCTCTGTGACAAGTGCTACTACTGGAGCACGGACCATAGCAATTCTTGCAATCAAGATATAGCTTAAAGAAACACTAGAGGGTCCATTTGACTCGGTAGTCTGGATAATTGTTTTTTGTGTGTGGTTTCTTCAGTGCGTGGAAATTGATAATGCGGTTGCTCCACTGGGTATCTTCTTAATTCTCCTTCTGGAAGATAGGAATTCTTACGTTGTTTTTGTCACGTGACCGTGCTTTTAAGAGCGGATAGTCTTCACGAAAGTATCATTTCTTTCTCTTGCGATATATACTGTTGCTATGGAGGAAAGTGTCCTGTATATCCAAGAGATAAGCCCAGTTCTTTATCCACCTCAGTATGTGCTCAAAATTGACGGAACAGAACTCTGGGATTTCGAAACATGTGAAACTAGAAACTTATTTTGGATTTCTTCCTGATCTCCAAGAAAAAACAAAAATACTATCACAATTCTTGAAAGAATAATGCTAAGTATTCAAGAAAAACTTCTAAAATACACGCATAAGCAGCAGCAACCAGATTAACAAGAGCCATCACTGGAGTCCCCATTATGATGACAATCCCATGGCTTAAAGTTTTTTCCTTCCAGCTTTTTACGTTCTTGAAGACAAAAGCTTACCACTCAGTTAAAGAGGGTTTGTACTTTTGTTGGGTCTGCTTTCTTGTGAGTGTCCATTTCGTCCTTCCCCTTTTAAGTGCTGGCCAATTCACATAAAAAAAATCATGTTATTAGACTATCAGTTCAATCTGTGAACCACCGGTCGAACGCGAGGTGATTGTTTGTGTGTGTGTTTGACATAAAACGAAAAATGTTCAAGTGGTAAAGTTAAAATTTTAAGAGATGGAAGGTATATATCAAGTCTAACCCAAAGCTACCATATTTTTTTTTTCCTTTTATTTTGCTTAAACACGAGATAATACTTGACCTTAATAGTTGAATCAACTGAATTTGACCTCGATGGTTTAACCAGGTTTTATTAGGTTTAACCAAATCCTTAATTTATATATCTTATCTTTGTTATTAACCCAGATCGATCAGATGATCAAGTATTGAATTTTCAATTTAATTATATTGTTTAGTTTGAATTTAATAATTTTATTAAAATAATACTTAACCAATTAAGCATCATGATCATTCACTTGTATCTTGTTCGGAAAATTTTAAGTATTCAAGTTATAAATTGTACTACTTACTTAATATAAGATAAATAAATACAAGAAAAGGAGAGAAAATCACAAATGATCTCATAAAAAATAATAAAAATATTTTTACTTATACAAAAATAGTATTTAACTGCTTAGATACCATGACCATTTACTTATATTTTATTAAAGACATATTTATAGTACTTAAGTTATAACAAATTAGCAATATTTAATATATATGATCAGAAAGATATACATAAGAAGAGAGAAAATTACATATTCTAGTCTTACCAAAACTAATTAAAATATCTTCACTTAAAAAAAAGTCTCTTTTATTTTCTTAATTCTCTATTTTTATTATATCTATCTTTTATTATTAAATAAGTATTGATATATAGTTACAACTTGAGTTTCGTGTCATAAAATTTCTATTCTTGTTTTTACCACCTCTTCCTTTTCTACAAGGGACATTTTTACACTCCAACAATAACAATATGATCAATTTGATACACAAGTTTTCGCTGTTATGCCCAAATATTTTATATCTTGAAAAAGTACTGAGAAGTTTGATTAGCATCGTTAATGAAGGCAATTGATGTTTGTACAGCATATTAGACAGGATGGATCAAGAAATGCGTCGTGCAAGTCCTCGTCATTTGCACAGAAAAGCACATTTTTCTCGTCTGCATATTACAAAAATGCAGTCGATGCAGGGAATCTAATAACACAGATTCTTAACAGTTTTCCGTCAGCCACTATATTCTATCCTGCAGGGACCAAAAACTCTAAATCTTCATTATAAATAAGCTCCAAAGGTATTCAAACTCCGTATAGCAAAGCCTTTCAGACGCAACGATCTTCATTAATACACTCACGTCTCACGCCCACTTCAAACTAGCTCTTTGAACCCTTTGTGACAATGGATGCGGTGAATGCAATGATTCAAGAAAAGCCAGTGGTGATTTTTAGCAAGAGTTCTTGCTGCATGAGCCACTCCATCGAATCATTAATACGTGGTTTTGGAGCTAATCCAACGATTTATCAGCTAGACCAACTTCCAAATGGACATCAAATTGAAAGGGCACTCGTGCAGCTGGGATTTCGACAGAGCGTACCTGTTGTGTTCATAGGCCAAAAGCTGGTTGGTAATGAAAAGCAGGTGATGAGCCTCCACATAAAGAACCAGCTAGTCCCATTGCTTATACAAGCAGGTGCTATTTGGATTTAGAGTAAGTTATTTCTCCCTGGCAGAGGACATGGATCAATGTCATGCGGCTGATAAGCTACTAGTGTTTTATTTTATTTTCCTTTTCTTTGTTCCAAGCAGCAGAAAATGATAAGAGCAATCGCTCAGAACCTCTTAATGCTACTAGTTATCCTGATAGGATAACTCTCTTTTTGCAAATTACTAAGTTCATCCACGCATCTATGCTGTCCTTGATAAAGATGTTCTGCTTTTATTTCTTTGCAAGGTGTCTAAATCAAGCATTTCGGTGCACCCACCTGTGTGATATGTATGTGAGATAGAGAGCATGAGCAGTATGTATTGAGGGGCTGTCAAGACTTGCAAAAACATTTCCCAACCTTGTTTTTAGTAAATGAGAAATTTCGACATCAAAAAAGCAACTTACGCTAACCTAGCTAGAAAACAGCTAAAACGCATAAGAAAGGTCAGTACAAAACAAACATTCAAAACTGTTCCATTAAAAAAAAAATCCCAGATGCATTTGACACAAGCTTTGTGTACAGAGTACTTATCTATGCCTCGAAAACAAGCTTAATTCCATACAATTTGTATTGAAGAGATTGCAGCAAAGACCACCATGCTCTTAGTGAGAGAGCAAGTAAAAAGCATGTTGCCATGGCTCAAGAGCATGATATCAACTTTTGGTTGTTAATGGCTAGCTGGAACCATGTCTTGTAAAATGCTTTGATCCTCAAATTAGCTTTCACGAATCCACCATTTACCATCAAGGCTAAAATCCCAGCTTATATTTTTCTGATATAGCGAGAACCATTTATATCTGCGATGTCAGGAACCGTCCTCGCGTTTTGCTCCTTCTAACATTCCATTTCCATGGATGCTCAAAAAAGTCGTCAAATTTGACTTTCTAGATGAATTTTTAAGGAGAAGTCACAATATTATCCATAATATATTATATTATTATTACTTGAGTTCCAAACTACTTCATCATATCAATTTCATCCCAAATGTAATGGACATGATCAAATAATATAACTCCTCTATTCCATTTGATGTTAGTAACAATAATGTGTATGTGGACTTCAAGCGCTTTCATCCACTGCGTGAAATAAGCTCTAATTTATTAACACAAAATCTTAATAAATTTCCTCCATTTCTCCTATTGTACAAGCAGAACAAAGTTTATTAAGAATGGATGCTAGGATTGTTCTTTAGGACATAATTTAGCACCTTTGATGGAAGTACTTAATGAAAAGCAACTAAATGGATGAAATCTTTTAACCGCCACTAATTAACAGGGGATAGGTGAAGGGGTGACCTTGTTTAACATCCAAGGTTTAAGGTAAAATGGATAAAATCAAAAGGTTTGGGATCCAATTGATAATAAGGTAATACTTCAGCGGTTATATTGAGGTTCTCCAATGCTTAACCAGCTATTCTTATCAGCTGTCGTCATTTTCCAGTCTACGTATGCAGTCATTTATTTCAAATACAATGTACGTTTTAAAATAGACGTTACACCTAAAATACAAATATTTATATAGTTGGCTGTTCAAATACAGATGATTTTCTTTTCAAACACGGATTGATTCAAGCAAAGCAATTCATACAACTATTTTGTGCATTAGAGCTAGATATTCCGGATTATTTGTAATTCTATTGTTCTGGTAATCGATAATTATGGACAAAATTCTTATAATGATGGAGAGCGTGGTGCATCCCTTAGACTCTAAATTTTTTTATTTTTAAGTAAATTGTTTTAATGAAAGGTGCATTTCAGATTCGAGTTTGGAGTCTCTTTCCTTTGACATATCATAAAGTATTTAGCTCATAAGAAATGATTTGATTTTTTAATAAGATTTAATCAGATTGGGATTTCAGTTTCTTTGTTATCTTGTATAAACTATTGATTTGGCTAAAATATAGTGAATTTAATTTTAGTTTTACTAGTAATGTTCTTATTCGTAGTGTAGATAGTATTCGAATGTGAACATTTACAAATCACTAATTTGGTTGTTCTTTTCTTTTATATTTTTTTTTTTTTTTTTTTTTTTGGTAATACGCTCCTTTTATTTTCCTACAAACCATCTCTGCACCATATATAAAAGAAACAGTAGTCTGTATTCCTTAAGGAATGGTTTCTCTTTTAAGTTGAATGAATGATGACTGGAAGCTTCCTCAATTTAACCTAAAATTCTCCAGTTTATAAAATCTTGGACGAATATAGTAATAATGATGACTGCAGGGTTCTATAGTTATATTTACACATGCATATAGCCCACATAATACATATGTAGTCAAGTAAAATTCAGCAGAACTTGCTGTGCTTGCTTGCATGATCAAGTAAATAAGACAAAGTATCATGATCATGACTTGAAAATTCAACAGAACTTACTGTCTCTATATATATTAAATTCTCGCGATTTAGCCAGTTATGCAAGCATATAATCCGTGCTTAATTACTGTCAGGTTAATTTTCTTTCCAGAACAATGGTAGCCAGTATATCAGATTCCTAGAAATTATCTTTTGACATGGTGAAATCATAACAGCTAAAGAAAGCTATACTTAACCCCACTTCTTGGAAGTTTTATTTTCATGAAGGAAATGAAATGAGCAGGGAGACGAGTTTGTTCTTGTTAATTTGCTGCTATTGCTTCGAACCAGATTCTCATGCTCTGCGTGCCATGTCTCTGTAGGCTATCAGCTTTTAAAACAAAGGAAAGGAAAGCTAATACCCAGGAGGGCGTAAAGGTATTCCCGCTTTTTTCCTTCAGCTTATCACAAATAATAATAATAATTAAGAAAGAAATTAGTGCGCAATGGTACCCCCAACGGAATATCTTAATTGATTATTAAGTGGCAACTAACACTGGACTGGAAAGTGAAAATCACTTCCTATAAAAAATAACATGAGGGAAATGATATGATATAGTAATTAATCAGCACTAGCCTGAGTTTTCTGATTCCTTGTAAGAATGTCTTGTGGTATATCTTTTCCAGGTTTTGCAATGTGTAGAAATTGATAATGCGATGGCTACACAGGTTATCTTCTTCCCCTTCTAGTACATGCTAGGCTGGTCTGTATTATTTTTTTAATAAAATATTTAGACATCATAAGTATATTTAAAAAATTATAGAAAAATATTAATAACTCGAGTTATAATCCTAATCAAATAAATAAATAAGCTGACTTTATTTGAATCATATTAAAAAAAATCATGATAACATGAAATAAAAAAAAACCTTTATTCAATAACCAAAAAATAATGTTGTTTAGTTTAGTTTTTAGTTAATTAAATATGGCAAGATGAAATATGATTAAAAAAAAAATGGTGCGAGCCAACCCAAGCCATCATGGTAGACATGCAATCTGAATATTAAGGGGCGAGCTAGTTCGAATTAGTCTGACAAACTTGCTTTTTAAATCATGAGGTTGGTATAATTCGATAAAAAATAAAATTGAAAAAAAAACTACAGACATTTTTTAATTAAAAAAAATAAGAAGAAGAAGAAAAAGATTGCAACCCCTCTTACTTTTTAAACTCGTGACGTAGGTCATCAGACTGAAAACATTATACATGAAAAATCATGAAGCTCAATCCCTAGAAAACAAAACATTGAAGAATGAAATTGGTAAAAAAAAATTACACAAAAAAATCTAAAATAAAAATTAAAAATTAAAAGAATAAGGATTAAAATCAAAATAAAAAATAAATTAAAGGTATCCTTGAGCTCAAATCTATTTTTTTATATGAGGGTAAAAAAAACATAATCTCAACACCCCTTGTTATATTGAACAATTTAACTTAAAAATCGATCGTGATGGTGATTAAAATTATCACCAACAACTTTTTCTCTACACCAGAATCTAGCGACCCCTTCTCTGTCCTCCACTAAAAATAGATTGAAAAAAATAAAATGAAATTTGGTATTAAAATTATTTTTAAAAAAATTAAAGGAACTAGTTGCCTAATAGCTAAAATAATGAGGGACTAAAATGAACTTACAAATAAATTTCAATGCCACTATCTATTTTACATGGTATTTCCATGTCAATCTTTTTCTTTCAATTTAACTCCTACACCTAAAAAAATATGTCATTGGGTTATAATTTTAACTTAAAAAGGCTTAAATGTATACAAAAAAATTAAAAAAAATACTATTAAAATCAATAATAACAATGAGTTGGATAAACAATAATATATTGAAAAATTGAGATGCATGCTCGCATGTTGCCGCCAACTTGAAAACAAATATATTTGATAGTGTTATAATTACAAATCAATGCTAGATAAGTAATTGAAACTAAAGATATCATGAAGTCAATATTCCGTGATAAAAAAAAAAGATGAAGTTGTTTTAATGATCAAAAACTTAGAAATTAAATAGAATGATTTATAGTTATTTATAGTGTGAGGAAAGATACAGTGCTTTTCTCATATAATTTAGCCTTTTGCTATATGATTTAGCTTTTTGGTTGATAAAAAAAATAAAAAGCTAAATTCTTTATTGACTTAATATTAAAAAAATTAATAAAAATAATCTTAAAAAAAACTTATGAGGGGAAACACTATAGCAATCCACAACGTTTTATGAGGAAAGCTATGGTGTTTTTTCCAGTAAAATTAACAAAGATAATTCTTAAAAAAATCATAACAAAAAAAAAACCTTGTAGAGAAATACTGTTGTAATCCACGGTGTTTTATAAGAAAAGATATAGTGTTTTTCCCATATGATTTTTAACTTTATTGTGCAAATATAATTTTGAAAAAAAATCATAATAAAAAACAAAACAAAAAATTAAGTGAGGAAACAATGTAGCAATCTACAGTGTTTTAAAAAAATTATAAAACTAAATTTTTCAACCAGCTTAATATTAAAAAAATTAACAAAAACATTTTAAAAAAAAATCATAAAAAAAAACATGTTAGAAATACTATAGCAACCTACAATGTTCTATGAGAAAGGCTATATTGCTACCCCATATAATTTAGTCTTACAAATAATTATAACTCTCATCTAGATTAATATTAAAAAAATCAACAAATATAATTTTGAAAGAAATCATAAGAGAAAACCATGGAAGAGACACTATAGCAATACATAATGTTTTGTTAGAAAAAATACAGTTTTTTTTTCATATGATTTAGTTTTATTATAACTATAATTCTCAACTAACTTAATATTAAAAAATATAAAATCAACAAAAATAATTTAAAAACAAAATCATAACAAAAAACTTACGTGGGGAAAGGCTATAACAATCTATAGTGTTAAAAAAAACTACAAAGTTAAATTCTAACTAACTTCATATTAATAAAATAAAATCAACAGAGATAATTTGAAAAAGAATTGTACAAAAAACAAAACACAAAAAAAAACTTGTTGGGAAATACCACAACAATCAAAAATATTTAAAAAAAATTAAAAGTTAAATTATCAACCAGCTCAATATTAAAAAATAAAATTAATAAATATAATTTTGGACAAATTATAAAAAAAAACTATATAAAGAAATATTATAGCAATTCACAGTCTTTTGTGAGAAAAGCAACAAGTATAATTTTCACCCAGCTCAATATTAAAAACAAATTGATAAATAATTTTTTAAAAAAATAAAAAAAATTATGCTGGGAAATACTGTAGCAATTCACTGTGTTTTAAAAGAAATTACAAAGCTAAATTTTTAACCAAATAAATATTAAAAATCTAAAATTGATAAAGTAATTTTAAAAAATCACAAAAAAGAAAGGGAAAAAACCAAAACCAAAAAAAGAAGCGATTTACCAATCTATAGTAAAATGTGAGAAAAGATATAAAAAAATTGTAATAAAAAAAACTATATAGAAAAACACTATAGTAATTCACAGTATTTTAAAGTGAAATTTTTAATCAACTCAATATAAAAGAATAAATCAACAAAGATAATTTAAAAAAAAAAAACCAAAATAAAAGGAAATCACTATAGCAATTCACCGTATTTTAAATGAAAAACTTACAACGCTAAATTCTCAACCAGCGCAATATTTAAAAAATAAAATCAGCAAATATAATTTTGAAAAAAATCATAAAAAACATATAAGAAAATATTATATCAATCCATAGTGTTTTATGAAAAAAATTAAAATTATAATTTTCAACCAGCTTAATATTAAAAAAATAAAATCAACAAATAATTTAAAAAAAAACTATAACAAAAAAAACTATGCGGGTAACACTATAATAATTCATAATATTTTAAAAAAAATTATAAAACTAAATTTTTAACCAGCTCAATATTAAAAAAGTAAAATCACCAAAGATAATTTTAAAAAAATCAAAAAAAAATAAAAAAAAAAGAATATTGTAGCAATCCATAGTAAAATACAAGGAAAGCTAAAAAAACTATATAAAAAAGTACTGTAGCAATTCATATTATTTCAAAAAAATTATAAAGTTAAATTTTTAATTAGTTTAATATTAAAAAAATAATTAAAAAAATAAAAAAATACTCCAACAACCTACAATATAATATAAGCAAAGTATAATATGAGAAAAGCTAATAGTAATTTCTTAACATGTTTTAAATATATTATAATTATTATTATTATAATATAATAAATAGTTAGGTAGTTTTTGCTACGTAACCATGATTTTAAGGTCAGATTTACTTTCTAAAAGCATTATTTATTTCGAGCATTCGATTTTCTTCGTGAAAATACAACTTGCTCCATGGAGGAAAGAGTGCGTGGATAAACTCAATTCTTCATCCACCTCAATAGATGCTCAAAATAGATAGAACCATAGCTCTATGATTTTTAAATAAGTTGACTGATGAGGTACCAAATATTTAAGTAATTTAAAAATAAATTTTATAGGTTGAATAATCAGTTAATTTTTTAATTTTTACAATTTCATATATTTTTTTAGTTAAAATAACTAGTAGTTTGTATTTGATGTATGATAAGTCAATATAAATGGTAACTACAAAATATTTTTTTTTGTATATATTTGAAATTCTTGAATATTTAAATAAGTATTTTTTTTAAAGAGAAAATATATAATGATGTTTTACAAAAATAAATTTTAAAATTAAATATGTATACTAAAAATATTGAGAATGAAGAGATTATAAACTTAAAACTTGAAAAATTCATAAAATATTTATAGTTAATAAATCTTGTTTCTCAATCGAGACGAGGAGTTTAAGAGTCATTTCATCTTCATGATATTTTAAGTTATATTTTATTTAAAATAATATGCATTAAAGTTTTTTTTAATGAAAATAAAGAGTTAAAGAGTTATTTTATTTCTATAATATTTTCAATTATATTTTATTTGAAATAATATATATTAAATCAGTATAAAACATTGAAAGATTTATACAAAAATACTGAAAATTTACCCAAGTATAGACCTCAGGCAAGTTTCTCAAGCCTAAGCCTATTAAAAGCAGAAAATAGATTATTAGAAATTTAAAACCCATTAAATCTGGGTTCATTATATGAAAAGGCTTTATAAAAAAAGTCTCAATTCCATATTAAATGTTCACCCATCTAAAATTTAAGAAAACTAGAATTCATATTCATGCTAATATGCAATATGCTAATGTGATGAGATGAGATTGAAATTATATTTTACTTTTTTATTATAATTTTAAAAATATTTAATTAATCAATCTAGTTTACATGAGTTTTTTAAAAAAGTTCTCTCATAAAATCTTTACTACTAAACAATTTATAATTTTTCTAAAATTTATTTTTTCAAACGGCAAGAACAATGACAAACATGAATTAGATTCAAAAAAAAAAAAGTTGTCAAACAAATAGTGATTGGTGGATTAACATGTATAGTAAGAATAAGGAATTTATGTTTGTACGGCATTCTGGAAAAGATGAAAAAACTTTTGCGAGTCCTCGTCATGAGCACAGAGAACTACATTTTTCACGTATGCAAATTGCTATTGGAAACGCAGATAGGCAGGTCTCTATCAAGTAATCATCAAATAGGCAAAAGGAGTTTCTAATGGCAAATCTTTTGATCAGCTTATCATGTCGTCCCTGATATTCTATCCAGCAGAAAACGATGTGCAATACAGCCACTCTAAATAGACTGTATAAATACACCACCATATGTGTTTAAGCTCCTCATAGGAAAGCCTTCTACTCTCAAAAATCTTCAGAAGTATACTCACTTCGCACGCCTTCTAAAAATCTCTCGACAGCCACATCAAACTCTTGAGCCCCCTGTGACAATGGATGTGGTGAATGTATTGATTCAAGAAAAGCCAGTGGTGATTTTCAGCAAGAGTTCTTGCTGCATGAGCCACTCTGTCGAGACGCTTATACGAGGATTTGGTGCGAATCCAACAGTTTATGACCTCGACAGAATTCCAAATGGACAACAAATTGAAAGGGCATTAATGCAACTTGGGTTTCGACAGAGTGTACCTGCTGTGTTCATAGGCCAACAGCTGGTTGGTAATGAAAGGAATGTGATGAGCCTACATATTCAGAACCAGCTAGTCCCATTGCTTATACAAGCAGGTGCTATTTGGATTTAGAATAAGTTGTTTCTCCCTGACACAGGACATGGATCATGTCATCCTGCTCAACATTTAGATAAGCTACTAGTTCTTTTTTCTTTTTCTTTTTGTACTTTTCTTTTTTTCCTAGAAGCAGAAAATAATAGGAGGCATGGTTCCGAACCTGTTTTAGTTTTTAATTTATCCTGACAGGATCACTCTTGTTTGCTAATAAGAACTTCCACACATCTATGCTGTCTTTCATAAAGATGTTGAGCTTTTGTTTCTTTCTAAGGGTTCAAAATCAAGCATTTTGGAGCACACACCGATGTCTGATGTGTGAGGTACAGAGCATGAGCACTTTGTGTTGAGGATAACAAGGGCTGGGAAGACTTGTGAACATTTGTCAACCTTCTTTATAATAAATGAGAAATTTCATTACAGCTGAAAAACTTGCGCAAATTATCTAAAAAACAAGAAATCAAAACTGTTCCTTGCAAAAACACTGAATGTGACAAAAGTTAGAGTACATTGCATTTAGCATTGCCTCCTCAAGATGCTTATAGCTCCACAAAATCTGTACTGGGCAGATTGAAAAATTTTCCTTTTCTTGGACAATCTGAACCATGGAGCTTGTTGTTCCTTCCTTTATGAAGTAGCTGTACGAGCGCCAAATGAGAGCAAAGAACAGTTGGTCGAGACTCATGATCGTGATCTTGATCTTGTTGAAGATCAAACCCAATTTTCATTTTAATGTTGCCTTGGATTATCTTTCTTGTAAGTTGTCTCCAATAAAGCACCCATTCTTTGGTCAAGTACTTCCTCAGTAATCCTATAGCTCGATGGAACTTGCAATGCCTGCAGCTTTTAATTTTAATTCCTTTCTCGCTGTCGAGCCTAATCCTGATGTTCTTAATCTGTTCTGGTTCCATTGAGCTTTAGGATTGCTGAATGATAAAGGAGTTGATAAAAATTAATTTTCTTTTAAAATTAATGAGAAATCTTGTGGGGATTTGTCTCCTCGTTGTCTGCATGAAACACTGATGTTTTCTTAGACATACTGGTTCGTTTTGTTTTTTTTTTTTCTTTCCCCGTAGTTGTTTTCAGGGCCAAGGATTAAGCATTCTGCTAATTAGTTGCTTTCTGATGAATAAAATTTGCTATCTCCTTAAAAATAAAAAAAAGTGGGAAAAATGGAACACGGGGTCACATTAGGATTAACTGTAGAAAAACGACACGTGATGTACCAAATTATTAGCATCGATTCAGAGAACGCGCTAGAGCTGACACATCAAACAAGATTTTGAAGAAAAATATAAAATTGAGTAGTTTGGAAATAATATTCACATTCTGAGTCACGTTGTGATGGGTTATTTCCTGTTCTGTGCTTGGAAGGTTGGATTAGACAATATTGGGAGTAATTTCTTTGTTTTGTGCCTTGGAAGTATAGATAACTTGCTGCTATGGAAACCAAATTAGCAAAAGATTGTCGAAGTCACGTTGTGATCGTCTAATGGATTGCATCTGGAAAAGCTATAAAAGTGAGAATACAGCAGTCAGCCATGTCTATCCGGATAAAATTGCGTATCACCCCAAACAGAACCATCATGCGTGAACAACTTGGTGAATCAATGTCAGAGCGTGTAATCCAGATAATGATGCCATAAGTCACTATCACAATCTATTCCATATTCAAGTTTTGAAAATACTGAGCGGTAAGATGATGACATAAAGACTTGCAAATAACATTCTGATAAGGAACTCATTTGATTCTATTGCTTCGAATATATTCTCGAATAAGAATTAACTTCTAGATTCTACTTCGAGATCACTGATGTTCTACCTCATGAAAAATGTACACGTGAACCTAGCCAATGAACATGCTCAATATACATAAACAAATAGGAATAAAAGGGGATTAATAAACTTCAGTAATTATAAAAGACAAAAAAATCTGCCCGCATGTAAGTTGTGACTTGCACATAAGACATGGCAAGGACTTGGTAAAGAGAGACTAGCGAAAAGCATTCGTTCTACCTAAAGAAAAATATACACAAGAACCTAGCCAATGAACATGTCCAATATACATAGACAAAAGGAACAAAAAGGAAGCAGTAAACTTCAGTGTTTCTAAACGTACTTCAAAAAAAAAAGCTGTCGACAGACATATCAGTAGGAACCTGCACAGAAGACATGGCAAGGACTTAAAAAAGAGAGGCTAGCAAAAAGCATTTGGGCAACATCTGCATAGCTAACTGGGCTGTTAAAGACAGCATTGTAACATAAAAGATTGGTAGCCTCTAAAGAAAGTTTTCTTTAGGACAAGGTCCAAACAAATGTTTGGACTTTTGGGGCTGATTACTATGAACTAACCCACAAGACAGGGCAAGGACTTAGAAGAAAGCAATCGGTATGCAGGTCATTGCACCACTAAAACAAAGAAGGTTGACAGCAAGGTAACATCCCAAAGTTCATGGACTCTAAAGAAAATCTCTTTTTAGGATATAGTCCAAAGATATGATGACATTTTCTTTGGACCACCATTGCAAAAAACATATAGCAAGCATTTGGGGAAAAGAAAGTAATAGCCAAAAAACCAATTGAGCATGCAGATCACTGTATCACTAGAACAAATGAAGCTGAGACGGAGATAACATCCCAGGGTTCGCAGCCATATCAGCGGCCAGGCTTGCAAATCATAAAAGTTTCAAAAGGATATCCCGCTGTTTCAGTCATCAAAAGCACCTTGTGGATCCTCAATAGAAACCGAACAAAGGCAAGAGAAACAGACCCTAAAGGAATTCGTCTCTAAAAATAAGTAACAAAAGAAACAGGATCGGAAAATAAAATACTTCAAAAAAGTGCTTCTTCTGAGAAAAACTGACCAAAAAAAAGACAACGGTGTAATAACATCACGATGAAGTATTTGACTAGGGCTTAGAAATCTAGAAAATATTAATGATTTGATAGTCAAGGAAAAATGATGCAGCGATTATTTCTGAATAAAATCTCTTAACACGCTGCTTCTCTTCTCTAGATTTGCATTCCTCCGCCAATTGTCTACTGCATTGCGGACAATGGCATTTGCCTGACGCATCTCCACAGCAGAGAAATTGTGCTCCACTATTCCCAAAGGTCCAGGCTGCAGTACCTTAACCACCGTTTCCATCTCTTGTTCAAGCTGCCTGTATCATCAGATACGATTGAAAATAGTAACTACAATTTTTCAGTCGGATTGATAAGAATTTAAAACAAGCAATCCGTATGATTTTACTCTAAATTGAAAACCTAATTATTACTGTTATTAAATAAATAAATGAATAACTGTTTTGGACCTTACGAGTCTTGAAAATGGGAAAGCGTTTCGCATCCCAGATAGAGATATGCGCATATTTCCTTCTCGAAGACAATCAGTGCCTCTCTTTTTGCGATTGAATTCAATTGAATTGCGTCTCGTGCTCAAAGAAGGAAGCTGGAAAAGAGAGACGGTTGGTTTGTTTTGCTTTTTGTTTATAAAGTGATGCCGTTTTGTTTCCTGAAGATCATGAAAGGAAATATATTATTTGAAAAAAAAAAAAACCACTGCTCCACCGGGTAACGAAGTCAAAATCACTGATTCCGTAGACCAACGCCTTATTCTTTGGGCCAGAGTAGAGTACTTCTTTGTTAAGGGAGCTCGGGCCAGATATTTTTTTATAAATAAATTATATATACAGTTTTTTTATGTATTTTTCCACATTAACAAATTTTAAGAGTAAATTAAAAAATATGTATAAAAAATAATCATTTAAAAAATAAATTTAGAAAAAAAACATGTGTTTTTGTGTTGATGGCCTGATAAATCAAACTAGTGCATCTAGCCTATTTAGTAAGTATCCATGTGCTTGGGTTCTTAATTTTTTTAAATAACAAATGAGATTGATGAATTTTTTTAAAAAAATAAAATCAGATAGTATGTTGTCTGATTTTTTCTGGATTCTGGATAATATATTAGCTAAAAATTAGAGCTAAAGTTTTTTTATTTAAAAAAAATATTTTTCAACCTATTCTTGATCTAGAAATACTTAGAAAACACTCTAGATACTTTGATAAACTCATGTATAGTTTTAAAAAAACTTAAAAATCATCACAAAACCTGAAATCAAAAATCAAAATAATAAAAATTAAATTAAAAAATATAATATACCATAAAATTAAATTGAATGGTAAAATTAAAAACCGATAAAATATTTACAAAGGATTAAGAATAAAATTAAAAATATAAAGAATAATGATCAAATTAAAAAAATATGATAAACTGAGATTGAATAATAAAATTAAAAGGAAAAAAATTAAAGGGGTTAAAAAAAATATATGATCTAAAATTGAAATATCAATAATAAAAATGATTCAGCTATAATGTTTTTATAGAAAAGAGAGAAAAAAATCCCTCAACTAGCAACAAATAATTTTGTTATTGCCAACACATACGTACCAATAAAAAAAAGATATATTAGCACTTCTAGCAACACAACTAAATAATATTTTTGAGTTTTTTCTTTTAATAATAATAAACCATCTTCAAGGACCAAATTGCCCTCAATAAACCTAATAATAACAAAAAAAAATTCTAAGTGAAAAGAGCAAAAGACCCTTGGATGCATGGTGTATTTTTTTTTATTTAAATAGTAAATTTTTTATTTTATTTCATTTAAAAAATAAAAAATTTGACTCGAAAGGTAATTAATAATTTTATTATACTTGAAAATTGAAAAATATATCTATATTTCTGGTTATTTTTTTAATGATTAATAAATTATATAAAAAGATAAAAATCCCCCCAACACAAAAACATTTAAATTTTTAAAAATAACAAAATAATAATTATATTATAGCAAAGGACCGCATTGAATTTAAAAATAACAAATTAGTTTTTTGTTATCAACTTTCCATGCTGCTTTTCTGGATCGGGTCAGTACACGACCACCAGTATAGCTACTTTCTTTCGTTCTGTCTGCTAATCTACGCGGCCTCCCTTTTTTCTTTTTTTTTTTGGATTATTTCTTTTCTATAAATGTATTATCAAGAGAGGCATAACTGAAAAAGGAAATGATTGCATTCGAGGATCACATTGTGATCATTGTTGTGACCCAATGATTGCGCATGCAGTGTCTTATTTTATATATTTTGCAGTTTATTGCTACTTTGGAGCATGGTTTTACGATGGCATTTTGATATAAAGTGTAAAAAAAAATAAAAAATCAATCATTAGTAAATTAATTACTACAACAACCATTTCTAAAATATAAAATTAATTTTTAAAAATATTTAATATATGAAAAATTAAAAGGTGATCTGTAAATAGAAAGAAAGAAAAACTATTGAATTATTAATAATAATCGAAGGAAAAAAGATGGAAAATGGGGTGTATTTGGAGACAAAAAAAGAATAGAAAATGAAAGTAAATTTTAAGAAATTAAGGGATTAAATTATATCCTCCAAGGATGAGGGTATAATTTAACCCCCTTTTTTTATATATTTTTATCATCATTACACAACACTCAAATTAGATAACGTGTATACTTTGTTTGAATTATATATTTAAAAGTATCTGATTGATAAATACATATTATATATTTGTATGAATGCCACCAAAAACTATCTCTAAGAACTTTGAAAAGAAAACTATAATTTATAAATGAAATTTTAATTAATGTTTTTAAACCCGCAAACATACCAGGTGCCAAGCACAGACTAAAGAAGAGTCCCACCAATTAGGCATGAAGTGATTTGACTTTGTCATGTCCGTGCAGAAGACAAAGATTATATATATATATAAGCAGATGATATTGGAAGCCGCTTGAAAATTGAAATGCGTGTCCTAAAAACCCCATGCATTACATATTTTCCAGACATCAAAGCCTCTTTTACTAGAATAAGTTTGATTGAGCTCCTGCAACGGCCCATCAAACGAAAACTCAAGGCAGCAATATTCTCGAACAAACTCGGCAACTCAGTATCAACACTCCAAAATCACAATATATTCACTATACACTTTTTTTAACTTGAAATTGTTCCCACGCATTTACAGTCATGAAACCGAGTGACGCCTTCTCTTTTGGAATAAGAACCTTGTTTCTGAATTAGCCTTGCCCCCGATGGGCTTAAGACCATTGATTCGAAATAGGGTGTTAAGCTTGCTTAATTTTTTGGTGAATGATTTGAACAACTTGTTTGCAGGGTGAGTCCTTACCAGCTCCTGTTTCATGGACACATGGTCCTTCTCGAGATCAGTCAGCCTCATTCTCATCCTTGCTACTTCAAGCTTCAGCTCTCGATTCTCTCTTCTAACAGATGCATAATTATCTCTTGGAGAGATGGCTCCACTTCCTGCACCACTGCCTGAACGTTGAGGGAATTGACCATTTAATGCACCAAAGAATAACTGGTTGTGTCCCCCGTTCATTGCATTTCGGAGCCTGATCTGTTCAAAGTATAGCACTTGGACTGCCATCTGTACAGGTAACCTCTCATTTTGTGCAGCATGGCTGCAGGCTTCTTGTGATAATTTCTGGCAATCGATGGTCTTGCAGAGTCTGTAGCGTTCAGAATCTTTAATGTTTGGATGAACCTGTAAGTAGATCATGAACAAAACACAAAATGGTGTTCAAATATTATAAATGAAAAATCTGGAGGCATGCAGATGAAGTGGACTGTTGAAATAACACTGCTTCTGTGAACACAAAGAGAGACAAGTAGGAAAAGCTACTAACCTTGAGGAAGATATCCACAGCTCTGTACAATCCATCACCAACAATACGAGCATGGTCTGGAAGTAGTTCCGCTAATGCTATAAACTTTGATGTCTGCAAGTTCGAGTCTAGAGCAACTTCTGCAAGAAAATTATCCAGTAGCTTTGATACCTTTAGAATTGAGCTCTGTTTAGGAGAACCAGGGCTGTCAAAATCATAAACCATCTCACTTTCATCCCGTAAGTTGTTGTCGTCGTCGTCATCCTCATCGTCCAAGTTTAGAAAGATAGAGAAGATCCTCAAGATCGAATCAGTATCGTACATGGTGCAGTGGTTGTTTCCGTGTGAATTTGCTGGTATTAGGATGTCCTCAAGAATTGCCTGATCTAGTTGAAGACCAATCCTCCTCTCCAAATCAGATCTGCAAGAAGTAGTTGCTGATGACGCTATAGCAGTTTTTAATAAACTGGAAAGAAAAGCCATTGGAACTGGACACTTTCTTGATTGGGTTGGTAGTAAGCTAACTATTGCTTCAACAATGACTCTTTGTTTCTTCTGCAACTCCAAATCCAAGAGACTTCCCTTAACCAATTGAGGGTCCCTGCCAACAAGGCCTTGAAGAGAATTATGGGCGTAGTTTATCAAGATTTTGCTAATCATATCCTGCTTTAGACCCTTTGATTTTACTGCGGATAACACTCTTTGGAAGAAATCAAGATTCAGCACTGCTAGCGATTTTCCCCACCAGTCTGATGGTGTTTCTGGTTCCATATGCGGCATAATTTTTGCAGGGAAGTTGTGATCTAGCTTTAACAAGCCAGAGGTCAGCTGCTCTTTGCATGCATTGCTTGCAATTGCATTGATAAGTCTACTGACCAGGTTGATCTCTTCCGAAATGGGCAATAGAGTTTCACAACGGTGAATAACCGAAATTGAACTTGATATGTTTGGAAGCACCATCTCCTTCAGATATGCTTCAGCTCGGGCTTCCAAGTTCCTCTCTCCGAAATCTTCTGTCATTTCCAGAAAATGGGCAGCACAACATAACATAGCAACATTTGACTGCGTAATCTCAACATTTACTCCATAGCAGAACTTTGCAGCAAGCTCGAAGGCCTCTGGTCCACCAGGTACAGCAGGGATATTTATGCGCGAGATCTTTAATTCTTTCGCTTCCAGCAACAGTTTACGGATTCTTCCACTCCGAGAAACCAGAGGAAACTGCATAGAGTTTGAATAATAAAATCAATGCTTCTAGTGAAGTATAAAGTTTTTTCTTTTCTTCTCACCATAGGACAATCCATTTATTTAACATTAACGTACGACAACATTAAACAAGTAGAGATTATTTTCGGTATTAAATACCGCGAATGATGGCAAGGTGTCAGTGGTAAGAAGATCAGGAAGCTGTTTTAGATCCTAAATTCCTATTGTAAAATGCATGCCCATATGAACATACTAGATTTTCCTTACCTTGTGAAGTGCAAAGTTTGCAGCTCCTACTTCGACTGTAAGATCACTAGAAACATCCGAAATTGGCCTGCAAGACGGTAGAATGATTGAAGCGGGACTGCATAGAAAACAAACAAAAAAATCCAAAAAAAAAGGAAATAAATGATTCCTACACGTTTGTCGGTGCCAATAATTTAGAGACCATGTAAGAGCTTCTACCATAGGGCTGAACTCCCATTTTTGAAACCATAAATCCCAAACAGATTCACTGGACAGTAAGTGCTCAAGTTCTATCCATACACAAAAATAGCTCAAGGACGCTATATGTAAGTGTTCCTGGACTAGATTAATCATGGAGTAACAACCTCATATCCCTGGACTGAATTATCCATCTTCATTGTCTGAATCGACAAAGATGGCCCAGATGGAAAACCAAGAGCTCAATTATTAAACGATGAGTGGGACTGCCCAAGCAGATTTGCAGCAGGCATTACGGTTATATTTTTGTTTTAACTGTAAAAAAACTGAACTGCAGAGTGCAGAACTGGTTGTTCTTGTGCAATGGAAACAATTTCCAAATTTTGCCAGCCTACATAGATATGACAGGATGCATCTGGTCGCTTTTGAGTTATGAGATAGCTGTGTTTGTCTCAAGAAATTATGTCACACTCATTAAACCACTGTACGGCCTATGGGTACATGTTTTAGATCTTATCCATGGTTAAAATAAACGGGCGAATCATTGAGCGGTAACAGGTAAAAAACTAATTGCAATCCATAAAATTGAAGATGCAGGGTGGGAATGCATCCGCAGCCTCATGCCTTTGCCGTTCAATTCAGGCAGAACAGATGGAAAAGTCAAGGTCATATGTTTGATCTGTCAAGACTGCTGTTTTCTTCTCTTAATGGCCGAGCATAATCAGCTATTGAAGCTCATAAAATTACTGGACCTACAAAAGGCATGCTGTTGGGGATTGTAAAGGAAGTCTAAGAAAGTTATTTTTCTTCTTTATATATATATTTCAACCTATAATCAATCTACCAGATTCTGTTGTTGACTGATTAAAATCCAAAACTCCGAGTTTACAAGAATTGCAGGACTGACAGAAGACCAACTACTGAATCGTGCAAGGTTCTACATTTCAAGTTATAGAATATTTTTTTCATCAATAAGAAAACAACAAGGTTGGAAAACTAAATACTCCACACAGTTGAGAAAATTTAAAAGAATCTTTCAAAAACAAAAAATAAAATTTCCAGACCTCTTTTTTTGGGAATACACTTCACAGTTTCCAGCATCCTGCCTTAATTTTTTTTTATTTCCATAGTAATCAAGAAAAATCTGAACTTGATGAAGAAAAATCACGTCTTCCCCTGAGATTAAAATCACATTCTTACAATTCTGGACCCAATCCACAGATCGAACTTCCAGTGATCTCTCTAACAAAAAAACCCCTCTCAAGCATTATACTCTAGCTAGGTTGTGCAGCTGAAAACTCGGAGCAAGCATCAGAAGATTTTATGCTAGAACTATGAAATGTACATAGAAACGAGCGTCACTAAACAGCTAATTGGAGTAGATAGCTAGTGACATGAAGACAAGCATGGGACAAAGCTGGTTAGATAGTAGTTTAGGGAAGAAAAGATTACCATTCAGTAGCATGCCTTATACTTGAGCTCGGACGAAATGCTCTCTTCCCTGATATACTTGGCTTCAGTTCACCAACTGTAACCACACCCATCTCCTTGTTAGAAAAAGAAACCTGGCAATTCCCGTCTGAGAGTTCTGCACCACCAACCCCACTAACTAACAAGTAAGTGTCTCTCTTTCAAGAATCTAACTGTTTTTAACAACCCATCTCTTGTCAGTACAAACCAAAACAGGAGTTATTATTCTTCTTCTGACAGGTTGCTCAAGGGACAGCTCTCTTTCTTTATTTCTATTTAAAAAGAGAGTTGGAATTATGAGGTTGAAGTTAGGCTAAAATTCAAAACCATTTACATATACAAACACACACACACCTGGATATTGTTGGGTATACGACCAAAGTCCCACATTGGTTAGAAATGGGGAGGATCAAGGGTATATAAGGATGAACAAATATCTCCATTGGCATGAGGCCTTTTGGGCATAGCCCAAGAGTAAATCCATGAGGGCTTAGGCCCAAAGTGGACAATATCATATCAATGTGGAGATATGTGGTGTCTGTAATCCTTACAAGTGGTATCAGAGTCATACCCCGGAGTTAGCCATGATGGATGAATTCTCGGAATGCCGAACAAAAGGTGGTGGGCCCTAATTAAATCACGATGTAATCCATGGATCAGCTCTATTGGATAGGCGGTGTGCTCCGGATGCTTCATGGACGTGTCCTGATCTCAACACGGTAAAGAGGAGTTGACCTACAAAGAGCAAAAAACTCTCAAAGTCAGGTAGTACTCTCCGGTACTTCATGGACGTGTCCTAACCCCAACACGATGAAGTAGAGAGAAGTAGAAAATGAAAAATTCTGGTTGGCAGAGAGTGGATGGATAAATGATCGTTTGAGGAGAGGCTCGGTGGTCCTTTATTCGAGGGAAGGATTGTTGGGTATACGACCAAAGTCCCACATTGGTTAGAAATGGGGAGGATCAAGGGTATATAAGGATGAACAAATATCTTCATTGGTATGAGGCCTTTTGGGCATAGCCCAAGAGCAAATCCATGAGGGCTTAGGTCCAAAATGGACAATATCATACCAATGTAGAGATATGTGGTGTCTGTAATCCTTACAGATGTAGTATAAAAACTCATTTTAATTAAAAAATTAACCTTATAAACAATTCTATAGCATAACCCATGCTGGCTCAATCTAAAGTCAAGAGTGAGGGTTTTTTTTTGGTAGGAGACTCTTGATGTATACTTTAATCAGTGCTTACAAGGTGAAAGTCAAGAGCTTTGGAGGTGTGCAACAGCACTTTTCGGTGAAAGGCAGTGAGATGTAGCCTTTTTTGCTACGTGGTTTTTGCTTTGGGAAATTTGCAGGAATCCTGAAGGGCTGCGGTGCTTTTAGGGGATGTAATCATGGCTAGTGAAAGCTACGCCCATAAAGATTAGCTTAATTTAATTCTATATTAAGTGTAAAGCTAGCAAAAGTGAAAATGAAGAGAGGATGAGTTGGATAACACGTTATAATGAGAACCACAGCACCCCAACCTGAACTGCTTTTTCATGGGGGATTAATGTATCCTATTTTAGTCTAAGATGCAAACCTGTAAGCTTTTGAGAGAAAGTGTAGCCTGCTTTTTGAGCGCCCACACGCCATAGTTACAGTTTGGACATTACAGTACGGTTTCGAAGCTAGTGGTTACTAAGAACATTGCATTAACTAACCAGTACAAAGAAGAGCTAAGCTATCTACAGGCAAATTAAAAAAGGATGAGTTGTCAAATCGGATGATGATCCCATATCCCACGTTTACTAGGAGTCGAGGACCGACACGCGTACATAACTCTCTTTCCATCTGTAAGTTTTGGATTACTTGCGTTGTTTTTTATGACGCGGTAATGATATTTTTTAAAATATTTTTTTATTTATAAAAATATTTAAATAATATTTTTATTTTTAAATTTTATTTCTATATTAACACATTAAAATAATTCAAAAATTATTTAAAAAATTATTTTTAAACTAAAACATCAAAGATTTTAGATTTTTGGAACATGCAGCGAGCTATGTTACTATTTTCTTTGTATGATTACAATAAATTAACGAAAATGGTGAGCGTTAAAAATAAATAATTAAAAAATAAAGACATGAACTTATACTCTATTTATTATTGAAAAGTGATTTTTTAGAAAAATTTTAAAAATTTTTTTGTTTATTTATTATGAAAAACATTTTTCAATAAAAAAATTTAATTTAATTTAATTTCTATAAAAGTAATTTATTTTTATTTTGAATGAAAAATATTTTAAAAAAATATGAAAAATTCATAAATTTCTCGTTATTTGTTGATTGTATCAAATTTTATCATTAATTTTTTTTATTATATATTATATTTTAAATTCTTTTTTTAGTCCTCATTATTTTTATTTTTATTTGTATTTTTCTCATTATTTTTTAATTAAATTTTTTATTTATTTTTATTTTTATTTATATTTGTTTAAAATAATTTATGAAATTTTATTAACACATGCTCTCACAAACAAATACTGGTTTACCACCCTCCGAGTCATGTTTGATTTAGAACTTTGCCTCGAGCAAAGCTTGGTGTGCGTATCTATATATGTGGGTCAGTAGACATCTAGTGTTGGCATGTTTGAATTATGATGACTGTTGGCTTAATCATAACTTGAGATTGCACGATCGGTGGTAATAATGATTCCATCAATTCCAGCCTTTCTGCGGCTGGTGATGTTACCAACAACACATAATTAATTGGTAGCTATATATAAAAAGTTCATGAATCCTATGCTATTTGCCTTTAAGCTCTTCTTTCTTTAAGATACTGGGGTCTCTGCTAATTCCCCCATCCTCAGATTTTGCAGGCGTAGAGAGAGGGCTTGGCCGCCTCCTCCTTTTTTTTATTCTCTTGCC
Organism: Populus ilicifolia; assembly: GCA_015708895.1. NCBI lineage: Eukaryota > Viridiplantae > Streptophyta > Magnoliopsida > Malpighiales > Salicaceae > Populus > Populus ilicifolia. The sequence goes on along the minus strand of SRLM01000076.1, from coordinate 1,199,831 downwards.
TTCTGTCTTGATTTTGCCCCTCCGTTGAAACAGTCAGCATCTTATTTAATGTCTAGAATCGAATGCTGTCCATGGCTTTTGCCAAATGACCAAGCCCTGTAGATCACGAGTGTGTTATCAGGCCTTGGATCTGGGATTGATTTGTCTGAATTGGACCAAGAAAGGCCGAGAAGAAGGCTGGCATATTTTCGGGCTGTGTAATGCTGTGACATGATGTTCATTCTGTTCACTTTCAGTGCAAGTTCCACTGCATGACACTACTTGGCGCCAATCAGAAGACTTAAATAATGAGACTGCTGCCTGAAGAATCAATAATGGGACTTGCTGTCTCGAGTCAAGAAAGGTGACAAAATATTTGAGTAGCTATTTCAGCTCTCTCTATTCACTCCACATGCAATCAGGAAGCAAGGAGACGATGGCCTTGTGGGTTCAAGATTTTCACTTGTACGGCAGTGTTAACCACCAAAGTATTTGTGCGTTTCAACTTTTGTGCCTTTATTGTATGTTAAAACCAACACTGTAGCCCCCACCATACTTTATGCTGCCCTCTTTGTTCATGTAACGTTACCATTCCGTTACGTGTAAATAATAATTTTTAAAATCCAATATTTTTTTTCTAGTTATTTAAGATTTTTTGAACTCTTTATGTTAATTAAATGATATTAAAATAATTTTTATATAATCTAATTTAAAATTTAAGTTAATCAAAAAATATAATTATAAGATTTAAATATCTACGAATTGGGTTTCATAATACTATCAATAAATTTTCCTTGTACTAGACATTATTTTCACATGTAATACACACTTAGATTTTTTGAGCAGCATAGCAATTTTCTAGTTCATCCACTAAAATATATTTTTTTACTTTGGTAATTTTTAAATAGTAATTTTTTTATTAAAAATTCAGTTTTCATAAACTTATTTTATTTATGTCTTGCAATCTTTTCTCATAGTCACTTAACAACGTAAGATATATTTCTTTTTCAACATCAAATAGACAACTAAAAAAAAAGAAAAAAAACACCTTTATTATTTTTTTTTATTTATTATTATTTTTTTTAGATTAACGTGGGTGTCCGGGCCAGCTTTCGCGCACCACGACTAATCCCACGGGCTCTGAAGTTAACGACCATATAAGTCTCTAGTGGCCATCATATGAACAACCAAAAACTCGAACCTGAGACAAAAAAAACAAACTTCTTAATTTCAAATCCTTGATATTTATCGGCATCACCTAGATGGCTCCTTTATTATTTATTTTTATCTCTATGGGAGGCATGGTACGTAGAGGACGCAAAAGGTTGAGTGAAAGCCAAAAGCGGAATTGCACATGAAGGGAAAGGAACCTTTGAATCATTAGACAGATGAGCAAACTCTGTGGTTACAATTATGGTTTGCAGAAAACATGTGAGCCCACCATTTTTAATTCTATGAAGGGCATGATGCTACATTGCATGCCGTAGGGCTTGTTGATATGATCTTTGCTTGTCCAAGCCTACCAATTATTGCCCAATAAACAGCATAAATAGACCTGAAATTGCCCCTTAACCACAAAACCCTAAGCTTTATTGTTATTAGACGCAGAAAAGAGGAATCAGGATTTATCCCACGACATCTTTGATGTCTCACATACTTGGAACTCTGTGTTCTACAAGAGTTAAGAGACAACATGGTGGGATGAATTTCTAGGATCAGGACTACACGTGGGCCTCTTCCTATTGCAAACAACATTCATTTGCCAGGCCTCCTTTTAATGGGCTATATGATGTCGCATCAACCTTGTCAGCATAGCAGAATGAATGTTGCTTGCATTTGCAAAATATTAACAATACTCTCTTCTTTTTTCTGGAACAATGGCAGATCCTGTAGTCATTAGAGATGCTTGTGATTCTTTAGGTTTTAGGAGTTTTGTATTAATTTCATTTAACGTTAAGGTTGTCCCAACGTATAATACACTAAAATGGATTTTGCAAAGGCACATGCCTAGGCATACGATACACAGTAGAATAGCCATCCACTCTGAAAAAAGAACACTGAGGGCTAAGGATTACTCATTACAGTAACATACAAGAAGGCCGTGACGCCCTGGGAATTTCAATGCAAATTGCACACTTCAAATAATTAAATGCGTGAAGAATGAGGGATTTATATATATAAAATCACAAGAACATCATCAAGATTACCTTCCAATAATTTTATTCAAAAGTATATTAATATATAACTTACACTTACACATTAGTACAATTACAATACATTACATGCATAAACTTGTTTGCAATACAATCGTTAGATGATACCAGTACCTGTCAAATAGAACGAGCCAAGCAGCTCGATGACCCTTTGTATTTGAACTGGGCCTTCAAAAGAATATACTTGTAACACAAGATCACACAAATTAACGTGTATTTATGTCAAGGTTATTACATTTTACAACTAAATAAACAAAACCAATATCATTAATCTTTCTATAAGCACACCATTTATGCTCTTTTTAATTTAATACTTCATCGATAACCAATAAACTCCTTCTTTTCATTAAAAAAATAAAATTATTCTCGTCACACATGTAACTACTCCTTAATTTCCATTTATTCTATAGCTCATTTCAACACAAGTTTTCACTCTTTTTTTTTTATGTTTATCGAATTCATTGTAACATATTTTTCATATTATGTTCCCTTCCATGTCATATTTTGTCTATTCTCCAATTCATCCTATGAGTAGAAGTAATTAATTCATGCCACTATTTCAAATCCTAATTACAATTTTAGGCCTTCTTGACTTACCTAAGCATTTCTTTTATCTCAACTAACTAATTTTACCAGATCTCACCTTTGTCTTGCACACACAAACAATACAAAGTTGTTTGCTTTCTCTGTCTCTATCATTCTTCAATTCTTTTACAAGAACTAGCTCTCCAGCTTGTCTCGGTGATTTTGTTTGTGTGTGTTGTTCGCTTTCTCTGTCTCCATTGTTCTTTCATTTCAATAAATCCTGCATAAAACCCAAAACAAATCAAAACCCAGATCAAGAAACACATAAGCAAACGTAAGCTGATACTGAAAGGGTTGATCTGTAAAGGAAAGACTATAACTGTACTTGCAGAGAGAATAAAAAAAGAGTGGGGCTTCAATTGAAATATAGAAAAGATCAAGTTGCAATAGATGAAGTCCTACAAAAATTGATCCTAGTAAAACTTAAAAACTCGATCAATCAAAATTAACTTTTAAGAAAATGAGGTAAAATAAATATTAAAAAAATTATAAAACTCAATATAAAAAAAGTTTAGCCTTAAAGATTAAATTAAAAAAAAATTCTCATCAAATGTTAAAAGATCACATCAAATAAAAAAATTATCAATTCAAAAGATTTATCAATGTAAATTCAACAAAAAAAACAAAGCTAAAAAAATCAAAATAACCTATATTATTTTTTAAATTAGTAAAAAAATTATATAAAAAGCAGATAAATAAAAATAGTAGAGTATAATTTTTAATTGAATAAATACTAAAAAGTAAAATTGAAAAAAATACAAACTTCAAAAGAATAAAAGATAATAAAGATGAAGCAAAACTAAAAGAATCTCATAAAAATATGTTAATTTCTAAATTTCACTTCCATAAAATCTTATATTCGAGCTTGATAAAAAAACTTAATTTTCAATAAATTTGATGATGTTGATTTATAAAATAAAAAATAAATTTTTTAAATTATCAATGTAACAAAAAAATAATCAAAATAATCAAAATTATATTTAAAATAAAAAACTTAAAGAATGATGAAATTATAAAAATAATCAATTTAAAAAATTATTTTAAATAAAAAAAATAACAAAACAAATCAAAATTGAAAGATGAAAAATATTAAAAGGAGGAAAATAAAAAAGAATTTTAAATTTATAAATTATTTTAAATGAAAAAAGAAAAAGAAAATATGGATTAAATATTAATAAATAATAAATTAAATAATTGTTTTGAAATTTTAAAAAAATTAAATGAAAATAAAAAATAAATAAAGATTATAAACGCCAAACCAGATCGCCATTTTCCATATACCAATGCCTCACCATGGGAGGATATCAAGACGATTTAAGGGCCATTGCATAGGTTGTGCTTCGTCACTCATTGACCCCGATTACACCATCCATGTGTACACATATGCGTCAACAACATATATATATATATATATACACACACACACTTCTTAAATTATAAAATTGCCCATAAACAAATTTATAATAATAAAAAAAATGTGTAGAGATACAAAAATGCCCAATAAGACAAAGAAAATTAATGTTTTAAAGATATTTGAGTCATTTAATTATTAAAAAAATACAAAAAAGTTCTGGATTAAGATCATTAATTTGTTGAGTTTAATGATAACTAAGTAATTATAATGAGCCTATATGTTTCGAATAAAATCTAAAATAATTAATTGACCATATAAAAACATTCAATTATCTACAATAAACTATTTTAAAAAAAGGATAAAATAGTAATCTTGTTATTTGAATCCATGATAAATCAAGGTATTTCCATGTTACTTTTGCAACATGTTTTGGGTTTTCTCTTAGTTAATTTTTTAAAAAAAAAACAGTTAAATTACTTTTTAAACACAAAAATCAAAGAGTGAGCATTATTAACTCAAATGTTAAATATCCATTGAAAAAGAGAGAGGATAACCTAACCAGGCTGTGGGAAAACGCAGGAAGATCTGTGGTGATAACCTAACCCACATCACTCGAGCAGAGACCCGCCCTTATCAGCTCCTCCATTGCTCTCTCGACCTGTCAAGTTCAGGTCTTAAAAAGATAAGAAAAAGGTTCAAAAAAAAAAAAGCCACTTAATTTTTCGTGGCTTCTTTATTTATCAGAAACTTAGCAAACGGCAAGCGAGAAGAAGAAGAAGCATGAATAATAGCTTAGCAACGACGAGCGTAACAGCTCGAATGTCCCCAACAAGACCACACCCCCACCATTTTCGCCAAACCCCAAGTCGTATCTTCTTCCTTCGACCCTCTCTTTCTCGCAGCACTACTCCAAGAATCGTTTGCATGGCGGTGCGTTAAAAACGAATGAGCAATTGATTAAGGCTATTTAATTAAAAGTAGATATACTTATTTCTGTTTGGTTATGATACAGGAGCCATATTTGATAACCAAGCTGGAATCTGCTGAGAAGACTTGGAAAGAATTGTCCGTAAGTAAATTTGCCTTAAAAAAAAATTAATTTGATTTTTAACAGGAGGGAGGATTTTGTTTTCAGATTTTTTTTTCACTGATTGTGTAGGTGAAGCTGGGTGACCCAGAAGTTGTTTCAAATCCCAGTGAATATCAAAAGCTGGCTCAGTCTGTGGCTGAGCTTGACGAGGTATGTCCCATTTCTCCTCTCTCTTTATTTTTTTTAAAAAATATTACTCCATATTTTTTACTCAATTATGATACGCTATTGTATTTTGTTTGGATAATTAGGTGGTTTCAATTTTTAAGAGATTCAAGGATTGTGAAAAGATGCTAGAAGATACTAAAGGTTTCGACTTCGTTTCTCTTAATTTATTTATATATATATATATATATTGTGAAAAAAAGAAGGAATATAAGATTGAAGGATGTTTGTACTAATAATCCATGACAGCTCTAGCGAAAGAGGATGGAAATGATGAAGACATGGCAGAGATGATAGCATATGAAATTGAGTCGTTATCCAGTGAACTCAAACAGCTTGAAGAGAAACTTACGGTTTTTTCCTTTCTATGTTGTCATTATCATGTTCAGTTTCTAGTCTCTTAGATAAGTTCTTGTAATAGTTTGCTTGTCCAATTATTTTGATGTAATGTTCTGCTTATCTTATTTCAGTCTTGACAGCTTGGACAAAAATTACCACTGTCATTTCAATTTGAGACCTTTTGTAGAAGTGTTCTTTTAGTTTCATCATTGATGTTGAGTCTTGCAGTTTCAAGGGAGATGTTGTGCTCATCTCATTCTTGCCATCACATTCCTGTTGTTGTTTTCAGTTATTTTATCTTTGCTTTTATTTTACTTTGGAGTTTAGGGTCTTATTTTCGTATCTTTTGTTGATAGGTATTACTGCTTCCTAGCGATCCTCTTGATGCAAGGAATATATTACTTGAAGGTATATATGCATATTGTCTTTTTCAGTCAAATACAATGCACTATCCAATTGTTTGTGAATCATGTCCAATGTAGGTGATGTTGTATGGGTATGTCATAAAGCTATTTTAGTTCATTTACATGGAAATTGTTGAATACCTAAATTTTTTGAAATTATGGACAAAACAAGAGGCAGGAAGTGCTTGTCTTTAATTTATGATTACCGTCATCTCGGATGATTATTTTTCTTCTGGAATGTATTTGTGGATGTGGATTAAAATTGTGTCCTTTGTATGACCATCTTTTATTTTATTTAATATTCGGGAGTTATTCTGTTTATGCTACAGCTTAAATGCTTTGCTTATTGTGTACTTGATATAGAAAGAGTTGATGCAGTTCCTTGTGTATCCTCTGAATTGTCTTCGTTTCACTCACTTTATAGATCTCCTTGTTTTCTTCATTTGCAGTTAGGGCAGGTACTGGTGGTGACGAGGCTGGACTATGGGCTGGTGATCTTGTAGGTACATGCTTCTCTCGACCTTCCAAATTTGCTATGTAAAAGTTTCTAAACCAGAAACTAGTGGAAATTAGACTAGAGTAAAAATTTTGGGTGTAAATATTGGACAAAGATTGCGAGGACTTTCTGGAAAAGTACGAAGAAATAAAATGATTATGCCTGTTGTCTTTCTAGATGGAGTAACAATATTGTTTATTGAGTGGCTAGGTGTTCTTTTCTTTCTAACAATAGCTGAACAAAATTTTTGGGTTACCCTGTTAATAATGTGGATGTGGGTGTTGCCATAGAATCAATTTTATTATTAAGGGATTGCTGTTCTATCTATATAGTTGCCCTCTGTTATCTTCTTTCCCCTTCCAAATGATTTGCTTGCAAGTTTCACTATACCATTCGAGCGCACCCTTATACTACACTTCTTTTTCAATGCTAAGGTCCGTATGTATCAGAAATACAGTGAGCAGAACTCTTGGAAGGTCTCTGTCATTTCAAGTTCTGAGGTAGGTAATAGTGTTGCTGCTGTATCAGCTAAAAACATGCAAACCTTTTTTTTTCATTTTGATTGGCCATAATCCTTATTAAGGCTGAGAAAGGCGGATACAAAACCTATGTGATGGAGGTCAAAGGAAAAAGTGTCTACAGTAAATTGAAATACGAGTCTGGTGTCCATCGAGTTCAACGTGTTCCTCAGACAGAAGCTCAGGGACGTGTGCACACTTCTACTGCAACTGTAGCTATCATGCCTGAGGTACATTACATCATGCCTGAGCACTTTGTTTTATATACATGTGACAGTGGCAAAGCTGGGAGGAATTGCAAATTGCTCACTTAAATCCTGAATTTGTTTTAACAAAGTTTTCATGTGTAAGGAAAATATCAAAGTGGTTCCATAATTTCTGAACATGGTTTATTTTTTGCTTAATTATGTGTTCAATATGTCACTGTGCTTGTAAACTTCATGTTAGCATTTATGTCCTCTCCATAATCAGCATGTCTTATTCTTTGTGCTTATGCTTCATATAAACTAGGTTGATGAAGTGGAGGTAGTGATTGATCCAAAAGACTATGAACTCACAACAGCAAGATCTGGAGGTGCTGGAGGTATGCAACAGGAAAGCTTGAGCTAACATTTCAGCATCAGACTGTTAGTTCTCCATGACTTTCATTCTCTACAGAAAGAAAAAGGAAAGAGACATCTCTGTAAACATGTTCCTTTCCATGATTGTCCCACAGGGCAAAATGTCAACAAGGTGGAGACAGCAGTTGATCTTATTCACAAACCAACAGGAATCCGCATCTTTTGTACTGAAGAAAGGACACAACTTCAGAATAAGAATCGTGCTCTCCAACTTCTGCGAGCAAAACTGTGAGTAATAAGTACCCAAAACATGACTTTATTCTGCAAGTTCAAATTGTTTTTGTTTCACAGATTAAACTTCCGTGCTATAGTTTTCATCTATGCTTCATTTCTTCAACCCTTTCCCTGGAGCTAAATGATTAAACTTCCATGAGGGATTTACACTTATGAGCATAGCTGCACTAAATGAATGATTCTATCATTTTGATCTATGCTCATACTTTTCTGGTACACATCTTATACTTACAGTTATTTATTGGTAGACGGAGAGATGGACTTAACACCTGAGCTACATTTGTTGCTTCTTTTCTGGTAAATTTATAATAATCCATCAACCTTGTGACAGGTATGAGATAAAGATCAGGGAACAGCAAGAATCAATAAGAAATCAGCGAAAAATGCAGGTATATATTGCTTCCAGGTCATTTAATATGCACGCAAAAGTATCTATTATGGGAAGAAAGAACACTACTGATGACTGAGCTTCTAGTTATTCATAATGAAATCATCTATGCATGAAGGTCATTAAATCAAGCGTCCTCAGTTATATTTTCCAAAATGCAGGTTGGTACAGGTGCTCGTGCAGAAAAGATTCGAACATACAACTACAAGGTATGCTTATTGTTTTTGCTTTTGCTTTTCTACTTTGAGCTTAATGTGGTACCAAACATGCTTTTCGGAAAGATGAGATTTCTTCATGATTATTAAGAGCCAAGTAAAATTGTATCAATGATGGATTGTAAATGGCCAAGATGTGATAAATGCTTGAAAGCTTTGTGAGAAGAAAATTGAGAAGACCTTGTAATTTATTGGTAATGTAAAATAAAGAGGTGGGAATTGCAGGTTTAAGAGTCACTTGGTGCGGTTAACTAGAACCTGATTGATTAATGGAAAGCTGCCAATGTCTGTCTAGTTGGCTTCATTGATGTTGTTTGGTATTGAGACAGGTTGGAGTCTTCAAACCAAAAAAGTAATGGAAGGTTATAACCCCTCTATTCGTTATTTCATCAGGATAATAGGGTCACTGACCACCGGTTAAAGATGAACTTTGAGCTGACATCTTTTCTTGCTGGCGATATAGAGAATGCAGTTCAGGTATTTAAACTTGCAGTATTCTCGGTTTTTTTTTTTTCCTTTTTTAATATGGTTTAATAATTAAATAGTTTACCTTTTCAAATTTAAAAGAATATAACATTAAATCCACGGCCTTGGAAATGTTTGTTTCTTGCAGGCTTGTTCTGCTCTGGAGCAGAAGGAGCTCCTGGAAGAACTTGCAGAGTCTGTAGGTGCACCAGCTGGCTGATTTGCAGCTTTTTGCCAGAATATGATTTTGAAACTTGATTTGTTAAGTAGTGGAAACCCTTGAAAAGAAATGCTGTTGAGCATGTGGAGGATCAACATTCTAAACATGGTTGTATTTATTTACATACGGAGCAAATTTATTTGTATCCAGGATGTGAACTTCGGCCTAGTTTACATCTTACGTAGACCATTATTTAATATGGAAAAAATGTATCCCTCCTATTCTTTCCATTTAGCTAAAAGTGATTGTAGGAAACTACGGTGTCCGTCAATGCCATGCTTGTTTATGTGTGTTGCATGATTTTTTCAAAAAAAAAAAATCAATTTAATATATGTTAATTTTTTTTTCCAATTCTTTTTATATCAGCATAGTAAAGCTATAAATATTAATTTGGTATTTTTTTTCAGATAAAAAAAATTAAATTTAAAAAGCAGAAGCTATGTGAAGTGTTTATTAATAACAAGAAATTTTCTTGTATATATATATATATGTTATAAACCACCTCTGCGCTTTATTAATAACAAGATATTTCCTCCATTTCCACCCTCTTCCTCCTATGCTTGAACTGTTCCGACTCCACTCTTCTCTTCTAACCGATCACTCTTTTATCACAACTTGTAAATTATCATCATCACTAAGAAGAGCAACAAGTTACCTGAACTCCCGTCGTGGTTCCTCCGTATTTGGTGGTCGTTTTCACATGCACAGGGTGTTAGCCATGGATGAAACTACGTCTTCATCTTCGTAGACTCCCAAGCATTCTAATCGGCTCGCAGCGGAGCACTGTCCTTATCTCCTTCAACACGCCCGTAACCCCTCCAAGTATATAAAAGAAAATATTTGTCGATTTCTCTTCGCTCATGCACTGATTCTTATTCTTATTATTATTGTAATGAATTGAAGGTCAATTGGTACCCCCATGGGGAGAGGAAGCACGTGGAAGAGACGTCCCCGTTTTCTTATCAAGTATCTACCTTCTGCTTCCTTCCACGTCCATGGTTTTTTAGCTTATACTATCTCTTTCGTATGTGCTTGTTATAATTTTTTTATTTGAAAAATATAACATTCACTTTAATGTCATATAAATCTATAAAATAAAAAATATTCTATGAAATGAAGGATTCATTGAATTTGACAGTGTTTATTACTTATATCAAGAATTTGATTGATTGATTTAAGTTTATTTAAGTGTTTTTTGTTTTAAAAAATTAAATTTTTATTTTTAATAAATTTATCCTTCAATATTATATTAATTTTAGATTCAGATTTTTAGTTTACTTTCTTTTAAATTATGCATATAATTTTCACATGTCAACTTTAACAACTTAATGTCAAATGTGTTTTGTTCTCAATGTTAGATAAAAATATTGTTTAATATGTAAATAATTTTAAATTTATATATAAATATTTTCATTTCTTTAAAAGAAACATTAACAATACCTACATTTTTTTTTCCTTCGGTCATTTTTTTTGGCATAGTGCAAGCCAATGTGATAATTTAGGTATTATTTTGGTGTCAATGAGTTTTATTTTTAAGGATAGTTTGACATGAGTTTTTTCCTTTTTAATTGCCCAAGGAAGTAGATCAAATTGTGGAAATCATTTTGGTTTCAAATTGATTTTGATTTTTTGAGCTTTGTTTTAGGTTTTGGTAGCCACAAATAGGTTTATCAAAAATATTTATGATGTGTTTTAGATTTTTAGGGTTAAAAATAAGTTTTAAATTGAAAAATATTTAAACTCTAATTTTATAAAAAATTATAGAAAATAGATGATGGATTGTTTATTGTTTATTTTACACTGTCCATGCCTTCAAGAAATTAAAAAAAGAAGAAGATAGGTTCAGGTGTTTTGGTTGAGCTAAAAAGCTCACACACCTAGGTTTGTTTTTTAATACTTAGGTCTATGTAGCTAAATTTTTTGTTTTTAATTTTATATTTAATTTAAAAAATTATAAAAAAATCATTTAATCTAAGTGAGTTTATTATCTAGGTAGAAGTTTGATCGGTTGATTTGCAACATCTAGGGTATTTTTTTTCTTTACTTTTACTTAATGCTTTTTTTTTACCTCAATTAAAAAAAATATAATTTTACTATTTGTTATCAATGATTTTTGTTTTTATTTAAAAGAATATAATTTTATTTTTTGGTATTAATGATTTCCCTTTGCTATCTCAACCTTTTCATGATTTTTTTTATTTTTTTAAAAAATATTGTTTCATAAAAAATTTATTTTGATGCTTTACTGTCGTTTAATTAAATAAAAAATAATTTTTATGATAAAAAATTTATTGAATTAGATAACATGGATAACTTTCATCTCGGATTTGGTTAATTTATTAAGTTTTTTCTGTTTGTTAAATAAATTTTATTTTTTATTGATTTTATCCCTCAAAAATAAGTCTTTCAATTATTATTTTAAGCAACTTTTGTAGTTCAGTCTAATTAAATCAAGATGAATAAAATGTTTTTCTATATTAGAATTAGATAAAAATATTATCTAATTCAGGATTAAAAGTACTTTTTTAAGATACATTCTAATACATAAACCATTTTTTTGCTTAAAATTTTTTAATCACAACTCTCGACTTAGCATGGAATTTTGGCATAATAGATGTATTACCATTCCCAAAAAACCGTGCGCAGATAAAATTGAGTGTTTAAAATTATAGTAATAATTATTTTTAAAATATTTTGAATTAAAAATATATTAAAATAATATTTTTTATTTTTAATATTAATGCATCATATATATATATATATATATTTTGACCCAACCCTGTGGCTAATGGACGCTACGCTCATTCACTACAAGCATTCTTTAGCCTCCAAAAAGTGGAGAGCCAAGCCTATACCGATAAGGGCGAATGAAACCCTGGTGAGTGGCCGGGGTTTAGACCGACGGTACGCTCCTTCACTACAAGCAGCGAGTCGCAAGCATTCTTTAGCCTCCAAAAAGTTCTAACATGGAGCTCATCCAAAATATCCGTTGTGTAAGATTGGACAATCCATCATCAATCTTCTCCTTTTCCCCTTCCAAAAGACACGTCTCCTTCTCACGAGAATTCAACAAAAACCCACATGTCTCTTTTCCAAATCAACCGCTTCCAAAACCAATCAGCTGCAAAATTTCAACAGAACAAGACTCTTTCACAATCAGCTACCTCGTACATTCATGTGGGTTGCCCTTGGAATCTGCAATCTTAACATCCCAAAAGGTACAGTTTCAATCCCCTGAAAGACCAGACTCCGTTTTGGCCCTTTTAAGAAACCATGGATTCTCCAGAACCCAGATCTCAAGTCTTGTTAAAAAGCGCCCATTTCTTCTTTTATCCAATCCTACGAATACTCTTTTGCCCAAACTTGACTTCTTTCTCTCTTTAGGTATGTCAAGACCTCACCTTGCCAGAACTCTTTCTTCAGACCCAACCCTATTGACTAGAAGCTTGGAAAACCAAATTGTACCCTCTTATAACTTTCTCAAAACCATCTTGCGTTCTGATGAAAAGATTGTTTCTGCTTTTAAGCGTACCACTTGGATATTTCTAGAGGATCATTCAAAGAATCTTATACCAAATCTTGAGCTTTTGAGAAAAGTAGGCGTGCCACATTCTTGCATTTCGTTATTGCTTACTCATTTCCCTGAAGCTATGATGGAAAGTCATGAAGAGTTTAGTGAAAATGTAGAGGAAGTGAGAAATATGGGATTTGATCCAAATAAATCAACTTTTGTGCTGGCTGTGCATGCCCTTTGTGGAAAGTGCAATAAGTCAATTTGGGAACGCTGTTTTGAGGTTTATAAGAGGTGGGGTTGGACTAAAGATGACATTCTTTCAGCATTTAGAAAGCATCCCCATTGTATGATGCTATCGGAGAAGAAAATCATGAAAGGAATGGATTTTTTTGTGAACAAGATGGGGTGGCCTTCAAAGGAGATTGTGCATTGCCCTGTTATCTTGTTTTTAAGCTTAGAGAAGAGAATTATCCCCAGGTGTAAGGTTATTCAGGTTTTGTGGTCAAAGGGTTTGATAAAGAAAGATATCAGCTTGAATACCGTGTTGCTTCCTGTGGAGAAGCGCTTTCTGGAGAGGTTTGTGACCAAATTTGAAGAGGAAGTACCTCAATTATTTAATGTCTATGAAGGGAAGGTGGATCCTGAGGGAGTATGATTTGGACATGAAGAAATTGCTGAGATCCTACAGTTTTTAGTCTTCAATCAAAGCAGTTGTTCACTGTACTTATTGTTAACTTCGCTTGGTTTCTGACATTATTTATATTTGCTAGAGCACTAATAGTCCAGTCTTGTTCTTTGAGAAATAGAATGTTTTTAGCTACTAAAAATCTATCTGTCCTTTGTTCTCTATATTTGCAAATGAAGTTACTTAAACCTTAAAATTTACTACTTTATTACTATCAGCTTGGCCTTCCTAGGAAGGTTTTACACGTTGAAACTTAATATTCTCTAAACTTGCGGTTTCCTAATTTATGAGGTTTCTGGTGTCAGGAACTCAGAAATTCCTAATTTATAATAACTTCTTATAAATACCGTTCAATCAGAGATTTAACACAGTTGCTGGGTGTCTTCTTCTTCCTCCTACTCATATAAATACCATACAGCTCAGGTAGTTGGCTCAAAGGTAGTTTCATAATGAATTCTTCTGTTTGTGCTGTTCCTTCTCTTCGGTATTCAGTTTAGTAATATGTGATGCAATTTCGAAAACTCAATTTATAACTGGAAACTAAGTCTGTTTTAGATGTTTTATACCTTTGTTTAGTCAACACAAGCGAAGGAAAGAGGGACCCTTGATTAGGCTCAAAGGCCATCTTACCTGAGCACTCTAAACAGATCCCTATGTGGAGTTGGGGAGAGGTAAACCAGCTGACCCTACAGATATTCAGGGAAAAAAAAAGAAGAAGCTTGAAATCTGATCCCAAAACTGGCAATCAGCTGAGCACTACATGTATCTACTATGATGCAAGACCAAGAATTTTCTTTAGCTTTGAAGTAGCATTTTCTAATGTCAAATTCTCTTCAGCAAAGCCTCTGATCTCGTATATCTGTTCTTCCTGTGATTTCTAAATTGTACTGAAGATTTTTTGAGTAACACAGCCTCCCAAACCATATCCACAGCATCACCAGGCTGGGATGGATACCGATATTCAAAGTGTGAAGCAATTTCCTTTAATCGTTCCCAAAATATGGTCCGCTGGTCTTTCTTAATTCCACGAAGAAGATACGGTAGGTACCCCTTTTTAACAGCATCAGATGCTCGAACAAACACACCGAATTCTGAGTAGTCTAGGACATCTTCAGATGGCAGCTCAATGCCATCACTTTTACCACAGGAACACATTGATTCGCAACGGTATCAAACAGGCGATTGGAGGAAGGCGTATCCCCCCGCAATATTTAGACAGGATTTGCAAGAAGCCATCCCTTGGCCTGCTTTATCGATCCCATCCCCTCGATAGGTTCCATATTTAAAGTGTACATGATCCCATCCCCTCGATAGGTTCCATATTTAAAGTGTACATCTTTCTCATCTTTTAGAAGATAATAAAGTTCCCAGGGAATAGCTCCTCCCTGAACCAAAAAAAAATTCAAAATGCAATAAGATGAGTATAAAAATCACACATATGTTAATAAATATCTTATAAAAATCTAAATTAGAAAATATTTAATATAAATCTTATAAATATCTAGCCTGTTTATATAAATATTTATAAAGTTATGTATATTATATAAAACATTTGTTTGGTTTTTCCAAGTATCATCAGAGCCCCCAAATTATAGATATATTTAGAAAACTTAACCTAGGAGGGAGGAAATACTTACAATAAATAATGTTATCTTTTATAAATTATCAAAACCTTTAAATCTTAGTGAGATTTTTTATATATAAGATCCTCTAAAAAATAGTTTATGGGCCTAACCTTGGTGCATTGCTAGTGGCATAGCTGGGTATAGTTGCTGGTGTAGTCATATAAGGCGTAGCCTAAACATAGGCATGGAAAAAGCATTTGAAAAACATTAATAAATTGACTTTTTGCTCATTTTCCACAGACAATGCCAATAATAATGTCCTAACATCTAAAATATATAAATAATAAGTTATTTAGTTTTTTAAAATAGTGGATAATCAATACTCTCATATACTTTGATTTTTTCTTTTTAGACTAAGGAATTCCAGGCTTATAGTAAAAATTTGAGTACATGGAAAAAAAATAGTCACAATCAAGAGGGATTTAATGATAAAATCGGTATATTTACAAGAAAAAAAATAAAACCTTAAATTCAAGGAACAAAGATATTTGTTCTTGAGTTTTAAGTTAATTAATACTTTAAGATCTATATAAGTTTATCTTAAAAGATAAAAAAATTTGAATTCTTATCTAGATAGTTTAAGGGGTATTTATACCTAAAAACCTTATTAGTTTTAGAGAAAGGAAGAATTAGAAAGTTCTTTGTTTTCTGCAACATTAATGGAAGACAATTATCCCTTACATGTCATTAATAAGATAGTAAAAATATCAGGTCCCTTAAGAGAGATTGTCTACACCTATAAGTATAAGGAAAATATTAAACCAATATGAATTATTCGCATAATTATTTTAGATGGAGAGACGTTACAGTTTATCATACCCTCAATACTTTTATTTTAAAGGATCGTTTACAATCAAATATATAGCCTTAAAACTTGATAATAGTTACATTCAAATGCTTTAGGTCTTATATGTTTGTCAGACCTACATCACATTGGGCTTGGCTGATTTCTAAGCTCAAGTGTTTTGAGTCTAGCATGCTTGTCAAACTCTCGCACCTTTGCCTTGATTGACTATCAAATTCAAGTTTTTTAGGTCTGACATGATTAAGAGACCTATGTCATATTGGGCTTGACTAACAACCAAGTTCGAGTTTTTTTAATTTGGTGTGTTTGTCAGACTTATGCTACTTTAAGTTTGACTGACTATCATGTTCAAGTTTTTTTAGTCTAGCATGTTTGTCAGACTTATTTTTTTTTTAAGATTATTTTTATGTATAAAAATTTATAACAAAAAAAATGTTGACTTATTAGTCGCCCTCGAACCTTTAATATGTAATTTTGCATTAGAGGTTTAAGAGATTTTTAGGGAGATAATTAGTCAATACACATCTTATCTTTTTTTAGAAAAAGGCATCTAGATGTTGTTGATTTAAAAATATCTTTTAAGAAAAAAAAACAAAAACATTTCTAGAAAGACCACATGTAATAAATATTGTAGTCTTTTGGCCCTCCTGGAGTTATAATAAGATGTTATCTATTTTTTATTCTTTTCTCTACTTTTCTTTTACTTTTACTAAACCTTTTTTTTAGTATTTTATGATTTGAGAATTTTTATTTTTTCACAAGAAAAGAGCAATTTAACAACTAATCTTTTCTTCTTTTTACAATTATGACTTCTAAAAAAAAAATGTATCTCTTGAAGATGATTTCAATTTTAAACCTAAAACTGAAATCACTTGTTAAAGATTTTTGACCATGAGGATTGATCTTAGATTTGAGAATGATGGTGCTCAATCTTCTTTGGTATTACACCCTTAGATAAATAGTCAAGCTAAGCTGACTAACACAATTTTGCTTAATAAATTTACAAAAATAAATAAATAAAAAGCTAAGTCAAAATAAAAAGAATTATTGACCTTAGTCTTTTTTTAAAAAAAAATGGTAAAGAGAAGAAAAGATTGAAAAAGGTTCTGCATAAGCTCAAGGAAAGAAAATCTGGTTTATCTAGCCAAAGAAATACTCTCTACTGTTAAATTGCTCTTTTCTTGTGAAAAATTTAAAATTTTTAAATTATAAAATATTTAAAAAATAATTTAGTAGCATAAAAAACAGAAGGAATAGAGAGTAAAAGATAAATGATATCTTATTATAACTTTAAAAGAATTAAAAGATTGTAATATTTATTACATTTCGTTGGGTGGTTTTTTCAAAAAAAATTTTCTTTTCTAAAAGATCTTTTTAAATCAATGTCTATACATCTCTTTTTAAAGAAAAATAAGATGTGTGTTGAGATGAGTTAACATTTTTATTATTATAATTTTTTATAAAGAGAAATAATCTTATTTTTAATGCTTAGCTACATACATAAAATTTAAAAAATTTAGGTTTAATAATTATCTAAGTTTAAAATATCATAATTATAACCGTACAAATGCCTCGTTCTGTCCCCCGCATTGAGCAAAAGCCAGCAACGGCCGACTAGACTCATATGAAAAACCTCTTCCGACGCATATGTTAGATGTCTCTCACGCCACTTTAAACTTGGAGATCAGGCCGCACGAACTCCTCGCTCTATCCCATGCATTGAGCAAAAGCCAGCAATGGCCGCCTGACTAGCCTCACTGACGGCAACCTCATATACGAAAAACCCTTTGGAGGCATTTTAAATGTCTCCATATTAGGTCATAGGCCGGCATGATCGAGCCCGGCCATTAGTCGTGTAGATATTTCCGATGTGGGACTCTTCGCTAAAATCATTAACTCCGGTTCTAATTAAGATCTGGCCCGGCCCAAGAAGTTTGCTAGCGTTGAAACGGTTAGATTATGACGTCAACGATGCGAGACCAGCTGCTGCAAATTGCAAACTCTTCGATTTGCGCTCTTCGCAGGCTCATCCAATCCAATCCTTCGAACTGTTCTCTAAAATTCATAATTTGGTAAGTTGTTAGGGTTTTACTATCTAATTAAAAATGGTGGAGAGGAGGAGGAAGCCTCTAATCCTCTCCTCCACAAAAATCCTCATCGGTTCCGTCCTCCGTTCCTCTCCACTCAGTAGCACTAGCAGTGAACGAAGCCAACTCCCACTCGCAACAGACAACATTTCCCCGTCTCCCAGCTTACAGCTATTGGCAGGAATTCTCCGATTATCCGAGGACAAACTAGCTTCTTCTTTCGATGATTCTGCTCTTCTTGCCATTTCCACTTCCATTCTCAAGAGACTTTCAGTTACTTCTTCTTCACTGGTAAGTACTGTACACAACTTTCTTTGGTGATGATGTTGATAGCAATAATAATAACAAGAAGAAGAATTCGCTCTGATTAATTGAATTTTTTTTCTTTTTTCAAAAAATATGATGATGATGATGATGATAGGTGCTTATCAAGAATGTTGAGGCAAACATAGAGAGAATTGCTCAGGTTGTTGCTCTAGATCCTCCCAGAAATAATGAGAATGAGCTGAAATCCAATGCCAATTTACGAATTTCTTGTACTACAATGCGTTTATTTCCTACTTGTATTTTTCCTCCCGATGACCCTTCTTTATTATTTGACCGCGAAATTGCCTACCTTTCTCCTCTCCTGGCTTTTAATCTCGGGTTGCATGTATCGTGTCTTAAATCACTTGTACACCGAGGAGATGAGAGTTTGGCTTCGCTTTTTGAAGTGGATGGGGAAACATGTTGTGACGAGGATGTTAGTGCTAATTGTGAGGATTCTGCTATCAGGGTGGGATTGGAACCGTTGGCTCGATTACCGAGATATGCATCACACTTGAGGGTTTCTTTTGTTAAGATACCAGAATGTGGTACTCTTGAATCTCTGAAGGGATTTTCATCGATTGAAGCTGAAGAACGTCAGGAGATGATTGATTTGGCATTGCAGAAATACTTTGAAGTTGATAGATGTCTTGCCAGAGGTGATATATTTAGTGTTCGTATAGATTGGAATTGCAATTCTACTGTTTGTATTCCTTGTGGCCAGAGGTCACAAGATAGAAGTAATAACATCATCTACTTCAAGGTAATTTTTTTATTTTTTTTGTAAATCTATTGATTGGTGGCAGTGAATGCCTGGTAGTGGGAGAATGAGTCAAGGGTGTAATTGAAGGTGAATAATATCCTCAGGTTGTGGCCATGGAGCCATCAGATGAAGCTGTTCTTAGAGTCAACCATACTCAAACGGCCCTTGTGCTTGGAGGGACTGTTCCTTCTTGTGTTCCTCCGGATCTTCTGATTGATGGACCTAAAGGTTTTGCACCTCTCCAAGGGGACACAGTGAAGACTTTGGCCTCCATACTCACACCACCATTGTGTCCTTCGGCACTTTCTTCTAAATTCAGAGTTGCTGTCCTATTATATGGCCTGGCAGGTTTGTTTCATGCTTCATCATTCTTTGTTTGCATTGCAAAGTTTGCTCACTATTTTATCAAATTATGTCCTCTTGATTAGATCTTTTGTTGCCATGCAGTAATTGACAAGACATGCTATTTGGTTATGATTTTACGGTGCTACTTTTGCAGGGTGTGGGAAGAGGACTGTTGTTAGACATGTTGCTCGTCGCTTGGGCATCCATGTTGTGGAATTCAGCTGTCATAATCTTACAGCATCTTCTGATAGAAAAACATCAGTCGCACTAGCTCAAGCTTTCCACACAGCTCAAAGGTGAAGCAGTTCTCTGTTGGGTTAATGTGTATTGTCCTGCAACAAATGAACAATGACATACTTTTTTCTGGCTTTATTGTTGTGGGGTACCTTTTAGTGATAGATTTTAAACTCCATTTTTCTGTCCTTTACCTGGTATCCCTCATTAAAATAATTCTGAATAGGTGATTTGTTTTTACTCCATGGTAGTTCCAAATTCCACATCTTCCAATACCTGACATCCTAATTACCCATTTAACTGAAGTGTTACTGAGCCATTAAACTGGAGGCTTTTCACAATAATCTATGAGATTGCATCAACAGTTTTGTTGTCATTTTTTACTTATCTAAGTTCAGTGGTGACATCTCTTTATCTAGCATGCTTTTCAACATTGTTCTGCCTGTGACAGATACTCACCTACAATTCTTCTTCTCCGCCATTTTGATGTCTTTCGAAATTTGATGTCACATGAGGGTTCACCAAACGATCAAGTTGGCCTCTCTTCTGAAGTTGCATCAGTTATTAGGGAGTTTACCGAACCAGTCTCTGAAGATGAAGACAATTACTCTGGAGAAAAATCAAATGATTATTTTGTAAGTTGCAACTTTTTGGTGTAGCTTTGTTCATGTTGTTTGATTTGACTGGCTATAAACAAATCATCTATGGTGACCCAGCCAGTTTAATAGAACAATAATTGGGACACGCAAAGTGTCTATATGTAACTAAAGTACTCTATGGACCACTCAAATGATCAGTTTTGTATTTTAAGTAAAACCTGTACTTCATTGTGGTTGTCATGGATGTTTATTCTTGTTCCTTCTTGATGCAGTTTGTCAAGAATACTGGAAAAATTAGGCATCAGGTTCTGTTAGTTGCCGCTGCTGAAAGTTCTGAGGGTCTGCCACCAACTGTTAGGCGTTGCTTCAGCCATGAGATAAGTATGGGCCCCTTGACTGAAGAACATAGGGCTGAAATGTTGTCCCAGTCACTGCAAAGTGGTTCTAATCTCCTCTCTAATGTATGTGGAAAATATAAATCTTCTGTGATTTCTCCATATTTTCTGGTAGATAATTGTTGCAAGTAAATGATAGAAAGCATTGTTCCCCTAACTAATCCTAAGCATACTCGTCAAAAGTCAGTCTCTTGTCTGTACATGGCACCAATACATTGTGGCTAGACAGTGTATTTCTGGGAATTTTGAGATTACCTGAAAGCTTCCATTTCTAGCATGCTTTTGCATTACACATTTATTTATTTGTGATAAAAAATATAATGGACTGTTTTACTGTCCATTTAAGTTTCTCTGAGCTAAAATATTCACTTGTTTTTCACTGTTTAAAGCCATTAAGGATTAATATGCGTTGATATTGATACTTCTTTCTGTTGTGTGTGTTGATTTTGATGGATTTAGATGGTTGCTTCTTGCAGACTGGGATAGAAGATGCAATAAAGGACATGGTTGGACAGACATCTGGCTTCATGCCTAGAGATTTGCATGCTCTCATTGCTGATGCTGGTGCAAGCTTAGTCTCCAAGGTAAATGTTCAAGACGACAAAGATGAGCCCAAAGACTTGAACAGTTCTCTAGGAGGCCAATCACTGCAGAAGAATGAATCATCCAATTATTTGCCTCATGCTGTGGAAAAAGAATATTTAGCTAAAGCTTTGGATCGGTCTAAGAAGAGGAATGCCACAGCACTGGGTACTCCAAAGGTAAATTACCTCAACAATTGTGACTGAAACCTTGATGTTACATCATCAATTTTATCAAACAAAGAGTTTTTCTTACGAGGTGTTTAGGAGGGAGAGATAAGGGTTATAGAAAAATAAGAATGGAAAGTTACCTTGCCTTGTTTGGGAAACAGAGAGAAATTTGAGGAGGGAAAATTTTCCCCTGTGCCCACTAAAAATCATCTCTCCAAACCAAATGGAGAGAATGAGAGAAAATGAGTGAAATTACCCATTTTCTCTTAAGCTTGTCTTTTCAAAAAAATTAAAAGATAGGATTGTAGATCAGTAAACTTTCTCTTGATTCTCATTCCTTTCAAATCGCTTCCATCCTAATATAAGGAGAAAATCACATTCTCATTAACTTTCTTTCCTCTTATTTCCAGTTCTAGCTTATTTTGTTCCCAAACATAATGTTAGAAGTTTCAAACTTTGGAATTAACGTCATATTTTCATTTTTGAGTGTGATTTTGTTTTATATGGCAAGGATGTTTGACTATTGATTATTTGTCACAGGTTCCTAATGTGAAATGGGAAGATGTCGGTGGGCTTGAAGATGTGAAGAAATCAATTCTAGATACTGTGCAGGTGAACCTCTTACCTATCTGTATGGCCTCCACAATTGCTTTGTGCTCAAGATTCTTTCAATTATTGGCTTCTAAAAGCACATAGATTGAAACATTCCTTCATTAAGTCAACCTCCCATCTTTCTTCTAAAGTTTAAGCGGTGCACCAGATGATTCAAGCATATTTTTTATAGCATGTTTAAATGTCATATTGTTCATTTTTCTACCCATGTCAAATTAGCATGGTCTACAATTTCAACCTTGTATTAGAAATAGGCCACTTTATCTACAACATAAACAATCTCGTCAGAACAGGTTTAAGATCTGAATTATTTTGCTTAGTAGTACATTTGGCAAATTGATGATAATGGTCAGGATGTATCTACGTTTCTTGAGCTTGATGGCTGAGATACACATTGAAAAAGGGTCCTCCCATCCTTGTCACCACCATCATCCTTCAATCCTCGGAGAACTAGAGATTCTACCCCAGGTTCTGTCACGTTTCTTAAATTTATAGGTTTGAAAGGAAGTTAGCTATATCTTTACTGAGTACATAGTGGGAAAGGGTTAAGAAGTTTGAAGAATGAACAAACATATTGATGACATTAAGGAAGTCAGCTATTAAGATGTCTTGGGCATTTCTTTCAAATTGTAAACTTGGGGAATGCATTATGGTTTGCAAATTAGCACTTGGTTTTTTATTCAGCTGCCAATGCTTTTAAATTGCTTAACTGTCTTAAAGAATTTTATAACTGGAGCTCCAACTAGTAGTGTGTGCTTTCTTTTGTATCTTTATCTTATTGTTTATCTCTGCTGTATATGCAGTTACCTCTCTTGCATAAAGAGTTGTTTTCATCTGGGTTGCGTAAGCGGTCTGGAGTTCTTCTATATGGTCCTCCTGGAACAGGGAAAGTGAGTTCGGACATCATAAATTGCACTATCGCTATTATCTGAAAAGAGGAGATTGCCTCATAATTTCTTTCCCATTATCTTTATTTTGAAGTTCAGACTTTATTGGCAAAAGCTGTTGCAACAGAATGTTCCTTAAATTTTCTAAGCGTGAAAGGGCCTGAACTGATCAACATGTACATAGGTGAGTCAGAGAAAAATGTCCGAGACATTTTCCAAAAGGTAAGGATATATTTCCTCTTTGAACCAATACCCCATCTGAGTGTTAGTTTTATATTTATTCTCTGTACAACTTTCAATTTGGTTTTGATTTTGCTTCTATATGCAATTTGTTCATAGCACATTCTTTGCAGGCCAGATCAGCACGCCCATGTGTTATATTCTTTGATGAACTTGATTCTCTCGCTCCTGCTCGGGGTGCCTCAGGAGATTCTGGGGGTGTTATGGATAGAGTGGTTTCTCAGGTGAAGATGTTTTTCTGGTTTAGGAAGATTGTTTTCAATGATTTGTTTATGGTTACTTAACATTGTAAAATTTCTTCCTCTTTAGATGCTTGCAGAGATTGATGGCCTAAATGATTCTACACAGGTATTGAACTCGTGGTCTTTTTACCTTGATCAGGATTTTATTTATTTATTTATTGTTTGCTTGTTTCCTCTAGTTTAAACTTTAAAAGATAAAATTCCATTTTTCTTTGTGATTGTTTAAGGACCTGTTTATCATAGGGGCAAGCAACCGACCAGATCTTATTGACCCAGCACTTCTTCGGCCGGGCCGATTCGATAAGCTGCTATATGTTGGAGTTAACTCCGATGCATCTTATAGGGAGCGGTAAGTGATCTTCCAATTTTGAGAATTTGCAATTGATCTGATGCACTCATTCTTGGGCTTTACCAATTTCTTTTTTTCCAGGGTCCTTGAAGCGCTTACCCGGAAGTTTACATTGCACCAAGATGTCTCTCTTTACTCAATAGCTGGGAAATGCCCCCCAAACTTCACTGGAGCGGACATGTACGCCTTGTGTGCAGACGCTTGGTTTCATGCTGCAAAGCGAAAGGTGGGTAGTTCATGTCTGAAATATGCATGGAAGTAGTTGAAGAACTGCAGCGCAGAAGTGCATTGCTGATGATTTTGTTTGATTCACCATCTTAAAACTAAATGGCATATATCGGGATACACACCCCCCCCCCCCCCCCCCCACAA
>SRLM01000076.1:832361-1175724 GCA_015708895.1 Populus ilicifolia | reverse complement strand
AAAAAAAAAAAAAGAAAAAAAGAAGAAGATTTAATCCATATTTTCTCCTTCAGTCAGCTGCCCTTCTGAAGAGGTGCTTATATTATTTCCTTTCCATCACTCAGGTTCTGAGTTCAGATCCAGAATCTCCTTCCACTGTTGATCAAGCTGACTCTGTCATTGTGGAGTACAATGATTTCATTAAGGTATATTGCATTTGAGGTTACAAGGGAAGTTGCAATTATTCACCATCTAATGCGAATAGGATAAACTATAAGATTTGTATAATTTGTACAACTGACCATCTTGTGAACAGAAAGACCAATCAACTTTGGAAGAAAAGTTGCATTGAGTTGCCTAAGTACTTGATATCAGGGTAAAACTGAAATCCCCTGCTAAACTTTGAGTATTCTTAAAGTGGTTCCTTAACTTTAAAATCTTTGATCTTGTCCCCTCTAATTTCTTTTCGAACAAACTCCTTTGTTAGATATTCCAATTTGCTATCCACATAGTCATAAACTGACGGGCAAAAGCTAATGTGGCTGATTCAGTTACATCAGTTTTTTTTTTTTTTTGTTAGCTTGTGGATGGCAGTAAACTCATGATGCAAGTTAATTCAGAAAAAAATAAATAGTTGAGGGTAGTAAAAATAAAAATAAAATATTTTAAGGTTGAACACCATTTTCTGGAAAAAAAAAAATAATTTTAGTGCATATTTTAAATATTTGAGCCTTTTCCTTTAGCCTTCACATTCATACAATATAAATTTGCATGGCATTATTTTCATGCACTAGTGCATTTCAAAAGTTCCTAGACGTTGGAAGCAGATCATCTCAATTGCTTGCAATGTGTTCTGATTAGTGGATGGTCGCCTCTACAAGTCAGCCCTACCGTTCCAGTATTTAGTTCTTATGCCATCTTTTTACTAAATGCTGAATGTCACCTCCTTTCAGGTGTTGGTGGAACTGTCTCCCTCCCTCTCAATGGCAGAACTTAAGAAGTACGAGTTGCTACGAGATAAATTCGAAGGACCATCAAACTAATTAATGCCTGGTGAGGTGTTGCAAAATTCTTCAGCGCCGTACAGTGATGTTGTGCGTAAACTGTCACAGTTCCAAGTTCCAAATACCTACTCTATATTTATAATGAAAATGAATGTCGATCGATTGCATATGCAACAGGGCAGATCGTTGTGTGTTTCCATTTCCTTTGGTGTTGTACGTTGTTTGGAATCTGAAAAGTGGACCCCAATAATGCAGTTGTGACGTGGTTGCCATTACCTACCGCGAATCCTCATACATGCAGTTTTTGAACAGCCATGGTGTTTGAAGCAGATCTGTACACTTTTGGGTGGGTGGGTGAACTGTGGACCCATTGCCGTGTCATAGGAACATAGTTGAAGCTCATCCCTGGTTCTCTCTTATTTTGGGTGGTTATCTTTGTTGAATAAGAACACTCATGATGTTGAGAGTTTCTTCCAGTCATGTAATATGATCGCAGGACAGCGGCACAAGCTCTCCTATAAAGTCCAGAAATTGTTCATATTTTCATGGGAAGCCTAGTTTAAATCCAAGAAAAAGAATATATGCAAGAAGGTTTCTTCGTTTTCTCTTGGATGGTTCGAGGCGGTGTGATTCCATTTCTTACGAATATCCCAGCCTTTTCAAGTGTCAAATATATAATTATTTGGTGGTCAAATCGAATCCAGTGAGCAATGTGGGTAATTGATAGGCTCGAGTGGAGTTTATTCTACCTTTTGGAAATACTGTATTGTATTCAATCCAAAAGATATTCTTTGTGATATAGGCATCTCTTAACTGGAAAGTGACTTGGTACAAAAATGTCTGTTAACATGGAAGTTTCAGGGCACAAGATGATGGGACCCCCAAAGCTCAATCCTGAGCTCAAACCAAGATCTTTTGTCGGTGATGAGACCCTAGAGCCTTAAGCTCGAGCCTAAACGGGGACCTCATTTGAGGTGAGATGGGCTCGAGATGCCTTATCCCGAACCCATCACCCATGTTGGTGATGGGGGCTCGGGACTGTTAACCCCTGCCCATGAAGAAGAAAATGCGTATATCTGCGAATAGAACAAAATGTGTGAGAGAGAATATTGGGATCAGGAATCTTGCTATCAAGATATTCCGTCACATTAAGATATGTACAGCTGACATGTACTGCTTTCGGCTTCCTTTTAATCGTTCAGAGAAGACACTAGGACGGGCACCACCATGAGAAAGTAACGTCCAGAAACACCTTCACGTTACTTATAGCGGGACCCTCTCGCCTTCCAATCTCAATGTGTTTAATTGCTCGGGTCCCTCCTCGTTCTTCTTTCCATTATGAGCACATTGGGATGCAATGTGCAAGTGTTATCAAACGCGAGAATATATATATATATATATATATATATAAGATGGAATTTTCTCAAATACAGATTTGATTTTATTAACGAAAGTATATATATTGATAGATAACGATATTTTCCGTATTGCAACGTGGCAGTCCAGATACACATTAATCATGGACAGAATAAATTACAAAAAAATTTAAGTGTTGTGCTGATTGAACATTATTAACTCCGAGAATCAAAGGGTGTAATGGATTGAATTTTCCACATGTAAATTATTAATGTACATGCCAGCCGAAATTCTGGTCGTGAAAGCCATAGATCCAACCACTAATTTAAAAAGTTATTACATGTAATAATAATGTCGCTGTAACCTTAGAGCACGAAACTCGAGAGCTCATATAGAGACCACATGGATAGAAAGAAGTTAATTCGGAAGGTAATTAAGCACCCAAGATAAACAAATACAATAGTTTCAAATTGACATAAATGTTTTGGTCACATGTCTATTCGGAGTCCTTGCATATATTAGTCGAAAGCTGATCGAGTATTCTATATTTATGCCTCCTTACGAAGCTGACACATGCCCCTTTTTAGCCAAAATTTGTTTTCAAGAGGCCTTTTTCAGGTCTTTTTATGATTTTCTACATCATATTACGTTTCATGCTTGTTTTGAATTTTCAAGTTATGTTTTACTAGGATCTTTACTTACTCTAAAATAATAATAATAATAATAATAACAACTTGTGTTTAAATTAATTTTCTCTATTTTTCACTGTTCTTAAGAAACCTTAACTAGTCCAGACTAGCAACTTAATTGCCCGCGTTATTGCATTTTAAAAAGTGTAAAACGGATAAATAAACCAGATATTTTTCGATATAGACATTTTTAGCTGGACATCGATGCAAACCTGAATTAGAAAGTGGGAACATTGTTCAGCAAACAGTTGAATTATCAAAAGCATGGTGCATTATGATAAAACCGTGTATGTTTACTGGGTAAGATGTAAGCTCAACTTGACAGAAGGCTTTGCATGCGTAGGCAATTTGTAACAAATGAATGTGTTCCACGATGAAATAAATATAAAAAGTTAGAAATCTACTTTGCAGAAAGTTAAATGCAATTACTTCAGTGATGATGTCGGCGCTTGCAAGTCAGTTGTTGAATGATCAACAGAGTATATACACAACACTAGCAATGGTGGGGGAACTTACCTTTCCATGGGAAAGATGGTGGGGGATGCTTCTGCTTTTTCTTTGGGCTTATTTTCTCCGTTTCAGCAAATGAAAGCATTCCCTTGTAATACTGCTGCTGAGGTAGAAAAGTAGCAATGTTGACATGTGGGAGAAGCGGCCTAAAACTGAAATTGATCATCAGAATGAGCATTTAAATAACATTTATAGTTTATAAAGGTCGAAGCTTTGTTTGTTTTGGTGACGTATTATCAACATTATCTAACATTTATTTTGAAAACACAATTGAAGAGATTCATGAAGTTGTCCAAGCTCGGCATGCATGAACGCGGATTGTCCCTCCATAGTTTGTCGGCTTCTTGTATAAAATATGAAGGAAAAAGTTTCAAAGTTGGATATAAAGTGCAGACTTAAAGCCACTTCAGTAGAACTGATCATGAATTTATTATATAAATAAAAAAATCTCTGTTGATCAAAAGAAGCCTCGATGAATTTGTAAGCACAGTACAGTCACAAATCTGTACTGTGACCAGTAAACACAACTTAGAATAGTATGAGTTTAGCGCACTGTGAATAGAGAGCATTCAAGCTTCCATGTTGTATATATAAGATACCTTGGTAAGAATTATGAAGTTCTGCAGAACATGTTAACATGTCATGAACTTAGACAATGATCTGTTATATGAAAAGAATATTTATTATTCATGCTTCTGGTGATTGTGATCTGGCCATGCATTATACCATGCTTTTAAACAATTAACGAAACAACCAAGAATCTGCTACCGAGGGAACTACTTCATTGCAACAAGAAGAAAAAATCATCAGTATTCATCTCGTGTACCTAAGACCACTAACAAGCTTATCTATTCACACAAGCAGAGTCCCACCTCAGTTCAACAAAAGAAAGTGCTGGCTGCACAATTCCAACACTTGTTTCTTTATTCCATTCAACTAGCAAAAAAATAACAAAGAATGAGAGAGCATTGGAATCCCATCAGCCACCTAAATTAGCCGACAAATACAAAAAGAAATATTGAAGAAAACACGTGTAAGAACAATAAATATTTTTTGATAAACCCAGGAAATATTATATTAGAGTCTATAAAGTAGTTCCAAAGTGAGTGGAGAAATTGAGACTGGACAAACAAAAAGGAAAACTTGATGAATCGTCTTTGTTTTCAACTGCAGTTTTTGTCTCTAAGATATCCTGCAAAATATATATATATATATATATAAACAAATTATTTAACATTGTTGCTTTTTTCCCTTCTATGAGCATCCAACAAATTATAGAAATTACTCAATGCAGAGGAAACCAAAAAAAATAAAGAAATTGACTTGTCATTTAAGAGGTTAATAGACAGTTTAGAAAGAATGGTATGGACAGCTAATGGTAGATTAATTGCACGTAAACATAAAGGAGATAAAGGAGTAAGGATAAATTCTTTGTTGATGAAATCCAAAAAATATAAGTAATTTTGTAACGGGATTTATGGGTTGAATAATTAATTAATTAAGTAATTCTTGTAATTTCATTTATTCTTGTAATATAAGTCCATAGCTTGTACATGATACACGGTAGATTAAGGTAGTGTATGGCTGATATCTAAAAAAAAATCTTATTTGGTGGATATGAAAATTCTTAGGTAAAATATCAATTCTCTTTTGATAAAACATTTCTTGCTCTTTCAACGATTTTATCATAACTGACTTTACTTAATTTATGATCTAACTTGATAATGAATATCAAAGCAACGAACAATTATTTTATTGTGATTTATTCATCTATCTTATGATAGTTCGTTAAAATCTTTCAAAACATAAAAAAATAAAAAATAATAGTATTTGTATTTGATTCTTCATCTATGATTGAACTTTCACCTACATAACTTAAATTTATTCTCATCACATCTATAACCATATTCCTATAATAATTACTAATATCTTCTATAACCTTATACATATTATTAGAACTAAAGGCTGACTCTATCATCCTTTTTATAATGATCTCATAAATAATATATAGTTTTTTTTATATACAAACCAACACCAAATTTTTTTTATAAACTTTTTTGTAAAAAAGTTTAAATTGATAAACTTTTTTAATTTTACATTTTTTATATGAACATTTAATATCACATTCATTAATATTCTCTGTTTAGATAACGTGTAATTAATAAAATTTACAATCTCATTACAATAATTTATCATGTGCAATAATTTATCATGTGCAAGTGAAACTTAATATATTTAAAAAGAATTATTTATTAATATAACTTATATCAAACCTATAGAATATCAATAAGAACATTTATTAATTAATTGTGTGAACTAAATAAATTAGTTAACATTGATTTAACTTAAATTTATTCAATTTATTTTAATAGTATCCTTAAATCATTATCAATTTTTTATGAAAAAAAATTAAATTCCTCTATATTTACTAAAATCTTCAACTTAACAATAAAATTGATAAAACATAAAATATACTCATTAAATAAGTTATTATTTATTCCATTACAAAACATTTAAGTCGCAAAATCAAAATTAATTTCATCAAATTATAAATAAATATAAATTTTTAAAATTTCAAACAAACTCTAACATGGATGGATCATATATTTATATAACAAATTTTCTTGAAAAAAAAACTAGAAAACATGTAAACACAAAAATAAACTAATAAACAAAATTTACCTATATATATCAATAATATTGTTTTGATCAATATTTATCAATTTTATCTAGTTGGTGGCGTTGGGTGTCATTGGGCTAGAATTCCAGCCATTTGAGTTGGTGCAAAAAGAGAATTTATTATTATTAGTATTCGTATTATCAGTATCGATGCCGCTTTAAAGAGAAAACAGGTGTGATGGTTGGGGCAAGCAAATTTATGCTCCCATTAAAGAGCATGTATATCCGGCATCCTTGTCAAGGAATTAACTCCTAGCGTAAATGTGCCTGCGATTAGCCTGATATTAACTACATTTAATTTCTATAATTGCAATGGCAGGCTTGCAGTCATGCTCAAAATCAAACGCCTGAAAATCCCCACTTTTTTACAGCGTTGGTTTATCGAGCTTTCTTACAGATCAGATAAAGGACCCTGGGCACTATAAATGCTGTATGGTCTAAGAAGAGGAAAACTATACTGATACTTTAATGCACCCCCCTTGATTTTTTAATCTCGATTCAAATGCAATATGAAGAGAAAGATTAATGTTGTTTTTTGAAGAATGAGTTCTCATGATAATAGTTTATAGCATGCTCAATTCTCTTTGATTTTAGCATAATCTTTCGATGATGAAGCTTGCAAGAAAGAGCTACATTGATCTTACTCTCTCGCAGAATAGCTTTATTGAATTCCCTTTCAAAAAAACCTGGAAATACGATGCATCTGAATCCCACAAATCCTGTGATTTGAGGTTTTTCCTCTCCTGAGAATGAATCGGGCACTCCTCCATTGATGATGCAAAACTGGGATGACACAGCAGATTTGGATAGGAGGGCACAGAAATTGGAATTAAAGCATGTTAAAAACCAGCCAACCAATGCTGTCCCCACATGACAGGAACTGTTTGCTTCCCAGGTTTGAGGTCGGCGACGAGCACACCAACATTTGCACAATAAAATTAAACCACAAGGGCAAATTAGTCCAAAAACCCTAATATTCTCATCTGGGTCAACCAGGGTAACTCACTTCTACTCGTCAAATTCCAAAAATTACACGCTCGTTGCAGTTAAAGGGCAAAGAAAAGGGAAGAGGACAATCCAAATTCATGAAATGAAATAGACGGCGAGGAAAACTCATGTCGGGTAAGATTTTAACATGATGGGTTCCACCACCTGACAAGCACTCTTTCCTCGTTGGGCAGAGGCTCACGCGCCCTTTGAAAACTCCATTGCAAGTCCCATCAAGCCTTGAGATGCAACATCCGAGGTAAACTTATCTCTTCTTAACGTGTACCCGCCCTGTTAAGCTTAGAACAGGATAGCTTCCCGTCAAGGTGTTGTTGTAAACTTCTTATAGTTCATCAGAAGAGAACACTGAATATTTGTTGTGCATAACGAAAAAAGAATTTAAAATATTTATAGAATCCTTCTACAATTCAATATAAATGCAATTCTATGATCACGGACTTCTCTCGCTGCATTTTAAAAAACATGGACCGAAGGAGATTATAATAGCAGTTATTTTCAAAAATAATTTTTATTTAAAGATATATTAAAATAATATTTTTTTAAAAATTTATTTTTAACTTTAACAAATCAAAACCATTTAAAAACATAATATGCAGCACAGAATACTAGTCTGAAAGATAGTTCGTTCATGAGTAATTGCATGTTTAGGGTTTTTATTATTAATATTTATGCAGATCCTCTCGATGACATATTTGAGCGTGTCACCTTCAACTTGAATGCTTTATCAACAAAGATTTAAAAATCTTAATTGGGCAAGGCAAAATGGAATGGTTTACGGAATTAAATTCCTGTTTTACCATTTTTTTACATGGTATATTATTTAAAATAGTCATTTGAGAGTCAAGTTTTTGTACTTTCATCCCAGACTTAACAATTCATGCAGACGAAGTTCTATAGCATCCGATTTTCTTTTGTTTAAAACATTTTGCGGGTTGTATGCATCAAAGTTACATATCTTTCCTAAAATAAATGGGAATATCTTCCTTTTAAGTTTTCTATATTGATTTAATTTATCATAAATTACATTGGAATATTTTCTTTGCAAGTTTTGTATTGTATTATATACAAGTTGGATTTAGTTTGAGGTTTCAAAGACACGTCTCGATGCTTAATAATTGATATTTCACTTAAAATTTTCAAATTTACATTTTAAAATAAGATTCGAAGGGAATTTAGAAACTAGAGGACTCTACTTCTCATTGTATAGCCTGTATGTATATTATATGGCCAAATAATTTTTTTCTTACTTTTAGTTGCATATACAATAAGAAAATCTATTTGGTATAAAAAACAGTCCAAAATTATAAACGAAAACCCAATGACATATGTAAATTTGCTTTAGCTTTTATTTTAACAATTAAAATTATAAAAATTCCAACATATATGTTGATATTTTTTATTAATTTGGAAATTATCTGATATATATATATATTTTAATAGATGGCAAGTAAAAGCATCCAAAATATTATTGTAAATTAAAAAATAGATATATTAAATTATAATATTTCATTTTATAGTTATAACTAGTTTATATATTCACTTTATAATTATAACTAGTTTATTTATTCACGCGCATGCTGCTGCTGGCTGTATTAATTTTTTTGAACATGACAAAAATTATTGAGACTATGGAAGAATTGTTCAATATTATTGTTAAAATTATCGTAATGAATCAACCTTAAAACTTTATAATTCAATTTTTTATCTACTGTAAGTCTAAAATTAATCATGTGAAAAGTTGTTTTATTATGACTGTTTTAATTTGATTGGATAAAAAATAACCCAACTAATTTATAAAAAAATTCAAGAATAAAATTTAAAAAATAAAAGATAAAACTGACATAAAAACCTCATACCCAATACTTTATACAATCCAAATTTAAATTTAAATTATATAAGTGTTATCTTGTATGAACTAGTAGATTTGATCAATCTAAAAATAATTTGACGAACTAGCAAAAAAATCATTAAAAGGATAAAATTAAAAAAAATAAAATTAATAAAAAACCTCACAATTCCACTTTTTATTTAGTTTCAGGTTTTAAATTAAATTATATGAAAATTATTTTAAAATGATCAAATCTACTTTGACAATTTAAAAATAACTCAGTTTAAAAAATTAAAATGATGAAAAAAAATAAAAATAAAGAAAATTAAACAATAAAAGGACTGGGTTACCAAAAAAAAAACAGTAGAACTCCGAAAAGTAGACCGGTTCTTTTTAGGAGATTTTATTCGAGAAAGGTAAGACAACAACACAATCGAACTTCTCAAATCTGGATTTAAGTTAAAGGTGGTTGAGATGGATAGGGCTTGGCTAAAAATTGTCTGGAGATGAACCTAGACGCGTTCGTGCACGCGCTGGCACTGCAAGTGGGTTAACACTGAGTCAAAGACCACATAAAACTTCAGACAGGGAAGCTCGGTGTAAGAAAAGCAAACTACAGGGATCAAAATATAAACATAAAATTGGATAATTTAAATTTAGTCCTAGACTTATATGCTCGTTCTCAATCACATCCCAGATCTATAAACTTAATCAACTCACACCAAGATTCTTCCTAGTCTCTCAATCGCATCCTCTTATCTATTTCTTTTAACGGTAAAGGTCTAATTTCATATTTCATGGACCCATTGACTTGAAGAAAAATTGATGAAAAAGTCAATGGACATGATAATATATTTAAGCTTGATGTGCATATTCATGTACCAAAACAACATCAACTTGAAAGAATTTATGAGCATTAATAGAAAGCAAAATTGTCCGTAACGTTTTGACGTTGTGTTTCAAGCTCAATCGTGACTTCATATGTATTTGCAGGTTTCTAGTTATTAAATATAAATATAATAAATATTTTTTTATTTACTAATATTTATGAATAAATACAAAGGTGCTATTTATAAAAATATTTTGAATAAAAAATTATTATTTTTATTAATTTTAATCAATGAATAATGAATAAATAACTAAAAAATATAATTATTTAGATTTACATAAGTTAATGTCTTATGTACTGTTAAATATAAAAATGAATAAAAAAAATAAGTTGCTATCAATTTTGATTACCAACAGATAAAATATTAATATAAAAATTATAAAGTGCCATGCCAAGAACTAAAAATTATGTGATTATTTTTCAAAGTATTTTTTTAATATTAAAATAATTTTTGTTATTTTTTAAATTTTATTTTTGACATTTGCATATCATATAAAAATACTAAAAAGATAATTTAAAAATAAAAAAAATTAAATTTAAAAAAATAAATCGAAAGTAATTCTCACACTCTACAAAATATATTTTACCCATTTTAGAGAAAATGGAATGAAATACAACTTTGATAGAGAGACCTCATTTGAGAATAATTTGAAACGTTTGGAACCAATCTAATTAAATTTAAAGAGCTAGTACCTTCATGGAAATGAATACATGGGTTAGGGACTAAATTGAGATTCTGTGTAAAAACGATAACGTCGAGTAAATACTAAATACTAGTCTCTATTTTTCTCTTCCCGTGGTTAGGTCGCTCTGTTGCTTCCTCTTTTTCGAAATAAATAAATAACATAAACAAACAATTTCCTTCTGATGCGAAAACAAAATAAAAAAACGAATTAAAACAAAATAAGAAAAAAAAAAAAGAAACAAAGAAAAGACGCGGCTGCTGTATACACCAAAAACCAGAGAGGGGGAGAGAGAAAGTGTTGGGTAATTGATTCTAGCTACAGAGATCGCACCCAAGCGAGAACCCATACCCAATAAATCAATCCAATTTCTTTGTTTTTTTTTTTGGTTATTATTGAGATCATTTGTTTAGAACTTTAACAAGTAATTAGTTCTCAAGGCAATAAAATTCAAACATCGGCTGGTACCGATTTGAATTTAGTGATCGGGTCCAATTCACTGGAAATCCGTGGTGGGTTTTCGGTTTTGTGAAATGGGTTGGCTTTGTTTTTTTGTTTGGGATTGTAGAGAGATAATTATGAATTCATGGGCTTAGATTATTATTTTATTTTAGTTTTACATTTTGTTGTTGTTGTTGCTGTTTGATGATTTCTCTGGGGAGGAGAGATGGGAGAGAGGACCTAGGGATAGGGTTTGGCAGTGAGAGAGAGATGGAAGATACCGAGCTTGAAGAAGGGGAGGCCTGCTCATACCATAATATCAACAACAACGATGATGATTATGATGCGAGCATGGACCCTGATATTGCTCTCTCTTACATAGTAAGTTTTTCTCTTCCATATATATATGTGAGAATAAAACAAGTTTGATTTATTTTATATTTTTTTTAATTTTGTGAAGGTTTGGTTTTGTTAGTGATATATATCATCTGTTGACTTTATCTTGTTGCTGTTCTCCGATGCTTTGGATCCAAAAATTGATGTTAAGTCTTAATTCTGGCTGTTTACAGTGTTAAGTATGGTAATTTTTATCTGATTAATATGTCCTTTCTGGTCTTTGAAAAAACAGTTGCTCTGGGTTTTGATTGTGTTTAGTTAGAGAAATATAGATGAAATTAGTAGGTTTTCATTTAGTGCTAAGGTTTTGTTGGCTTTAGATGTATAGACATGGTGTTTTGGCCTCTTCATTTTTATGGAGACATGAAACATATGTTGAGCTTGTTCAGTTATTGGAAAGCAGTACTCAGTTATGATTCTGCTACGTGGGATTTTATGGACTCTGCAAATACATGCAAGTGTAAAAAATGAAGCTTTTGGAAACTTTAGCCTGACATTTGAGTGGCATGAAACCGATCATCTAAATTTTGAATGCATGAATTCTAGGTTTCCATATCTGGATTAGAACCATGAGTCAACATTCTTAATTCACTTATGTTAGGTTCCTGCTACATAATTGCCTCGCAAAATTAGTTGAAATTCGTGGCATCTATGTATACAATGCGAGATGTATGGACTGTTTTTTATTCCAAAGGTTGCACATCTTTCAATTTTTGGCATTTCCATCAGTAGAAAACCTGTTTATATCTGTACTTTCCTTGTTTCCTGATCTGCAACTGCTTTCTTCTGTTTATCTCTTTCAAGGATGAAAAACTGCATGATGTCTTGGGACACTTTCAAAAAGATTTTGAAGGTGGAGTTTCGGCAGAGAACTTGGGTAAGTCAACATACTGCAGAAGTGTGGTTAATATAAGCTAAAACAACTGCATTAATAAAGTCCATATTTTGATATTTATTGTATCTGGATTTTTACTTTTCTACAGGGGCCAAGTATGGTGGTTATGGTTCATTTTTACCTACCTATCAGCGGTCTCCTGGTTGGACCCACCCAAGGACCTCACCAAAAATTCAACATTGCAATGCATCTAGATCCCCAAACAATTTGCAACTGGAGGTAGATATATATATATTCATTAGCGAGCACATCACTTGTTAATAATTGATTTAAAGAAGGAACTTTTAACTAAATCTTGGTCTACCTTGGAGTTACCATCTTGAACATTTTAATATTTGTTCTTAAAACAGGGTGGCCGACGGAGCTCTGTATCTTCGTCAACTGCATCTCAATCACTAAGACTTGAGCCTTCTTCTACAGTATTGAAAACAACATCCTCCTTGAATGAGTCGGTTAAACAAGAAGCATGTGTGCCATCCATTCATTTTGCTGAGGAACTTGTTCCTAGAGATGAATGTGTAAACAGGAAATCTGCTAGTTTACAGAAGATGCTGAAAGTTCGAATCAAAGTCGGTTCTGATAACTTGTCGACACAGAAAAATGCAATCTACAGTGGTCTTGGGCTTGATGTCTCACCATCTTCCTCAATGGATGACAGCCCCTCTGAAAGTGAAGGGATGTCTCATGATCCTCAAGATGCTCATCTGGAATCTCCTAATTATATTCTTCAGGTAAGTCGTCTCCCTGCAAGTTTTAACCTGTCATGTATAACTCCACTTTGTGTTGGGACTTGGCAGTGATGAGAATGTGTTTCTTTTTATTCTGTGATTGAGCAGATAATGACATCTTTTCCAGTGCCTGGAGCTCTGCTGCTATCACCTCTTCCTGATGATCTTCTCCACCTGAAAGAGATGGAAAAATTAATTAAAGACAGTGGATACTCGTCTGTTCGAAGGTTTGGTCCTGAAAATTCTTGCACTGTAGTGAATGGGTCTAGCTCTGTAAAAGGTGATGGGACAATGTTTGGAGAGAAGAAAATAAAGTCAATGGCGAGAAATGAACTTTCAGCAGAATCAAAGAGTGATATTAATAAGGATTCTGGGATTGGTGTTGGTGTTATATCGAAGGAGATAGAACTTGACACCTTTGCTTGTGAGGAGCTTGTTTCTAATACCTTAAAGCTTCCACTTTTGTCAAATTCATATTCTGCTTCTGTTGGCACTTCAAAGGGAATGGGTAGGGCATCTAACGTGTCTAAGGGAGTGATGAGTGACAAAGGTTTTTCTAGTCTAACAAAAGAGGAATTACCAGTGCAAGAAAATGGGTCGATCAAGAATCCCAAATCCAAGTCCTCTGGAAAGGTTTGGGAAGATAGAAAACCTATTAGTTTTGGCAATGATTCAGTCTCCCCAAGGAAAGACGGCCATCGCAAAGGAGAAAAGCCTCATGAATCAGACAAAATTGACCCGAATGTTTCAAGAGGGAGGAAGGCTAAAAATCAGGCTCCAACAGAACTTGCCAAGCAGAATGCTGATGAGAAAGCTATGTCATATGAACAGGAAGGTATGAAGTTACCTTATGCTTCCGAGGGGAAAAAAAAACTAAAGGGAAGTCAAAGTCATGGCACTGTAGTTGCTGAGGCACCAAAAGAGAGTTTAAGGCTTAACTCATCTTTGGCACCAAAAAATAAGAAGAGCAGTTATGCCGACAATTATACAACTAAAGTAGAATTGGAAGACTTGAAATTACAAAAGAATTCTGGAAAAGCTGGGGATAGATATAGAGAATTTTTTGGGGACATGGAACCAGAACAAGAAGAATTCCGAATGAGTACATTGGTAAAAAGTTATGAGGATAGGCTGGAGGACTTTGAAATGGTTGAAAAGGGCACACATGGAACTAACAGCATGTCCAAGGAAAGATCAAGCACTAAGAAAGTGGATAACCTGTTAACATCTGAAGCATTTCCTAAAGCTGCTTCAACTGGTGCTTTGCACAATGGGGATGGGCCCGTAACTGATACTGCTCCTGCTGAAGATAATTGGGTCTGTTGTGATAAGTGTCAAACATGGCGGCTTCTTCCACCTCGTACAAATCCTGATGACCTGCCTGAAAAGTGGCTGTGTAGCATGCTTGACTGGCTGTGAGTACCCTTTTATATTTTACACTTGTTAAAATGAAATAACCTCTTACCTCAAGTAGTTAGAGATAAAATGAGTTGGTTTAATGCCTCTTCCTTTTCCTCTGATTTTTGATTTTTAAATTATAAATGCCTTAGGCCTGGTATGAACCGGTGTAGTTTTAGTGAGGATGAAACAACCTTTGCAACTCGGTCTCTTAAACAAAACACTTCTGGTGGGGATATATCCAAAGAAACTGTGGCTGGTGTTTGGCATCCTGATCAGAGCCACCAAAATTTTGGTTCACATGCTGCGCTTCCTAGTGGAAGAAAAAAGCATGGTTCAAAAGAGTTATCAAATATGATGTATAAAGAAGATGGACCTATTCAGTTGTCAAACCATACAAAGAAAAGCTTACATGTGCCACTGACAAATAGAGGCTTAAATGATGTGAAACCAGCTCTTGTGGTAAGTGAACCTAATTCTTTGAAACCGAGCAAGTCTAATTTAGCTGTGGAGAAACACAAACACAAGCCGAAAGATAAGCATAGAGGACTGGACAACTTTTCTGACCGAGGTATTGGGTTTAAAATAGCTTTTTCTGCCATAGACTTCCTTTCCTTGAAGCTTAAAACTTACTTCTTTTCTAAAACAAACACTAGGTGGTGGCTCGAAGCGATCAAAGGGGAAAGGCAAAAGGGACCCTGATCAAGATTGTTTTAGAGCTTCTAAGAAAATCAGAACTGAAGGTTTTCCAGAAGATTGGATGTCTGATCATGGTGGGGCAATTGAAAAGGTGGGTCCTCCTTCGAGCAATGGTTTGGCTATGGCATCATCAGGGAAGAATCCGCCCAAATACAATGATTGCACTTCTAAGAACATGAAGCATGACCTGAAGGACTGGGCTCAACTTTCTGCTAAAAATCCAAAGGAGGATGTCCGTGCTTCCTTGGATAATGGGTTTGTGGATATAGGGAACTGTGATGATAGAGATACAAAAAAGAGGAAAGTGAAGGAAAGTCATGATGCTCAACTCTATCAGGATTCCCTTCCAAACACAGGGCATCACCACCAGGATAGTAATATCATGGCCAAGGAGGAGTTCAGTGAGACTGACTACAGGAAGGTTAAGAAGCCCAGAGTATCCAGGTCCGAAGGGAAGGAGGTTAGTGGAAGTAAAAGCAATGGTAGAACAGACAAAAAAGGTAGTCATAGAAAGAACCAGCAACTACGACATGACCTAGGGAGCACCGTATCTCAGCGGAGCTTGGATGGTGTGGATTCTTTGAAGAGGGATTCTGGATCCTTACATGTGGCAGCTAATTCTAGCTCTTCCAAAGTTTCCGGTTCCCATAAAACCAAATCCAATTTTCCTGATGCAAAAGGCTCACCTGTAGAATCAGTTTCATCATCACCTATGAGAGTTTCAAAACCAGAAAAACTTGCATCAGCAAGAAAGAATGTCACCAAAAAAGATGCTTCTGTTGATGCTGGTTTCTTTGCCCCAGGTGGCCCACGAAGATTTTCAGATGGGGAAGATGATGGTGGGAATGATCAATCTGGGACAGCTAGGAAGGCAAAAACTCTAGTGCATATTGTTCCTTCTCCAGATATTGCAGATGGCCACCTCTCAAATGATGTAGATTTTCTAAGCCAAAACACTCCTCATCGTAGTAAACCGACAGCTTTGGATCCATGCCATGACGATGAAAGACAAAATGAAAATCACCATCTTGTGAATGGGTCGCGTCCAAGGAAGTCTGGAAAGGGTTCCTCCTCACGGTCCAAGGACAAGACTAGGAATTTTAATTCTGAGCTCGAAAATGAAGTTAAGGTTTCCAATTCCTTTAATGCAGAAGCACCTTCCTATGATGTAAAACCGACAAATTGCAAAAACAAGACTGAAGTGAAGTCAGGGATCAAACCTGAGGAAAATGAGGACAGATATGTTGACAAGAAGGACTATCAAGGACAAGTGTTAAGTGATAACAGTAAAAGAGTGAATCAGTTAAATGTCAGGGGACCCAATGGTTCGGATGTTGAAGTAGGTGCTACTCGCAACCATGATGCAGTCTCTACTCCAAAGCAGAGTGTGCTGATAGATATTGAAAAGGTCTCTGATAGAGGGACGGCACAATCATTGCCTTCTTCTGGAGGAGCTCAAAATGAGACACTTGCTGGCAGCCCTCATCCAAATTCTTTATCTCACCAAGGAAACAGTGCCAATATGTTGGTTATTAATGCCTCTGCTGGGGAAAATACTGAAATGAAGGAGTTGAAACAGAGTAGAAAGGTCAATGATCCAAATGGGATGAATCATCATCATCATAGCAGTTCCAGAAATGCCTCATCACATGGGCACAGGGTCAGGGATCTTGATGGTCCAAGTTCAGTTAAAAGGGATTCCTCGAGTCAGGCTGCTAACAATGCTTTGAAAGAAGCTAAAAATATGAAACACGTGGCTGATCGTGTCAAGGTTTTTACTGTTGATCTTTTAAGAATTTGTCTTCTTTTTGATATGCAACCTTTTCCAATGTTGACTACCTTCTGCAGAATGCCGGGTCAAATCTTGAGAGTACAAGGCTTTACTTCGAGGCAGCTCTGCAGTTTCTTCATGGAGCATCTCTGTTGGAAATCTGTAGCGGTGAGAGTGCCAAAAATGGAGAGCCAATGCAAGTTTACAGCAGCACTGCGAAACTGTGCGAGTAAGTCAGAGTATAGGACTTGATGAAAGGACTTCTTTTGTTTCCTTTGGGGGGTGGGGCGGGGGCTTAAGTGTTTTCAGAACCATGGAATCATGCCTTTTCTGTTTGTTTGTTTAACTGTTTAAAATTGCAACACAGAAACTCTTGTTGTTTAAGTAGTTAGGACTGGACACATAGATGCTGGAAATGCAGGTGCCCTGAATGTGTGTCTTGCTTACTTTCATTATGTTGGGTTTTGATATTCCAGCTTGGATTCAACTATAAACAGCTCTCTGCTTAGGTTAATTTGGCCTTTGTGTGACATTTTTCTTTCCTTTCTAACTACAGAAGTCTCTTTCCACTTAATAATTGGAATGGGAATTGTTTTTATTTGTTGCGTTAGTGTTTTGTATTTGTTCCTTATAGGGTATTGTATGGAATTACTTTCATGACTTGAGATGTTTTTAGGTTTTGTGCTCACGAATATGAGAAATCCAAAGACATGGCTGCTGCTGCTCTGGCCTACAAATGCATGGAGGTTGCATACATGAGGGCAATTTATTCCTCACATACCACTGCAAACAGAGATCGTCAAGAGTTGCAGATGGCTTTACAAATTATTCCTCCAGGTAATTAGAAGCAAGCCATGATCTCTACTTTAATCTTACACTAAATTAGAGTTCTTTCTCCTGATATTTATGCGCACACGCCCGTGTACATATATATAAATCCTGCTGCTACTTTAATCTTGTGTGACTATCACATGACAATTAGTCACTGTTTTACTTGGACTTGTGTTTGGCTTTTCAAAATTTATTAGTTGACAAACCACCTGGCACTTCATACAAGAGCTTCTAGTTTATCATAGGCTGGGAAGCTGTTCATCTTAAGTATGACACTGATTGGAACCAGACCTCACTTCTGATAATTTTCGAACATGGTTCCAGTGTTGCCAAAACAATCCAAGTAAATTCATTTTCATTTCTCTAGTGTTCCTGTTGAGTGGGGGTGGGCTGTTAAATATGTTGCCAGAGACACATGGATGGCATTTCTGTCACTTGTTCGATGCATCAATATATTTAGCTCTCAGTTTCCGCACTAAGTCTCAAAGGAATCATTTGATTCTTAAGAAAGGGTGTCCATGTTTTATGCCTGCTTAATTTATGCTTTTGCATTGATATATGTTGTCATGTATAAATATTGTATCCTCGTGTGCTTCACCTAAATTTCTCTTATTTCATTTGTCGTGTAAACATTTTGTCACTCTTTGGGCTTTTAGCTTTTCCTAATGCTTAATGTGGCCATTCGAAGGGTGCTTATGAATTGCTTTGATGCCACACTTGTTTCATAATTTATAGGTGAATCACCTTCTTCTTCTGCTTCTGATATTGATAACCTGAACCACACAACAATAGCAGACAAGGTTCCCTTAACCAAAGGCGTAAGCTCCCCTCAAGTAGCTGGAAGTCACATTATTGCTGCACGGAATCGTCCCAACTTCGCACGATTGCTCAGATTTGTAAGTATATTCAGATTTTGTTTTTGAAAACGCTCAACTTGTCATTTGATTTTCTCGTTGAAGAATTCAC
The DNA here is from genome assembly GCA_015708895.1 of Populus ilicifolia. Classification (NCBI taxonomy): domain Eukaryota; kingdom Viridiplantae; phylum Streptophyta; class Magnoliopsida; order Malpighiales; family Salicaceae; genus Populus; species Populus ilicifolia. Next base: position 1,156,974 of record SRLM01000076.1, on the reverse strand, counting down.
TTTAGAACATAACTTTGAGCATTGGAATATAAAGATATTGGCCAAGGAACATGTTTTGGTGACAACCTGCAAAAAGTTTGGTTGGGAAAAATGTATATTGATCAGTGTTTCCTTTCCGATACAAGAGCATCCCTTTTATTCTCCTATGCACCATAGGCCATGAAATTGTAACTCATCGGTGTCGGTGTTTGAGTTAATCAACCCATGAAGTTCTGCTTTCACATATTACAGCAGCTGGTGCTCCATTATTTGATTCACAACTTTACATCCATGTGTGATGGTTTGGAATGGTAGCGTCATTAAATGTAATTTTGCAGGCACAGGATGTAAATTCTGCAATGGAAGCCTCTAGAAAGTCACGCCTTGCTTTCGCGGCAGCTAATGTCAGCTTGGGAGAAGCCCGATGTGGAGAGGGCATTTCTTCCATTAAAACAGCTCTTGATTTTAACTTCCAAGATGTGGAGGGACTGCTACGTTTGGTGCGGCTTGCAATTGAAGCTATTAGCCGCTAATGTGTCTGGTTGTGGTGGGGATGTAACAACCTTGGAGGAATTTTTGATTGGTTGCTGTGTTCTTGGGGTTTGGCCTTTTAGGAAATGATAGAAGGCACCCTGATCTCTCTGTTGCGGTGCTTGATATGTCTTTTGAGGGATCAGTTATCAGCAAGATGCCATCTTGGTGCTCTTTGTACATGTGTATAGTACAGGATAATTTTGGACTTTTGAGTATATTCATTTTAATCATGCTTCAGCTGCCCTCTGATGCAGACAATGACCTCACTTGAGCCATTTCAAGAGTGTTACCGAGGACTATCGATTCACGAGACTTCTGCAGAGGAGAGAATTTGGAGACTGTAGAAATAAGGAAGTTTTATGGTCCAAAATGGTTGTGCTTTGGGAAATAATGGATAAGGGTAGAGATCCCCGACTATATTTTACGTGGGATTGTAGAATTCTGAAAACCAGAGGATCCCATTTTTATGGAGATTGTTTTTTATTTTTCCTGGATGGAGTTCTCGTTTTGCCATCGTGATAATTTGCTATTTACAACTCATTGGAAGACATTTTGAGGAAAAATTGTAATATATGCGCCGCTAACATCATGGTCTCAATTTTCTTCGGTCCAAGCACCTTGTAAAGATGACAGGGCATTCGCAGGTTGGCTATCCTACTCTTTTCCTTCATCTTTTATTTTCCCTTCCCATTCAATGAGCAGAATTTTGTTTTCCGTTCTTCTCAATCATCAATTTTTATTCTATTTTTTCTTCGTTTTTGCAGGTTACCCTCTTGAGCTTCTGTAATTGCAGTTTGAACCATTTTTTTCCCTTTTGTTAATAGAGAGATATTAGGTAGAAGTTGGAGAGTTAATGGTGGAAACATAACATAACTGTTGCATGAGACGAGGTTGTGCCCTGTAAGGTTTGTGGGTTGACAATAGCTGTAAACATTAGTTGGATTGTTCATTGTTCTAGTGTGTGATCACCTCTGTCTCTCTCTCTCCCCACCCCTCTTTCCTTTGTAGCGGCTGTTACGCGTAGATGCATGCATGTTTATGCTGATCTTTAAAATATTGGATATACTCACTCCCTTCTGTAGAACAGAGTCGAAGCCACGCAGGAGGCAAATGTAGATACGTGAATATTTATCATTTTCTTTTAGAAAAAAAAAAAACCACATTGAATATTTGACTTAGGCATATACCATAAATTTATCCATCATATGTGTTAATTATTCATTTTTATACTCGTGTTTTTAATCTGTTTAAATAATTTTTTATCTTCTCTGTAAAATTGCTCAATTAATGACTAATTTCTATCAGGTTTCAATTTATGCTAATAATATGTAGCGTTATTATATATTTTAATTTATTATATGCCTTATTATTTAGATTTATTTAACTTTAAACATGTAGAATTCATCATCTATCTATTTTTAATGTATTTAATAAGACAATTTTACTGGGTGATGAAAATCCTATACGAACAAAGAAAGGAAGGTCATGCGAAAAATATTTAATAATATATGTGTAGTTAATATTGAGATTTGAAAGCGAAAAAAAAATAGAAAAGAAGATTTAATTTAACAAATTCAAAGAACATGAGCGTTGATTGATTAAAAATACGAGGATAAAAATAAATAATTTACACAGGAATTTTGCGTTCCAAAGAACCAGTGAATAAATTTGTGGCAAGATGTTGAATTGGCTCAGTAGGCTTGTTTTAGAGATGTTTTTATTTTTTTTAAAATAAATTATTTTAATATATTTTTTTATAAAAAAATCTGCCACAAAACAAAATAATACCGTGACTGGAAACTCAATCCTTCACATCCTATCATTTTAGCACTTTATAGTTGGAGAATATTTAAAAAGAACTTTAAAAAACTATTTTGAAAATAAATTTGAAAAAAAACAAAAATTATTTTTTTATTTTCAAATAAAAAATATTTTAAAAATAATTGTTTACACAACACCAAACAAGTTTTTAAAAATCATATTTATATTTTTTTAAAAATATCATAAATTCTGTATATTTTTGTATTTTAAAAATACTTTTTTAAAAATTATTTTTTACCTTTAATTTTTATGCATTTTCAAATTATTTTAATATACTAATATTAAAAATAAAAACTATTATTTTAATATATATTAAAAAAAAACACTTTAAAAACATCTACTGTATTTATAAACAACCCGAAATACCATTAACCGACCGATTCTGTTTGATCAATGATGAGCGGTAAGAAGCAAGCGCGCGCGCCGGCAGAATTGTGCTTGTGGTTTGTAAGTTTAATTTATTTTTTTCTCACGTGTTATTTTGGGTCCCCTGCTCCTTTGTTCGCAGCTACCTATTCCAGTATTCCCAAACCCACGCATGCCCCCCCTTCTCCCCTTAATCTAGTAACACTAACCCTAACCCTAACCCTAACGCAAGCCTTTCAGTTTTTTTTTTTTTTTAGCAATCACACAAATCCTCACACTGTAACCGTAGTGTAATGCGTAGTTGTGCAGCTACTTCGAAAATTAAGACTCCAGCTTACCAGTTTGACAATGGAGGATTTGACAGAGACAGAGATTGGGAGCTCTGTCGAGACCTTTCAAAAGTTTTTGGATTCGCAGAGAGAGGTTTTCCACAACCAAATCGATCATCTTCGAAGAATTGTCATCACTCAATGCAAGCTCACTGGTGTCAATCCTCTTTCTCAAGAAATGGCGCGTCTTTTTCCCATTTTTTTAGTAATTTGTAACTTTTTCTGGCTTTCTTTCCCTAGCCATAACTAACTTTTATGAAATCATTCGCAGGCAGCTGGTGCTCTTTCGATAAAAATCGGTGAGTTTTTAGGGCTTTTGCCCCTTTTTCATGATATACTATATGTATATGATTCCACTGTTCCATTATTATGCTTGTCTCTTGATAATAATAATAAAAATTCTTGTAAATTTGGTTGTTTTAGGTCACTGCTAACATTAATAGTCGATTTGGCAGGGAAAAGACCTCGAGATTTGATAAACCCTAAGGCGGTCAAGTATATGCAAGAAGTTTTCTCTATTAAAGATGCATTTAGCAAGAAGGAATCACGAGAGATTAGTGTTCAATTTGGTGCTACAGTCACACAGGTGATTTTTCCCTTCCTTCATGTTTAAGTTTGGTTTTGTACGAAATCCATACATTAACACTTTACCAACATTGTTTTTCATTACTCTTGCATGTATTTACATGAATTTAGAGACACACATGCAGTTATATTGATTGCTTTCATGCAATCTGTTCATGTTTGATCCTAACTTACTTTTAAGTTATATAGTCTACATCTAAACAAAAGATTGATTCTCTACGAATCATGCACCATTCAAAGAGTGCATTGCCTGAGAAGATAAGGGCTTTTTATAGACTTGATGGATGTGTATCTGTTATGGATCATGACATGGTGTTGCCTTATCTATAGGTTCGGGATTTTTTTGCCAGCCAACGTACGAGAGTGAGGAAACTGATTCGGTTGTCAATGGAGAAGGCTATTAGAGTTAATGCACTCAAGGAACCTCAAAATGGGGTCCTAATGACATTGGATGCTTTGATGCCTATTGATTTGGTTCCTTTGAACTCTGTTGACCCCACTCAAGTTCCCCTAAGTTATGTTTGCTCCAATCCAGCTATGTTAAACCCTGTTAGCCCTAATCCAATTCACCTGAACCCTGTTGGCCCCAATTCTGTTCCCTTAAATTCTGTTAGCTCCATTTCAGCTCCCTTAAACTCTGTGGGCCCCAATCCATTTCACTTGGAATCTGTTAGCCCCAACCCAGTTCCCTTAATTTCTGTTAGTCCAAATCCAGTTCCCTTACACCCTGCAATTCTGTATCCAGTTCCCTTAGACTCAGTTGCCCGTGATCCTGTTCCCTTAAACTCTACCGGTACTTCCAGAGTTGATGAAGCCCCCTTTTGCTCAACACAGGACGACATGCTACCTGGTTTAGATGAATTAGACAAACATTTTGTTGATAATATTTTTGGTTTGTTGCGGAAAGAAGAAACATTTACTGGGCAGGTGAAGCTCATGGAATGGATCTTGCAAATACATACTCTCTCTGTTCTAAATTGGTACTTTTCAACTCACTATTATATTTAATAAGATGTGTTTTTTTTCTCTGTTTGCATTTAATATTTTCCATGCGTGTTCCCAGGTTTCTAATTAATGGTGGTGTCATGATTTTGGTAACATGGTTAAGTCAAGCTGCTGCTGAAGAACAAACTAGCGTTCTTATTGTCACCTTGAATGTAGTTATAAAATTTTATTGTCTTCCTTGCAACATTTTTGCTTCATAAACATGCTTAGCATTGCATCTATGGTGTATTCAGGTCTTCTGTCATTTGCCCCTACATAAAGCTCCTCCTGAACACATGTCAGCCATACTTCGTGGTGTTAATAGACTGCGGTTTTACAGGACTTCAGGTGTGCTTTTGTTAACTCTTGCCTTTTGACCTCCCTATATCCTGCTTCTTGCATCTCACACAGATGTCATTTCCTAATTATTAATTGATAAATGAACTCCATGGGCTATTGGTAATGTTTCTAATTGTTCTCATGGCTTCAGGAGGATAGTTTCTGGAATTTTTGTTTCCTTGTTATGAATAATGAAGTTCATATCAGTTTGTTTTGATTTCATATAAAAATATTGAAGCTAATATGGTGTTCTCTTATTTTTGTTTTTTATTTTTATTTTTATTTTTTGTAAACCAATTCAATGGTTCTTCTGCTTGGTCATCATTGACCACAGATTGCTTCTGTCATTGTCAGACAAATAAGCAAAAGCAAAATGGAGGAATTAGTTGCTGTATGTACATGGAAATATTAAAATTTTTCTTATAGTTCATCATAGCTATTAGTTCTCTGTCTTGATGATATCCTTTCAAGTTGTGAATTATATGATATGAGACACATTAATGTGCTTCTTTTCATTATGTGCCTCATGAGAATTTTGAATCTCATATATCTGATTTGAAGATCAGACATATCAAACAGGGCCAGGGTTTTGTTATCAAGATGGAGCAAAATGTTTGCGAAAAGTCAAGCAATGAAAAAATCCTATGGTGTAAACTTCTCTACAGATGCACAAGACATGATTTTGAAGCAGAGGTAAGTTCATGAGATTACCTCCTATAATCTTAAGATTTGTTCAATCAAGTCTCATCTTTTGGCACTAATTTCGTGCAGCATTGATGAAATTATGGGCAATGAATTATGGCAGTCTGATATCGGTAATCCTGTAAGTTCTATGCACTGTCAGTTACATGGTCAAAAGTGGACTGATGCTATAGGATGTTTTCTAACAGCTTTTATTTCTGCACAGGATGGTGTTCCTGCTCTCTCATTGGAAAGTTCAGAAAATATCAGGTATTGATATGATTTTTGGTTTGACTTACAATCAGCCTGTTGGGAATGTTATTGGTGTTTGGTTGGGTATTCAGTATAAATTTTTTTGTTTTTAGGAAAATCGAGTCTTCACAAGCATTGAAGCTGTTGCCAGCGTCAACAGATGATCCGAGCAGAAAGCACATCCTAGGTGCACCTTTATCCTGTATCCTCAATTTTTTTTAAGTGGTGCCTTACAACTTGTCTGGCATTTGAAGGAAAATTGATAGAATTAACATTTCCTTGGTTAAGGGATGAAGCTTTTATTTACTTTATATAGTTACACCCATCTCTTATGCTTGTTTTATTCAGTGAAGTTGTAGCTGTATTTTTAACTGAAAAGTCCAGATATGTTTACTGCATCCTTTATGATATAGGCAATGGTCTGGGATATGCCTAGTCAAAGTGTTCACCATTAGGTCAAATATGTTTTCCTGATAGTCTTATGGTTTAAAGGCTTTGCCTAAGGAACTTGGATGGGAAGAACTGACAGATGCTACTCTCTTCCCCTACGCTAGCTGTTACAGTGACTATAATAGTGAGAGCAGTTCTAAACCATTGACTTGTATTATTTTTTAGTTGATAGTTATCTACTATGTTTTAATAATGGCTCTCCTCAGAGTTGGCGCATGAAGTATTGGAGGATTTTTTGTATGCAATTGCTTGTACTGGGTTGGCTGTTCTGGATTTTGTTTTTTTCTTTACCAGGAAAGGAGTCCAAATCAACTATAGTGATTGATGAGCTTTATGCTTTTTTGATGATACGTTTCTATTGTAGTAGTTAAATGATATGATGTGCAGTAAGAAATCATTTAATATTACACCGGAAGGTGAGTTTAGTTACTAGGATAAGCTTATCTGGTTGCCTTTGGTAGAATTTTAATTTGCAAAACCACCTTTTTTCCCCACTGCTTGTAGCAAATGACTGGCTTACCCGTGTTTCAAAGTTGGTTGATCGACACCAAATTGACTAAATGTTGCTCAATTTTTCTCAAATCAATAGCTGAAAAGAACTTATTTTGAAAAATTACAGCAGCCTCAACACCAGCCTTCTGGCTAATGTCAGGGTGATTTGGTGAACTGGCAAACAAAACCAGCACATGCAGGGGGGAGTTTTTTCAAAACATTTGATTACATACTTGTATTCTTAAAAAGTGCAAATTAGTTCCTTTCTAATAGCCTCTTTAACTGCAACAATTGACTTCACCCACATTTTCTCGAGTTTGGTGTCAATCAATCAAATTTCAACTCGTGGGGCAAAATATGCTATAATCTAGCTGAGTATAAAAATGAAATTAATGTGTTCCTTGGTGATGGTGATGTTTGTGGCTATTTCAGGTTTGATTACCTTGCAGTTTGTTTTGTTAAACCTCACTTAAAAGTTATACTGCAAATTCTCTCACCACCTCTGTACTTGTAAGTAATGAATGAACAACATTAACCTGACTGAATATCTCAAAATGTTTCAATTTGTGATGGCTATTAATTGACAGCTTGTGCTTATTATCAAATTGTAAGGTATAAATATGGCAGTAGAAGGTCAGTGCTTTCAATTTGAACGTTTTTGTTTCTATATCTGTGGCCCATGGTTTTGTTGGTGGCTTCTGGTCAGTTTATTGAGGAGAAACCCCATTCAGCAATCCATTTGCATGCATAACATTAGAAATATTGTTGGTTGCGCTGGTTACAGATTTTTTTTTGGAATTCTGGTTGAATGGTTAATAAGGTTGTGATCTGTGCTCAGTCATTTTTTTTTACAGATTAATTTTACCTTATCGCAAATATAATGCTTGAAGTGCAAGAGCACTTTTGATTGTAGTTCTATTTGTTTTCAAAATTGGTCTCAGACTTGTTAGTTATCAAGTGTATCTTTTTGCGTTTTCAGTCTGGCATTAAAAAATTAAAGTTTGTAATTAAGACATTTTTTTTCTTGGAAATGGAAATAATTCATCCTCTCATTGACTACTGAAGCACCTCAATGATTCATGTGCATTTGTAGTTATCTTGTTTCTCTTTCAGGAAAAACACATAAGTACCTTCCTTAGCTAGTAACAGATACAAGAGAACGTAGAAAAGTTCAGCTTGTGGAACAGCCTGGCCAGAAGACAGCTGGCAGAAGCCCTCAGGCCACCAAAGCTGCTCCTGTTAGTACAGGTCGCCCAATGTCTGCTGATGATATCCAAAAAGCAAAAATGCGTGCTTTATTCATGAATAACAAGCATGGGAAAACAGTTCTTTCATCTAATGGAAATACTGGTGTGAAAAATGGACCTTCAAGCATGTCTGCAAGTTTGTCTCTAGTTTCTAAAATTCATATTCGGCCAAAGATTGAGGAATACAAGAAACCTGTGATACCTTCCCTGAAAGTTTCTTGTAAGGTTGAGGGGTCGCTCAATCCAAAGAAAGAAATTGATTCAAAGGAACCCATGGGGGGAGTTTGTAGTGAAGTCAAGATCCCATGGAAGACTCCTCCAGGTACACATGCTTTTGGTGTTTCTTTGTTGGTTACTTTTAACTTTTAATAGTTATTATATTACTGCAGATGAGTAGATGCTTTGTGGATAAAGTGAGGCACCTTTTTACACTGTATAACAATGTGTAGAATAGATAATATACAGGTGTTTAAAAATTTGCAGTTTAATGCTTTTGGATCTATGTTGATATTCAATTTCTCTCATGACTCCTTCCATTCAATTGCCATACCTTGTTTCCCTGCCATTATATTGCAATGATTTTAGCATTTGGATTGGCTGTCTAATACAGCAAGTGGATAGCATTTACAAATACAACATTTGCTGATGTGCATTGAAGATTCTAACTGGTCTGTTGATAAAGACTATTATTGTTGTTGTGGGGGCTTGAATTAAAAACTTTTTTCAAGCTATTAGTTTGCTTAATACTAACTTTCAACAGGAAAAAGTGTAGCATTGCAACCGTTAATGTTGTGAAAATTTGGCATAATGTCATAATAATGCAAATTACTTTATATGGTGAAGTTTATGCTTCCAACCAGATTTTATAGCATTGGTGGGTAGCAAGTGACAATAGCCTCATAACTTGATGCAGTAAATGCCTGAATATTGCTCATATGCATTGTGGACATGGATTATCTATTTTAGCACTTGTATAGATTGATTTTTAATTCTTTCCCAATTATGGTTCTTACCATATGATATCAAATCACATCAGTTATTTCAAAGCTGGAAACTCCTGAATATGGTTTGTTGGATTACATCATGATGACCATCTTTATACAATTATGTTGAACGGATGAAATGTAATGGTGAAATTTTCTGCCATATGGTGTTTTTGATTTCCCAATGAGTTTTTCATTTCCCATCTTGGAATTGAACACGTATCATGCACAAAATTATGAGTGAAGAGAGTTTCACAGTGCTTTATCAATTCTGGATCGGGGATTGTATATTATCAGCATGAGGCCCAAACATCAGGATGCTGTACGCAATGCAGAGAAAATGTTGTTGCAAATTTGTAGATCTATGAAACTATAAATAGAGAATCAGTTTCACATTAGTGGATAATCAGCTTATGCACTACTGGAATTTGGCCAGATTTAGTGGTTAGCTAAGCTGAGAGAGGCCGACAGCATTCTCTTTGCAGATTGATGGTGACTGAGCTCCTTCACTTCCATTTGTCTTTCCTATTCCTCTCAAAACCAAAGTGCTTTCTTCAACTTTTCATGGGTTGTCACCCAGCGGAGTTAAAAGCTGCTAGCTGGTTGTAAATGTACATAATTATTTGATTTTGTTTAGGCTTTTCTCTTCCACTCCTGTTTTCCTTTGGTTTTTCTTATTAACTCAATGCGCATTCTTTGGTTTTTCATCCTTTAATGCACGTATCTTTTCTGCAGAAATAAAACTCAACGTTCTCTGGAGAGTGGGCACTGGTGAAAATGGAAAAGAAGTTGATATTCAGAAAAACAGAAACCGTAGGGAGGTAGAAACCATCTACCAGACAGTCCAGGAGTTACCATCTAACCCCAAGGAACCATGGGACCTCGATATGGACTATGATGACACATTGACCCTAGAAATTCCAATTGAACAGGCACCTGATGCTGATGGTGCAGAAATACAGGTTTCCCTGACTGAACATGTAAACACAGTAGTTGCACCATCACCAGCACCTTCCCTGCCTCAGGTTGGTGGAGGGAGTGCATCTGAACCAGATCTGGAGTTGCTTGCTGTATTGCTAAAAAATCCAGAATTGGTTTTTGCATTGACTTCTGGCCATGCCGGTAATTTATCAAGTGAGGAAACCGTGAAGCTGCTTGATATGATAAAGGCTGGAGGGGCTGGTTTGGCGGATAGTTTAAACGGGCTTGGTGGGAAAGTAGAGGAGGTTGAAGTTTCTCTTCCATCACCAACTCCGTCAAGCAATCCTGGAACGGTGCGTGATTTAGGCCAATATTGCAAATTATGCTACAAATCATTAAACTGTTGTCAACTTCCTATGGGTACAGGAATTTGCTCCTACAATTTAGTAAGTATATAATCTCACGGGGAAGCATACATTAAAATCTGGGTTGCACAAAGCCCAACATTGTTTATGTAAGCCAAACTAAAATGAAAGGTAAATATGAAATTTTGAGCAATTAGAGATGTAATGCAACCTGTTGTGGGACTCGGGATTTGACCATGGGAGTTGCTTGGATGCTTTAAGCAGTCTAGAAATGGGTCATATAGTTCTTTCAGCCTCGCCTATTAAAATTGCCATCAAAGTTCGGAAGTTCTATGGTTGAAGCGCTTTTTGGCCATTGTCTCTTCCGAACTTCGATGGCAATTTTGATAGCCTCGCCTATTAAAATTGCCATAAAAGTTCGGAAGATACATGGTTGAAGCATTTTTTGGCCATTGTCTATCCACTGATATCTTCCATAAGCTGGGAATGGTGGATTGATGTGTCCAATGCATGCTTCTGTGAAAATTGTGCTCTTGACTAAAAAAGTAGTGCGCCCCATCATAGGTGCTGTCATTGGAACTAAAAATAACATCACAGAAAAATAAAATGGTATGTGTTTGTTACAGGATTCTTCCTTCGTTACAATGAACATATGCTAATATTCTATTTGGTAACATTGTAAAATACGCAGAGTCGATGGAGATCAGAAGTTGCCAAGAATCCATTTTCCCAGAAGGCTTCATCGGGGAAAGGAGTTGCATACACTGACCCCGGAGTCCCCACCGTTGTTCCTTTAGCCGAGAACACAAGCTTGGTGCAGCCTCATAATCAAGCCACTAACATCAGAACACCACAGCAGCAAGCAAGCTTGCCATTACTATCCCAACACTATCCTTTCTCATTGTCTCAGACAAGCATCATAGTACCTGAAAACCGACAACCTCCGATGGTTCTCCAATCCCAACAGAGTTATCTCACCAATTCTTCAATGTTACGTACGCCATCCTCAGAAATTGGTTTTACCGTGAAAAATTTACCCGTCAATATCCCTTGCCTACCGAACCCTTCAGCTGTAATTGGGCCTTCAATGTGGGTTGAAACCATGAACAACTTAAAACCAGCTCCATCCATTTCTCTCACATCAAATCCACCGGAGAGATGGCCAGTTCCATTTCCACGATCAACATCCGCAGTACCAGCACCAACACAGTTACAGTCACATATAAACGAACCTCCCACTGTACACTCGTCGTGGCCACATACTGTCGATGTAGGTCCAATGCGTGATTCCTGGAGAGTTAGGCAGAGTTTAGTATCAAATTCCCCATCTCATGTTAATCAAAATAACTATGTGCCCCCATATGGAGGGTCTGTGCAGCCACAGATGCGGTCAGGTCCTCCTCGGGAAAGAAATGAATATTTGGGTGATGAGGGTTTTGAGTCTTGGAGTCCGGAGAACAGCCGTTTTGAATCACAAGAGTACATGTCAGGGAGAAACTATTCAGGAGCCAGGACGAATTCCGGATGGGACTGCCTGCCTGATAATAGGTCCAGGCAACGGAATTCTTCTGGGTACAGGGACCGTAACCGGAATGGAAACAGAAGACGGCACTGAGTGAATGAATGCTCCTTTCATGATTTTGCCGATCATGGACGCGTTGTCTAGAGTGGATGTAACGACGGAGATTTACACGCTAATATAGGGTGTGAAGTTGTGATGAGCCGGTGCAAATTCTAACAGCAAATGCAATTGTTTAGATACTTGGTAACTCGATGCTAAATCTTGACTGTAAGCGTGTGATACTTTGACTAAGCTGCAGTTCTTCCTTTCTTTAATATGATAATATAAACAAGGACGATTTTAATAATAATAATAATATACATTTGAATGAATCGTTGAATCGAAATTTAGCTTGGCGTGCCTTCATGAACCATCAGAGACAAACAGGAAATATGATATGTGATTGAAATGAAGTTTATAAAAAGAGAGGAAAATCTCAATTCCGACCCTGACATGTTACTCTTAACATCAATTTAGTTCCAAACCAGTTGATTTTATTCATTTTCTTACAATCCAACTTTTAACCTTACAAAAAATAAAAAATAAAGGAACATTGAAATAAAACTAACAATATTATTATTATTATTATTATTATTTCTCCATTGAATTTTCTATTCCAAATCCTTGTTCCTTCTTTGCACTTATTATTAGCCAAGTATTCACATTGCGAATTATTTTTAAAAAGATGATGCATATATTTAATAAAATAAAATGAAAAATATTAATTTTTTGATTTCATTATATGATAATAAAAAAGAATTATTGTAAGAAAATTAATGATTTAGATTATGTAGAAAATATGATTTTTTACTCTAAATTCTCCTTTTCTTATTAATGTATTTTTACTTAACCAAAAACATCTTTTTTTAGGTATTTGGTTTTTTGCATTAATTTAAGGAGAAAAATATATCTATTTAATCAAAACCCCATTCCCTTATTCATGCATTACTCTTTTTTGGTCATGAATGTCTTTTTTATTAGAAGGATTGTTTATTAAATTAAAACTTATCAGAAAGCAAGCTTTAATAATAAAAAAAAAATCATGTATTAAGAAATATGAGAATAATAATTTCAGAAAAAATTATATAAAAAATAAAAAAAATATTTCACTAATATTCATAAGTAAATTACACATGTTAAATTCATATATAATTATTTGAAATATCACGTGCAAGCCTGAGGCTCACACGTTTGGATTTTTTTTTTATTTCATTCATTTGAATTTTTTTAGTTTTATATGTAATTATTTTCAATTTTATCCTAAAAGATTAAATATAATTTAATCTTTATTGATTTTCAAGTATTCTTTTAACTTATCAAATCAACATGCCGGAAGAAAATTCCGCATCTCAAGGCTCGGAATAATCGCACTTCCCCTAGCTTCCGCATGTTTCAAGACTATTTTTTTTAGACTTAAATTAATTTATATTTTTTTTAGCTTTAAATTATTTTTTAATATACAATAATATAAAAAATAAAAAAAATCATTTTAATATATTTTCAATAAACTGAAGATTAATTAATCATTCCATAAAAAATATCGAGATCACATAATAATTGATATTCAAAATTTCTTGGGTCGTCAAGGCATTCAGCATTTGAATTCCTAGGTTTAGGTTAAGCATCATTTTTAATGAACTTTTATCTCTTGTAATCAGAAGATTAAACCCTTAAATTGCCATCACATCAGTGATCCTCGTCTGGATATTATATATAAATAATAATAATAAAATGCGAAAGAAAATTACGAAAATAAAATAAGAAAAAAAAGAGACATTTTTATTATTTCCTCCTAATTTAAGAGAGAATTACTCTCACATCCTTTTCCTCTTTCTAGGACCCAAAATCTTCTTGACTAAACATAGCATAGCAATATAAATGTTTTTTATTTTTTGAAAAAAAAGAAAAGAGAATGAGATGAATAGATCAGAGAGCCAGCGATCAGATAATTGTAGTCTGAAATTTTTATTCGACATCTTATAATTCCGTCAAGGATATCATCACATCAATGGCTCTCCACCATTTCTTGTTTTATTAAGAAAAAAAAAAAGGAATTATAACCAAGAAATTGTAACGAATGAGAAGAAAGAAGAAGAGTAGAGGTCTCAGAAGGATCCATTGGTGTTTTATAATCACAAGAAGATCATAAAATAGGTAGTTCTCATCATCACTGACCCCTAAATGCTCTTCCTCATCCAAATACTAAACACAAAACACAAATCAATTGCATGCTAGGAAAAATTAAGAGAGAGAGAGAGGGAGGCTTGCGATGTTACTCTCACCTGCCTTGCTGCTCACCTGTATATATATATATATAGAGAGAGAGAGAGAGAGAGCCTCTCTCAGAAGCGGCGCTCGAGCTTCAGGTTAGGGTTAGGGTTAGGGTTTATCGCTTGAGGTAATGGGCTTCCAGTACTATAAATAATCTAGGGATCAGCCCGTTATCGGACCACTAAGCCCAGTTTGAGCTTTGGTTTTGAGTCAAGCTGAGATTTCAACATTTGCGGCTGAAAAAAGGACACATAAGACTTAATGATAACTTAGCATATTTGTAATTAATTATGCATCAGTGGCCTATGAATTCTAAACAGAGGCCCGAAATCACGTCCACTAAAATGAATGTGGAGCCTTTCAAAGCCCATTTATACTCTTCCTCCCTCAACGTTTCGTGGCCACAGACCCTTCTATTAGCAATGGGCGAATAGCTCCATGATGGATGCCGGAAGAAGCTAATATCTTGTAAGTGTCAGACATCCCATATAGAGGGTTTTTCCATTGCTGATTCCCTAAGTGAGGGCTGTTGTTGAAAGGGATTCATCATCGGCATTCTTTGCTGCTGGCTCATCCCTTCGATTTCCAATCTCTGTCGGTGCTGCTGTCGTTGATCATGAAAATTTGCTGGCCTTGCTTCTCCAACCCCCATGAAATCACTCTTCATCATATCACCACCTTCAATAGACGTAACAACAAACCTTGAAGGTCCTTTTGGATTCGGCCCCATTAATGTATTTCTTCCGTGTGTCAAACTAGAACCGCCACCATCCTCCTGTTCCATATTTCTTATGAACCCTGGATTTTGGTCGTTACTCATGAACACACCTGTAAACATTTCCATGTCATTCATTGCTGAGTTACCTGTACCACTAGTGTCAAATATCTGTGAGGTTTCTTGTGGCCCTCTTAGCAAGGGCTGGTTACTAAATCCTCCAACGCCATTGATTCCAACCATGCCAGTGCTTGTAGTGGGAGGTGGTCATAGCAGTTGTTATGCTGCTGAATCCTACCATAAGTTTTTGGTTTAATAGAAGAAAGCTGATCATGAGGACCTGCCATGCTACTGGCAAAAGTTCTTTTGCATCACGGGAGAGTTAATACTATTGCTAGCGGTGGTACCCATTTGTGCTGCCTTTTTCAACATGGCCGTCGCTGACATGTGATCAGAGGCCGAAATTTGGCAACCGTTTTGTTATCTTGAAGATAATGTAACCCAGATGAGCCCTTGTAACTGAGTTGGAGGCTAGAAGTTGAGGAAATGCTTCTTGGACTGCCGAAGAGAGTGCCCGAGCTGCTCGACAACATGCCCCCTGCCATGTTCATGGACTTGATGGAATTGGCACGAGTTCTTGAGGGGGATATTTGAGGGAGTTCTTGGGGTCGAAGCTATTGAAATATGGCATCCCAATTGATGTGCTAGTGCTGGTGCTCAAGGGCATTGAATGCTGGAAATATATAGCAGCAACAGAATAAAATGAATAAACAGTTTGTGTTTTATAAAATAATTGGTAGAGCTGCTGCATACCATAGACTTCTGTTATTATTTGTGTTCTGATTACATGACAGAATGTGAAAGACATTATATAGTGTTGATAGACAATCTAGACTGAGGAAAACAAGGAACCCCATAACTTCCAAATCTAGAGATAACAAAGAGCCCTTTTACTCTTGAAAACATTCACTCAAGACACTGAAAATTACAAATTACATCTTAACACTGAAGACATGGGCTCTGACATGTGGTTTTGCAAGTTTGAACCCATGTTGGCCATTACTCCTTGGTTTACTCCGTTGTTTTCTTCTGCTAATGCATCGCAGAAAGCTCTGTGGGTGATGAAGCAATCTCTTCTGCATGATTGGTAGCAGTGGGGTCACGTTAGGCTGCTATCTAGGAGTTAAAATACTGATATGAGACTGAAGATTAGTGATTTGTAACTTGAATGTTCAAAAATTATCAATTTTCCGGCCATTCCAATCATATTTTCTATCTGGAGAGTGACCTTAACTCACATCTTTACCATAACTTCAGCGAAAAAATCTACGTACAATATCAGACACGGTTTAAACTGGTTTTGGCAGCATGAAGATGTCGACTACTTTATGTGGCTCTGCAACTTAAAAATTTACTTACATCCCAAACATAATTAATTACTTATAATTTATCATGCATAAAAAATGGCCATAATCATTTTAAAAAAATTAGATCCATGTTTTTCTTCCATGATAATTTTTATTTTTTGTGCTAACCTGGAAAAGATGGTTCCACAATCACATTTGTATTCCTTCGTACCGCATGTCTTTTGATGAGCTTTCCAATCGGATTGTACTGCATATTTCTTCGAGCACTCGTCACATTTCCATTTCTTCTCGCCATTTTTTCGGTTGAAATGCTTCTTAATGCCAGTTAGATCTCCTATTGATCGAGCCGGGTTGTGGTGAACACATGTTATCTCAGGGCATATACAGACCCTTTTCCTCACCTCAGTGGCAGTTCTTTGCCAGAGCTTCCATGGAAGATTATGGCCTTTCCTATGCAATTGCAGGTTTTGGAATCTTCGAAACTCTTTGTTGCATATCTCACACACAAAACGGTTTGTTTCCATATGGGTCGTTGGTGATAAAGCAACGACTTCAGCAGTATCTGATTCATAAAAGCTAGACTAGTTAATTAGTAATCATTGCTTTCATTCAGATTTATTTCTCTGAAAAAGAGTTTGATTATTATACCATACGAAGGAAGAAAAAGCTTAACTTATGGTCCAGGCGAGGGTGATCTTACGTGATGTTATTAATTTCTATGCATGGGAAAATCCATAACTCTATTCTTTGAAGTACAGTTGGAAACAAAAATTGAAGTCAGTAGTACAGTTCTCGCCAGTTATTGTAATCTCAAAGCAATAATCGAACCTTTCAATTCATCTAACATCTCTTTTCAAAACATAAAAATAAAAATAAAAAAAAAATGAAAAGAAAAAAGAAGCCTTGGTTCAAGGTGAGAAAGTTAAAGCGAAAATTTAAAATCCAATTTAATTTTCTGTTTTTTCATAAAGTTGATAGAAGAAGAAGAAGAAAGAAAAAAAACCCTCCTTGATTTGCATGCTTGCATTGAACATAACAAATTCAATGATAGACAGTAATCAACCAACTGTGCCAACAACTTAGTTCGAAAACAAAAAAAAACTGTGCCAAACAACCCATCTTATTCATCGAATTTATTATAATGCCGATATATCAGAATTAAATATGTACTCAATTTGCTTCTAAGAGCAATACCAATATGTAAGGTTGACTTTGCCTGGAGTTCCTGGTAGATTTCTTTTCTTCTAACCGGCTGGTGTCGCTGTTTGGAGATAGACCCATTGCTGCTAGTAGGGGCTGAAGGTCCTGATGAGTTTGAGCCATGGAAATGATTTTGTGCTTGTTGTTGCTGCTTTTCTTGAAGCTGTTGGACTTTTTCTCCAGTATTTCCTGAAGAGAAGCTCCCTTCATCACCTGTGATATATGACATTTGAAACTCAAAAGATTGAAATAATCAACAAAGTTAGATTGTCTTTAATTTCTGTCCCTTTTCCTCCCCTCCCAAGCTCTTCGTTTCTTTCCAAGATTTTTCTTCTTGTTGGTTTTCTCACTACAAGGAAGGGCTTGTATTTTGGCTGGCTACACTATGGGAAGACAAAAAACCGTGGAATTCTCCTCCATTAAAGGTCAGGATTGGCAGTGTTGCTTCTATAAGTCTAGCATTGGTACCCGGTCTTCAGTGGCCCGGCGCGCGTGTAGTATTCATAAGGGATATTTGTTTGGCAAATTGATTTAGTTGAGCTTGCATAACAAGAGATTTTAAGCATATGTTATAATTAAAAGATAATTTATTTCAGATAGAATACATAAAAAAATCTAATAAATATATTTATAAATCAGTATAGTTTATTTCAGATAAATAACATAAAAAATCTAATAAATATATTTATAAATCAGTAGGATATGTTTACATTTTTTAAAAAATATCTAGTTGCACTTAAAAAATTCATAACTTTTGATTAAATAATTGGATTATATTTAATATTTTACAGGAGTTTTTAAAGATTATTTTTTAAAAAATAGCTGTAGAATTGTTACTCCAACTTTCAAATCTTTAGGTTTAAAACATTTAGCACTAGGCCCTCCCTCACTTTGCTAGTTGTAAATTTTCTTGTTATTTTTGGATTTTTTTTTTGTAATTTTGATTGTTTTTATTTTTTAATTGAGGCAGAGTTTTTGACATATTTTAAGTTTTATAAACCTTCTAAGAAGATAGACTTCAATATGATTACTTTGAAGAAAATAAACTTATGAGTTTAAAATTCTTATCTACAAACACTTTTACTCATAAATAAAATATATGTTTTTTGTTTGTAGCTGTTTTTAGCTTCTGCTTACATTACAAATACCCCTAGCTTTTTGGAAATTAAAATTGTTCCCATTCTATTCCCAGGTTTTAGAATACTTAATTTTCATATGCCTAATAATTTCTTAATCATGAACTACAAGAATGATCTGAAGATATGGAATCCATTTTCTATAAATGAATCAATCAAGAAAAAGTTTCAAAATCCTTAACGTGATTACTACAAAATTAATTAGTGCTTTTTTTATATTAAGTGCGAGTATACATCTTTTTTTCCAATCATAATTAAATTCAATGAATGTTTATTTAGGAATTTTTTAAATTTATTTTGTATGCTTTAGTATTTATATCACGCAAAAGTTGTATATTTATGTTTAAATATATTGTACGAATATGTTTGATTTTGAAAAAATAAAATCAACTAATTATTTATTAAAAAAAGGATTAAAAAAGCCACGACCTCGCCTCTAAGCACAGAAGAAAAAAGTCCACCTACTCCGAGCCCAAGTATAGTGCGCCAGGGGTAGCTTTTTGTGCCATTTTTCCCAGAGGTCCAACTCTACGAGGATTTGCCTTCCTCTAGAGGAGTTCAAGTTGTCCCTGCACCAACATTATCAGAACTAGGAGATACATGGTAATGGTAGTCACACCCATCTCACTCGACAACAATGGTGGAGGTGACAGCGTCACTCTGAACAACGCATCACCACCCACTGAAAGCTATAGATCCTTACGTGTGCCTCTTTGACAAGATGGGTTATGTAATGTCCTGTTTGCCTCTTGTTTCCACACAAGTGGATGTGTTCCTTCAAGTATGAAAGTTCAACATGGATGCTAGGTAAAAGAAATGGAACATAAAAAAACGAAACAGCTTGGAAATAGAAACATTCTGGGTTCTTACATTCAAGGCTTCTTATGATTTCTCTCAATCTATCTTATATATTGAATCCTCTACCTTTATAACACAAATATTTCCTTCTACTTTGCTAACTTAAACTTTAAAGGGTCAACTGTGTATATAGGATATTTATTTATAGGATTTTGTAAGGCCAACAGGTCCAGCCTGCTATTGAGAACTCGCAGGGCTTACATTACCTAAAGCTACCGTAGACAGGAATAAACCTATTTGTGTGATAGAATGGAGACTCTCCCGCTTGATAGAGGGGTTGTATTCTTGCTCTCAAACTCATGAAGTTAGAGAGCTTGTTCCACACCTAAGCCTTTTTCTAGTGTATAAGTGAGATTCAAATGGAGATTACTAATGACTGAACATTTGAAGCATCTCATGTAACAATTATGTGTGTAGATCATTCTAATTATAGAAGTGTGAGCTTTACTTATTCGTATGTTACCTTGCCTGTCTATCTCTTCAGGGAACTAAAGTTGTTAATATGCACTTAATGATGCATGCATAGAGACTTGTTGTTGGGTAAATGAAAAAATAAAAAAAATATAATTGTATTTTTATGATAATATTGTTGAATAATTACACTTAATTGGAGAGTTGTTAAAGTTCTGAAAAAGCTAGAATTCTTTTAGTAGGGAAATCATTTATTTTTATTTAATTTAGAATTTTATTAGTTATAAAAAATATTTTTAATGAAAAAATATAAAACAAGAATGAAATAATTTTTGTTTAGATTTCGGTTGATTGCCCACCAATAAAATTGAGAAAAAATCTCACATAAAATCAAGCTTTTTATGATCTACGAAACTAGGCCAAGACATATGAGTTAGGTTTTGTATCTGACTTGTGTCCGGGCTTGAGTATGTAATTGTGTGAAATTAAATCTTTCATGGAATAAAAGATTTTTCAATACTTGAGTTAATATCGATAAGAGAGAGAGAATACAAGAGAAACTTGTTTCCCTTTACACCCGGTAAACCAAGATATTTATAAACTTTGTTTCTGTAAGCCTAGCTTGAAAATAGATAGAGTCACAATGAGTGATCGATGGAAACATGGATGCCCCTCATTGATTATAGTGTCTTGCACTATTATTGGTGGGGAAATGGATAGTGCACGAGGGAGCCATGCCTTAGGCCTGTCCACACAACGCCAAAGATGACACTGTTTGGCTTCGGCTTAAATCCCACGAATTTTATTTTATTTTTTTTAAAAAAAGAAGAACTCACCATCAAATGCAGGTGAAAGCTTTGCTTGAGGACATGTATCACTTAGGGCTATACTCACCATTCATTGCTATTGTTTCTTATTTAGAACACCTTTTTCTCTCATGCCCTTGCAATTTTTTTTACCTCATCTTATATAATCTCATGTGATCACATTTCTTAATTTTTTTATTTCAATTTTTTCACTCTTAACATAGAAAATGTAATGGCCATTCACTTGACAACTTCCACAAACTTGAAGAGAAACAACAAGGAAACAGAAATTAGAATATGAATCATAGGCTAAGGTTTAAAATTCCAGTCTTGAATGTTGAAATGCGGATGCTCCTTCTCCCTCAAAACTAGCGGTCACGACAAATATACCGCCCGGTTATCATCGATACTGATGAACATTTGAAAGATCGAAGCAATCTATGAAGCAATTAACATCAACACAACAACTTACAGACAGAAATATGCTTACGTTCATTCTTCACTAATTTTCTTGGTTTTGTTTATGATAAACCTAACAGATAGACGACATAAGCAATATTTGGATGCTTGGTTGTTTGCAAATGCTTCATAATTAAAGACTAATCCAGTCGCTAATTGACATGAGAAATAACCCTATAGGTAATTCCAACACAGAAGACGGCCGTATCTCTATAAATTCCTCTCCACGTTTTATATTTTTTAATCATGTCCAAAGGATATGATGTCCATTTGATTAGATAAAGACAACGGAGTTCTCTATTGTTTTGGATATAGATTTGTTTTGATTAGGGAAAGAAATATAATCAGAATTATATTTAAATATTCTATATACCATTATAAAACACATCAACTTTATACTTTGTCAATTTAATGTCAAATAATAAGAAAAAAAACTAAATCTGCTTTAGAGATTATGTCGATTAAGATACAATGCTTTGTGAATTCACCAAATGTATTTACATAATGATTTTTTTTTTGTATTCTCAAGAATTTAATCTAATAATTTATTTTGATTGATTTGCTATGAAGTTCTTGTGATGTAAAAAAAATATTAATATTAAATTAATACTTGATTTAATTTGAAAAATAAAACAATTTTATTATTTAAAATAAATTAAAATTATAAAGACAAAATTTAACACTAAATTAAAATATTATAATTTTCTTTACTTTCACAAAGCATAAATTTGTATCATCTATATGTGTGTGTGTGTGTGTGTATATATATATTTTTAAGAAAATAAATAGATAGATGACATGAGCTTTGCTTTGCATGGCCATATACCAACCTTATTTTTACCCTTACCCTAGACTCTTTTTTATTAGAATTTATTTAAATAAATTAATAAAAAAATATATTTGGGATATCTTTTATTAAATACCCTTTAGTTTTTACTTTGTTTTTGAATTAGATTATGATATTATTTGATAATACTATCAACCCACTAGATCAAGTTAGGTTTAATAACACCATTAAAAGGTCCCCACAACAATATGCAAGCAAAGTATTTTTTTTATTTTTTTAATATATTTATGTTAAAATTATCAAAATATTTTTTTATTAATTATAATTATGATAAGATGTTGTCTAAGAAACAAACATTTCAATTAAAAAATGTTAAAAAAACTAGAGTGTGTAGATAAGATAAAGGTGTTTTGATATGAGAAATATCTTTTTTATACTTATTTCAAATCATCTAATTTTTTTTCTATATTTATTCTAATTGAGTTTATTTTTTTATTAAATAAAAAACATAGAACAAGTTATATTTTTTATAAAAAAAATATCAATAAGAAGATTAATTATACCAGAATTTTTTTTAAAAAAAATAAATTATTACTCTTCTCATAAAAAATTATTTCCGTGAAATTAAATAAAATATTTTTAAAGAGTTTTTTGCCACATGATAATATTTTCATAATCAAGATCTACATAATTTCTATTCTTAGTCTTTAATTAATCTTAACAATTTTTTTAATATTTATTAATACATATAATCCTCAATATATATATATATATATATTAAATTTTCAGTTCATAACTAAATTTTTATTGATGCTAAAAAAACATGCTGACACCTAGTGCTTAAACTTTTGAGCCGATCCTGAGTCCACTAGCTAATGACAACTAATCTTCAACTAAGCAAGTGATTATCACTTGTTTTATATTTATTAATTCTCCATGACTCACGAGCTTGCTAGTTGTTATCTAGAATAGTCTTTGAACAGTGATGTGTTTCCTTTTCCATGTTTCCACACCAACCAGAACTAACCGCCGGTATAGCCCCGTTTGTACTATGGTCCCGGAGTAAAAGAAATTGTACAAAAATGAGACTACTTTTTTGAATTTTTCTGTATGGAGAGTATTAAAAAAGATTTCATATCAAAATTAATACAATATTTATCGATTGAGATTCTTTTTTAATGTAGTTATGGAGCCAACTTGTATGAATCTCAATTAAATCTATAAACATTAAAATTAATAATTATATAAATATTTATAATCTTAAAATTTATGAAATTCAAATAAATAATTTTAAAAAAAAATAAAATCTAACCAATTAAATTATATTATTTAGATTCAATTGAGATGCTTTTAAAAATAATAATTGCTTCGTATAAGATCATGAAAACAAAATTACCTCAATATAGAATTAAAAAAAGGCACATGATCATCCTCCGTCTGTTAAATGCATTTTTATATTTTCAAAAATGTTTCTTCAGAAAAAAATAATTATTTCCCAGGGTTCGGCGTGTCCTAATCTGGTTTTGACCAGCAACCAAGGGTTGGCCAACACTTAAAAGGCTGGCTAGAATAAATGCTTATTTTTTTAAAAAAATATATATTTTAAATTAAAGTACGTATTTTTTTTTTGAAATATCTCTTTTAGAGTTTTCTCAACACATAAATATTTATTTTTTAATAAATAAGAAATAATTTTACTTATACTTTTTAATGAGACATACATCAATCAATGGTGTTTGACTAAGATGTAACATGTATAAATTGCGTGTCCTTTCATTTCATTCCAAGAGTTTTCTACCTCTAAATTAAAAGAATTAAAAAAGAAAACACAAAAAGGATTTTACTATTCAAGAAAAAAAAAGAAAGAGAGAGAGAATATTACGTACCATAAATAGGAAAGCTAGTAAGAAGGATAGCTTCTGTCTACAACGAGGGCGCACGATACTCATGTTGGCCGAAACCTTTTCATTTTTTTTTTTTAACCTAAGATGACAAAATTGTCCTCTATCTTCTTTTCGCTTAATTGTTGTAATTTACAAAACGTGCAAATCAATTTATGTATAGAGAAGCCAAATTAAGTAACAGACTATTGGATTCTTTGAAGCGTATGCATGTTAAACTTAAAAAGCTAAATTTATGTATAGAATATTTCTTTCATGTTTAAATATTAATCAAGTCGTAAATAACTTTACCCGTAGAATCATACACAAAAAAAATATCATTAATAATTTATATAATATTGATAAATCTATTAGTAATATATTCATTAATAGATTTACAAATAAAAATACCGTACCAAACCAAAAAAATCATTAACATTAATTTTATTAGTAAATTCATTGGTGATTGTATAATATTAGTAAATTCAATTCTTACTGGGTCTACATATGGATCTAGTCTCCAACCATAAATCGAAACCAAGTTCTGGATAAGTTAAATGATTGTTCATATATCTTTTATGTAATTGGGTGTTATATGTTTTTTGAAAAAAAAAACAAGTCAACAAATTAAGGAAAAAAAACTTAAATTTTTTTCTTGAAATCCATCTTACCACGAACCACTAAGTTTAGCTATTCACAAATTGTTACATCATTTTATGATGATTTTTATTTTGTATATGACTTTCAATAAAAAGCTTTGTTAATTTTATATCATGTCTAAGCCACCGTATCCTACCCAAAAAAATATATTATTAGTTAACTATTTTTATAGAATACAAAAGTTTTAAAAAGAAATATCTTATAAAACAAACCATCCACTTTGCATGTGAAATAAATAAAATGGATTTGCTAGTATATATTGTAATGGAACCATGAATATTCTTGGTTCAATTCTCCATATCAAACTACTACGACCATTACAGGAAATACTTACACATCATGTTTTGGATGTAAATATCCTGGATTCTTTCCAAGACATATGGAGATCTAAAATCCCTCCACACAACAATGTCTTTCTAGATTAAAAGATCTTTTTCTTTTGTATATGTATTTGATTTTCATGGGCCTTGTACTAGAAATTAGGTAACCTGCTTCTTAGAAAGAAAAAAAACCTTATAGCTTAATTTTTTTAAAAATAAAATTTTAACGTTTTTTTTTATAAAAATATTACAATTTGAATTCAATCTTACCTAATTATGCTGTGATTCTCCCATACTCACCTGTATATCCTTGATTTATTCCCATTATATTCATAATCATATTCATATAACGACTACTATTATTATTTACAACTCTATACACGTTGTTAAAAACTAAAAGTCAACCCAACCATCATTTCTATCATGGTTTCGTACGAAATATAAGGTTTTTTATGTGCAAATCAGCACATGCATTTCTCCTTGAACTCTTTTTATAAGAGATGCATCGTAACAACATCCGAATTGTAAAATATTTTATTTTTACATTTTTTATATGAAAATCTAATATTGTTTCCTCTAATATTTTTCATATTAGATAATGCTTAATTAATAAAACTCTCAACCCCATTACAATAATTTATAATGAGCAACCTTTCGGGTGAAACTCAATACATTCATTAAACAATCATCCATTACTTATATGAAACCTATATAGAATATTGATGACAATATATTTTAATTAATAATGTTACCTAAATATATTATTGGTATTCAATTAATTAGTTATCATTGACTAAATTCAAAATTATTCAATCTATTTTAATAGTATCCTTTAATGATTATCAATTTTCTTTAAGGATTCAAATTTCTCTAAATTTACCTAAATTTTTGATTTAGCAATAAGATTACAAAATATGAAACATACCCATTAAATAACTTATTATTTACTTTATTAAAAAACACCTAAGTTACAAAAACAAAATTAATTTCATCAAGTAAAAAATAAATATAATTTTTTAAAATATCAAATAAACTCTAATATGTACAAATTATACATTCATACAATAAATTTCTATGAAAAAAAGCTATAAAATAAATAAGCTCACAAACAAACTATGATATTATGTAATTATATCAATATTCACCAATGAAATCAATGATGTTGTATTCTGTTGATAAATATCAACCTAATTAATTTATCAATGATATTTTTTATTTAGTATTTTCATTTATATTTGAAGATTCTTTCTAGTGCCCAACTTGCAACGGGAATTGTCTCAGTCCAATAGGCTTGGGGATATATTTGGTTAAAAAAAAAAACAATATAGGTTATGTGAATTAGTGACTACTTTAAATGTTAATTACTATACTACTTTATGCAATTTAAGTTAATTTTAAAACTGATCATGTGAGGATAAATTCTATTTTATCAGGTTAAGTGAATTAGTGACTATTTTAAATGTTACACACCTAATTGTATACTTACTCTTGAAAATCTCATTAAGGACGTGAATGTTTTAAAACATCTTAGCCAAAGGTTGGAAGTAAATAAAATATCCAAGAGAAGTAGACATACATAAAATAAGTAAGAACAATACAATGACATTAAGTAGACATACATAAAATAAGTAAGAACAATACGATGACATTTTGGTTTACATGAATTATTTTTTACTCCAGCGGATCGAGAGCCCTTGGGTTTATATAATTCATATCTTGGTCTCAAAACTAGATAAGTAAGGAAAATATATGTTTAATTTATATGGCATCATGGTAAATTTGCTACTATCACAAAGATTGGCGTACTTACTAAAAAAATAAATAATTTTAAATAAGAGATTAAAACACAATAATAGCATACATACTAATTATACATATATCTTTGTAAAATTAAAACAAAACTAAAAAAAAATTACTTATTTATTGAAATATTTTAAAATTAATTAAATTTTATTATTGTCAATGATTAACCTTTTATCCTTAAAATTTTATTATTCTTTATTTTTTACGATAAGACTTTTTTCAATAAGTTTTTCAAGATTTAACAACATTAATTTATTTAAATGTATTTTTAAACAAGGTACAATGAACCTAGAAAATAGTACTTATTTATTGTTATACAAAAACTAAACTTAAGCTCTAGACGAGAGGAAAGTTTGAGAGAAAATGAGGCTTTAAAACTAGAAGAAAAATGTTGGAAGATTAGGTAAAAAATAACGTCAAGTCCTGTAAAAAATATAGTTTTCAGACTTGTTCTTGTCCAAAACTAAGGTTCTAGGTTTTGAGTTGGTTAATAAGTCGTCCAACTCAATTTATTTTTTTAAATTAAAACAACTTTATTTTAGTAAAAAAAAAAATGTTAACGAATTATAATCAAGTCACCAGATCAACTGGGTCACATTAAATTTTTTATTTTTTTATTTTTTTTAACTTGGCCCGATTCGTGCATCGAGTCAATATGGTTCCGGATCGATTCAATGGACTAAATTTCAAAACTATGGTAAAAAAAAATGCATAATTGACTAATCATAAACATTCTTCAATCATTTTTTGTAAGAAAAAATTATAAACTAAAAGCTAATTAACTTCCTTTGCTATAATAACTATGATTACCCGTAATAAACTAGAATTAAATCATTACTTTTGAACTAAAGCCATTAACAACTTTATTTATCCATAATAAATTATAATTAAATCATGTAATTTTTGAGTGAAAGTTGAAAGAGCTATGAAAAAATTAATGAAATATTTTTTTTAATAAATGGAATAAATTAATAGACTAAAAAAATAATTTTTTATGGACCATGCCTGCATGAGCCAACATGTGTACATGCAGGTTTTGGAGTCCAAAACTCTTTTTATTTAGGATTGTTTCTTTTAAAAGTTTGGTATTATCTAAGCCCAGTTTTAACTTTATAATTTTTTATTTTATAAATTTCAAGAAAATTTTGGTTTTTTACATGAGGATATTGGTTTTTTTTTAAAGTTTTGGGTTTCATTAAAATATACCAATTAAGCATTATTTAATATGTTAATTTGACTTTAAATACGCTTATTTCTTAAACATAGTTTTTCCAACATTAATTTCATCTATTTCAATGTTTTAGACGTGTAAAAGGCTATCTATTGTTTTCTTATTCCTCAATTCACGCAACGAATTTAGAATTAAATTTTCACTCACGAAAGGTTTTCTAATTAAAATCTCTATTTCCACCGGATTTTCTACTTTCACCTTGTTATGAAATTTTTTATTTTATTTTTTTGTCTTAGCGGTAACGCCCCCGAGATAGTTTTAGCCCATTGAGACAAAATCCTTTGATATGTTATCAAGTAAGATATTCACATCGAGCTTAGTGCATCTAAATGAATTATTTTTTTGACACCTGCCATCAAATTCCAACATGATAATAATACGAGGAACAAACCTATTTACCAAACTACACTAAGCCAAAGGTTTCTGAATCTAATTTTACCGAATTCTTCCCAAGATCTTCTGGGAAAACAATTCAACCATTGAATTCTCCCAGATCAGACCACTGCATGTCTGTGATTTACAAAAACAGAAAAAATAAAAGAGCTCTCTCGTTCAGAGCAAAGATTTCTCAGTCAAGTGGTAGAGTATTAAAAAAAAAAATACAACTGGAAAAGGAGTATTCCAAATGCAGAAAAATCTATTATATATGGGTTAACGAAACCCTAAACAAACTGCGAGAAGATACAATGGAGGCAGTTTTTTATTTCCTAATACATAGTAGACTATCTCGGATTGGTCCATAGCCCACTATAACAAAGCTCTCGATTCAGAAAATCTAGATCAGATCAGCTGAGATGCCCACTAGAGATGAGGAGTGGGATAGAGGAGGAATCTTAAGATGGAAAAAGTTGAAGTATGGCCTCACAAAAAGTTGAAAAACAGGAAGTACTGTATAACTTTCCTAAGGTCCTCCAAGAACTTAATTAATGTTTTGTATGCATTATCCTTAATTAATTTAAATAATTTTAGGGTTCCTCCAAGTCCCTTTCGGAGATTAAGTTCCTTCTCCCACTTACTGATTAAGTTAAATTCTCTTGATACTTTATAATTAGTTGTCAGCTGTTTTGAAGTCCAACCCTGATGCCCATTAGTTGGGCTTGTTACGTGTCTCTCCAGCTGTTTGTCACAGAAACACACAGCAAAAGTCTTACACCACCACCAACAACGCACATCTGGGGTTTTATTGCTCATGTCAGTAATTACATTAGATAGAAAATTGAACGGACAAACTCAAAATTTTGGGATGGTGGTTTCTTTACATAAATGTCAGAGATCATGAAGATAAGAAGAAACACACACACACACACATATGGAAAAATACAGCAGCTTTCATTAAGGAAAAAAAAAGTTTAAAGCAGAGGGTATGAGACCAATAAGTATGTCTTCTGCTTTTCTAGACCTGTACTTAATGATCTTGAGAAAACTTTGCAATTGTTTATTCTGCGAGGACCACAACCATGTTCTGTGAACAGTGAATTCACGCAGGAAAAGGCAGTTTGATGCTGAGTTTTGGGTAATTAGACAACCTGTTTCGCGAGAAGCAATAAACTTTTAACATACATGATCAAGCTGACACATGTTCATATAAAAATTATAATGGAATATATTCTTTAAGAGCGTTAAATTTTTTTCCAAGGAATATGCACTAAATTAAGGTATGTACGTCCATTTCTGCAGAACATCACAGTTCACATTGTTTTGAAATTCTTTCATCACCATTACACCATCCAAAGTTTTCTAAATATCCTGATTCCTCGGTTCTATTTCGTTTCAAATGATGACATATACGAGTTCGTTTGATTTTACTTTTGATGAGGTTGACGAAAAAGGTGCCATATCGAGAAGAATTTTTCTCTCGACGCTTATAAATGTGTGGATAACTATACATACATGAAAATGAGGAGTTATTGTGTGAAAGGGTTGAGCAGAAAAGGGAAAAGGAAGCAAATCAAAATTAAAATATGTCTCCTATTCGGTAGTTGCATGCATGAGTGGAGAACAAAGGATATAAAATTGTAAGTTATGATTCTAAATATTACATCCATATATATTCGAATAATTATTATATATTTTTTTTATCAAGCGATGGAATTTTTTCATTTATCTCTAGATGCTGTTTATTTGTAGATGTTTTGCTGCTTTTCTTTTGTTGAATGTTAAATTAGTTTTGTATCTTTCTTCGATCATCCTCTCTGTGATCATGACTTGTAACTTAATTTTTATTCCCTTATCAATTATACACACACACACACTGTTTTGTAGTTGTTTTGCTTTTACGCATTTCATCGCATTAAAACATTAAATAATGAAATTTAAAAATAAATAAATAAGAGTATCATGGTAACAATTATAAGAATAAGCTTTAAAATGAAGTAAAATGAGCTAACTAGCAGCTGGGAATGTCTAATTCTTTTTCGTAATAAAAAATAATAGGTTGTAGTTGAAATATTTATTGATATTTTTATAAAAAATATTTTATTGTTGAACTCTATGATATCATTTTATACAACTTTCTTTGTTATTGAAAAAAGTAAAAGCTAGTTCAAAATTTGAACTGCAAAAGTTTTAACTTGAATCAAATACACGAAACATCTTATTTAGAACCCACACCTTGTTACTGAAATTTTGAATATAAAGGCTCAATAACAAGTTATCAATTTTATATTTTAATGAACATATTGAATACTCACTACTAAAAAAATATTAAATACAAATAAAAATATCAATAAAAATATCATTAATAAATTATAATGACATTTACCGACAAAAAATATATCATTATTTCCTTCTCTATTCACCGACAAAAAATTTATGTTAGTGAATACCAAGAGAATTGCAATTAAAAATCAAGGAATAAAGAAAAAAATAAAATATAACATATTAGTATTACAAATAAAAGTATTGATGAAATATAATTATCACTAATACTTATCATTGAATTTATCGATAATATTTAAATTATAATTGTTAGATGACCTCTTATCTCCCTTTCCCCTATTTCTTTTTCTTTTTCTTCTTCTTCTTTGTAGAAAACAACAATCTTTTTCTTTTTATTTTGTCACAAATCAAGCTCTCATCATCATAAATTTAACCACCCTAATACTTAGTCTATTAATATCCCTACTTTGACCTAATTTTTTAAAAAGATTCACCACATTAAACAAGTAAACTTGCTTATATTTTTATGATAAGTTTTTGGTATTTTTATGTACTAGATGTAGTTTGTTTATGTGTTTAACTTGTTTTATTGCTTTTTTTCTATAGAAATTTGTTGTATAAAATATGATTTGTAAATAGTAGGGTTTGCTTATGATTTTAAAAAATTATATTTATTTTTCATTTGATGAAATTTTTCACAACTTAGATGTTTTCTAATGAAATAAATAATAGTTTAATTAATAGGTATGTTTTATATTTTGTCAATTTCATTGTTAAGTTGAAACTTTAGGTAAATTTGGACAAATTTGAATTTTTTATATAAAATTAATAATCATTAAAGAATATTATTAAAATAGATTGAATAATTTTGAATTTAATCAATAATAGCTAATTAATTAGATACCGATAATTTGTTTAGCTAGCATTATTAATTAAAACATGTTGTTATCGATATTTTATATAGGTCTCAATGATGAACATCATGGTTTGGTCAAAATTAATACAAATGGTAGATTTCACAACATCAACGATGTATTTATTTTTTTCAAGTAATGCCAACAAGTTTATTACACATACACTCTTTCCTTTAGAAAGAATCATTCTAAGGTTGATTAGTTGTTCATAATAAAAATCAAATTAAGGAGTTCCATCTAAATTGTTCAGGATAATAACAATAAAGTAACTGCGAGAGACAATGTTTTTCAACTTGATGAGTTGGTTAATCTTTGTCAAGTTGAAAGTAACAATGAATATTTAGCTTTTGTTTATGGTTATTTTCAAAATAAATAGATGAAATAATAGTCATAAATAAAAGCAATTGTGTGGATTTATTTATTGATACATATTTACAAGCAATAAAATTTTGGATAGTCTTTCGTATAAAAGAAGTGCTACCAGAATTTTTTTTAAATACAATATAGTGATAATATTATTATCTTTTTTATATTTAATTTGTTTAGATGATGAAAAGAATATTGTTACTAGATAGTAATATGGATAGGAGTGTTATTGGTTCTTCTGGTAATGCTTTTGATAACCATAAATCGCTAGGTGCCGAACATAACTTCAAACACATGCACCTTCTCTTAATACATGCTTATTGAGAGCAAGGGCAATTTGCTAAGGAGGTGCCTCGTCTAAGTAGCAGATATATATTGAAAAATATATTACTCAGTGGAAACCCAATGATAATATATAAGTTTGTTTTTCTTTCTTGCTCGATAAAAAAATAAACAAGAGTGGATAATTTTTAATAATTAATTTCAAAGAACAAATAAAAATTAAGGTTTAATCATCGATGAAAGTGCTTTTGTTTAAGTGGAGTCACATTTTCAAAAATACTAAATGGAAGCGTATGATTGATGCTTAATTTAGAAAGTTCATAATCAGTATAAAAATAAATATTTTATTATTATTTAATTCAATCAATTTTTTTAATTTTAATAGATTAATTATTTTATAAAATTGATGTACAATGAAAAAATTTAATGTGAGGAGGGTGCCAATGCTATTTCTAGGGGAGAGTGCAGGAATTACAACGTTATTAAGTAAGATGGAATACAAAATGTAATCTAAAAAAAATCTAATTTTATTTTTTTAATCTTAATTGATAAGTTTTTTTTCTACAAACCAGGATGTGTGATTCTTGCTACGAGGTGCTAAAAAAATCAATGAAATATATAAAAGAAAGAGGTTTTTCAAGCTAAAAAGATATAACTATGTGGAGGGATTTTAGACCTCCGCCTATGTTGAAGGCTATTTAAAATACTTATATCTAGCACATGATTTTTGAGCTTTTATGCAATGTTCACAGTCTGACACGGAGAATCAAACCAAGGAGATTCCTGATTTCTTTACCATAAACACCAGCAGATCTATTTTGTTTATTTTAAATGCAAAACGGATAGCAAGATTTTGTTTTATAAGATAATTTTTTAAGAAATTTTTGTATTATATGAAAAATATTTAACCAATAATAGCTTTCTTTTGCAAGCTATAGTGTTTAAACGCGATCCAAAACTAATAAAACTTTTTGTTGAAACATATATGCAAAATGAGGATTATCGAAGGTGCAATAACTTATGGATAACTTAGCTCAGAAGTTTGTGGAAAGTTGGTTTTCAACAATTGTTTTCTTAAGTTATTTTTATAATTTGTTGACTTTTTTTTTCTAGAAAATATATAATGCCTAGTTGCCTGAGAGATATATGGATGATCCTTTAACCCATCTAGAACTTGATTCAAATTTATGGTTGGAGGCTGGATCTACTAACGGACCAGATAGAAATTAAGTTTACAATATTTCAACACTACGATTGAGGATAAGTTGATGTGTTGCAATGTATCGACCATTGGCTCCTCACAATCAGGATTAAGCCGTCAATCTTTGGCAGTTTAGGTAATGGTACGAGAACACATCCAAACTCAAATAACCCAACTTAGGTATGAGATAGTTGATTGGGGGGTAAATTTAATCTCTTTAAGCAACTATTGGCAACCTTCATTGGTATATATGGTCAACCTCCTCATCCCCTAGATCGTGCCTCCACCTCATCTTATAGTTTCTATTTATTAGATAAATTGTATAGAATAATATTTTATTAATTTAATAATAATATTTTAGTTTTTTATTTTAATTTGTTTTGTATTGTTTATTTTATTTTTATTAAATACAATATTAACAAAATTTACATCACCGATGTAATGAATGAAGGACTAAGTCCTTTGAAAAGTTATAGAAAGTTGAAAAAACAATTACAGGGTATTGCCCCTAACAATTACAAACAAGATGACAGGTGGACTAAGTCCATCAAAAAGTTCTAGTGATTCGAGAAAGAATTATAGGATTTGTCACTATTAGATGTGATTCTCTAACAGTTTAATTTTGTAGTAATATACATATGATCACCAATAAAATTATTAATAATTTATATTATTGATAATTTCATCAGTAATATAATTAATCACCGATTGATTTATCAATGAAATGGATGCCAATAAATCTATTTTATCTGGAGCTCTATTTTTATCTATAAATCCATCAGTGATTATATTATAGACTAAATGAACAGTAACATATAAATCATCGTTGATATGTTTCCAGCCATAATTTTCCATCAATAATTTTTATCACACATCCCCCACGTGGTGATTCACCAATTTTTCATCATGTTTCCTTGATTGATTCTTAGAGTCGTCACCTATTATTTGATTAAGAGTTACTAAGAAACCCGCATTTACTGGTCATTATCAGAAATTCAAGGATGATTAAGAGTTACTAAGAAACCTGAATTTACTGGTCATTATCAGAAATTCAAGGATAAGAAACAAATTCAAGGATAAGAAAACAAATTCAAGGATAAGAAACCGGTTGTGGCTAAGAAAAGTATTAACACTTTTATTTTTAATTAAATACAATAAGTTGTTTCGTGACTTTGATGTGTTTGAAAATTTAAAATATTAATTAAATTCTAAGATTTTAATAAATCAATTATTAAATCTCCAAATATATATAATATGTATATACGTAGAAACATGTTCTTACACTTTTATGAAAAATATAACATGATTATATTTAACTATACTCAAATTAAATAATTAATTCTTTTTTGTTTTTTATTTATTTTTATAATTCAATAATGTAAATAAAAATATAAACACACTCACACACATCTCTTTTTCATTATGTGTTTTTCTTACACACTTTTTTTTTACATGTAAAACAAATAACAAAAATTCAAAATAAATCAAATACAATTCAAAAATTACAAAATAGAAACCCAAAAATCTACAGGAATTCCAGGGAAGGCCCAGAACAGTGCTGGCAGGCTTTTAGGTACAGGAATAGTGGTAGCATGTCTCCTCCACGCGCCACCGCCACAGGAATTGCATGGGTTCACGCGCCACCACATGAAAGTTAGTGGAGGAGGGGGGCTCTGGAACGGTTTCCTCATATCTTCTCTTCCCTACCCGTGGTGGTTTTCACTGTGATCAACAATAAAAGAAAACACCCAAGTAGTCGATTTTATTTTGTTTTTTAGATCTATCCGGCTCATCCGCCTTTTCTCTTCTCTGTCGATGTTTCTTCTGTTGATGGTCGATCTAGTCGCCTAGAGGGCTTCTTCCTCTCCTTCGCTTCAGTGGCTAGCAGTGACTTTGGCTCACTCAGGTTTTGGCCAGAAAACAAAGGCGACTGGGAAAAAAGAAAGTAGGGTTCGGGTCTATTAGGCGGAGAATAAGACATCAAACTAAATAGGAGTGATAGCCTCCCTTTGACTCCCCGGTTCTAGCTGTGGCTATTTAGGAGTGAACCGGCTGAGGGAAGGATGTGGCCTGGAGCCGGTGGCTGAGACAGGGTCGCTGGTTTCTTTGCCTTGAAAAAAGGAAGGATCACCATTGTCTGGCTTGGAAAGAGAGAGCAGAGACAAGGAGGTGCTCTCCAATTTATTTCTTTTTGTAGTTTAGAGGGTGGCTTCTCCTTGGTTTTGGTTGGATGCTTTAATCTGGCTGAGATAGGGGGAGATGGGTTCTGTTTTTGATAAAAGGGGGCACGACGGCCTTTTCCTTTGACCAAGTGAGGGCTGATTTGTTTTTGAAGGAGGAGGGTGATGCTTTGGAGAGGGAGAATCATTAGAGATGGCTTTCAGGAACTTTCAGCTAGCAAGAAGGATAAATAGAGCTGGAAAGCTGCTGGCTTGGTTTTCTAGTTGAGGAAAAAGGGGCCAGAAGAGTGGTAGAGAGTGGGGGAAATGGAAGGGTCTCTCTCTCAGCGTTGGTGGGTTCTAGGAAGAAGATCAGTCTTCGGTCATAGGCGACGACTTAGGAGAGAGGGCTTTAAGTTAAGGGTTCTTTATAGGTTTTTTAGGGTTTTTCCTTCTTTTTTCTTTTTACTCTCTACTGTTCCCGTAAAATTTATCTGTCCCTATAAATTGTTCCCCCCCTATTTAGTACTATAATGTGGTATTTATAGAAGAAGTGTGGCTTGGCAAAAATCATAATGGTCCCTCAACTTTTTCTCTTTTTTTTTTCTCTCTTTTTTTGTTAATTTTGATTTCCTCTTTTTTTTCCTTGTATTTTTTGAAAGCAAACAATATCAACGTCGACTCAACAAGGAAAATCAGTGATCATAAAATTCACACGTTAAAAGTTGAACGCGTTTAAAATATCTTTAAAAATTTAAATTTTTTTGAGATGAAGATGAAAATGCTAAAAAATGATGCAAATATATCAAAAATATATGTTTTTGGGTTTTTCTTTGTTTTTTTACTATTTTTTATTTTTTAAAAAATTTATTAAAAATATAGATCAAAAATTGGGTAGCAACAATTTTATTACTAAATTTTATTCTGATATAATCAGTGTTTGAACATTGATAAAATATTTAATTAATATTATGCAATATTCTATTAGTGACCGCACTAGAAAATTCTGCACAATCTACACATATTATATCAATGATCGCCACATGTAAAATTTCTCATAAATTCAATTTTTTTGCTGCTCAACGTTTCTATTTATTTATTTATTTATTGCAATGATGCAAAGTTTCTGGATTCGAACACCACCTCATGAATTTTTGTCAACAAGTAAAATGATATTCCAGGTTGTATGTAGTTAGGTAATAAACATAGTGTTTCTAATTTATAATTGATTGATTCTTTTTAGGTGTTAGTTTGGTTGTATGTACAAATTAAGAAGCACACCTGCACATATGCGGTCCACAAACTTAAATTTAAAAGATAAATATAACATAAATATATGGTTCAAATTTATTGACAGCATTAGAGGTTGAATATCAAATAAGGGGAAGGAGTGGGGACCATGTTGTCGAAGTTGATAAGTTTTTGAGTTCTTATCCCTTTTCTAACATAAGTTTCAGGATTATTAAAAAGGTTTGGGAAGTATTTAAATAGTTATTTAAAAAAAATTAGAAATATATTAAAAAATAGTTTTAAAAAAAATTATTTTGAATACTAAAATAATTTTAAAATAAAAAAAATTATTGAAAATAAAAAAATCATTCTTTTTCTAAAAAAATAAATGTACACGTATTACATTATTCCCGTAACCCGAAATGATTAGGTATTGAAAAGAAGACCAAACTCATACCAGCTGCAGCGTTCACCCGTCAATGTGTCCCTGTAGGCCCTCGCCACAAATAACTGACCAAGTCCATGTCGCGATCTGCCACGTCATGTGGAGACTCATATCTTACAGGCCATGTATAACCAACCATGTTGTCTCTTTGTCACGTCATTCTGATTTAATTGTATTTTTAAATTTTTATTTATTTTTTTAGTTTTAAATTAATTTTTATATATTTTTAAATTATTTTGAAATGGTAATGTTAAAAATAATTTTTATAAAGTAAAAAAAATATTTTAATATATTTTTAAACAAAAAAAATAAAAAAAACTAACTTTTATTACATTTCAAAAACAGGACATAAATAATATATCATTATCTCTGAAAAGTAACATTAGAATAATTACTTTCAAGTGCTAAAAAAAATTAGTTAGTTACTAAAAATAAAATGTGATTTTTACCAATTAATTTAAGCTGATTTTTTAAATTTTTAACTTAATAGAAAAGATTGTATGTTCATTAAAAACAACTTTTAAATTATGCTAAGAGTTTGTTATATAATTGAATTGAAAAGAAAAATTAATTAAAAGTTGAAATATTTACTCATAACTTATGCATGCTAACTTACACTATATTCTTTTTTCATAAAAAATTGTTTTGTATCAATTTTTTAAAATTTATTTCTAACTTGGCTTCACTGTATTTATTTTTTTCTTATGAGAAATAAATTTTAAATTATAACTGAAAATCAAAATTTATATCAATATCTATTTAAAAATTAATATATGTGCGTGCGTACATACTATCTGTACATAGATATATACATACATATATATATATATAACATAAAAAAAATATGATAACTAATTTTCTGCTTAAAGTAGAAGGAATTCTTCCTCTAACAATTTATTCAAGTGTTGAGAAATATCTATTAATTGTTGTGCATATATTTTAGAAATAGAAATCAATTATGTGTAACAGAAGAGAAGTCTTCTTTAGGAACTACGGCGGTGGAAATAATTATTAATGATACAATTAGAGAGTTTTATCGGCAAAAAGGCATGAAACAATATCAATATACTAAATGTAATAGTTTAAAAGCTGTCTGTCATGTGTTGAGTATTACTAATTCTTCTATGAAATTTTATTGTGTGGAGAAATTATTACTATATATTAAAAAAAATGATATAGTTATTTTAGAGGAGGCTACCGCTCTATCCCTGGCTTTATAACCGTTTTTTAAAAACTATTTATAAAACCTTATTTATTAATTTAAATTTTTTAATTAAAATATTTTTTTTAATATGATATTAAAATTTTAATGGCTAGATAATTATGGACTTAAAACTCTACATCTATTATATCTAATTAAATTAAGAAAAATAGACATAATAATATATAATGATGAAACCAAGTCGCCAATAGAAATAACTCCTATCATTAGATGAATTTTCGCTCACAAAACATAACGCGATGTCAAGATTCCCCATGGCGATGGTGCACATACACATAGACATGCATAGATGATAGGCATGTCACACATGTCCACTTCTATAAATGATCAGCGAGAGAGCAAGCAAGGGATAGCAACGTGTCTTTGCTTAACAGGACATTTCTTTATTCAGATGGTTGATAGCATAGGCAATAATAATTCAGATAAGGAATGGCTAAAGTACGACTTTGCTGGGGGCAGTACCAGTGATGATGGAATCATCAAGGAGCAAGACAGATTGCTACCCATAGCTAATGTGGGACGGATCATGAAGCAGATTCTGCCTCCCAACGCAAAAATCTCGAAAGAAGCCAAGGAAACCATGCAAGAATGTGTTTCTGAGTTCATAAGCTTTGTCACTGGAGAGGCATCCGACAAGTGTCACAAGGAGAAGCGCAAGACAGTCAATGGGGACGACATATGCTGGGCTCTTGCATCTCTAGGGTTTGATGATTATTCCGACCCCCTAAAGAGGTATTTATACAAATATAGGGAGATGGAAGGAGAGAGAGCTAGCCATAACAAGGCAAGCAGCAACGAAGAAAGAGATGATTCCTCGAAGTATAGAGGTGAATCAATCTTGAAGGCTACTGTTTCTCCTCATACTCCATTGAAGCTCCCTGGGAATATTGATAGAAGTAACAGTCTCTCAAGCCGATTTTGAATTCTTGGAACAAAGTATGTTGACAGTCCTTAATTAGTCCTAAAAATTGCCGGTATTGATATAGATAGTTTTTATGATATTTGGTTATGTTTCTTTTTTCTTTTGTGGTGGTGATCATAGTGGGGCATAATTGCTGAGATGAGGGGCTAGGGAGGCTGATTTAGTTGTGTTCGATCAATTTCTGTGAGCGTTAAAAATTCTTGGGGGTTTGTTTTTGATTGATTGTTATTAATTACAGTAAGAGTTATGTGAAATTAAGGTTAAGACTTTGATAATTAAGTCCAATATTCAAGCTACATCCTCCTATTTACTCATTCCTGCTAATTTTAATATCTTTGATAAGGATTCTCTCCGTTTGCTTTTGTTTTTAACCCTAATTCACATGGGATAATTCATCCCTCAAGGGTTTCAATTCCACACAAAAAAAGGAAAGAAATTCATGCTATGAACTTTCAAAATATCAATTAGATTTACAGCTGCCTATGGTACTCAAAACGAATCTTAAGTCATATGTTTTGCAAATCTCAGCTTGTTGATCTTGATCTAAAGTATAATTAGGATGGATGGAAAATAAAGTAAATTGATTGCATTATAAAAAAATAATGTTTAATTTATTTATATACTGTCGGTTGCGCGTTTGATGTTGAAAGTGGAATCTAGTTGTGCTTGTAGCTTTAGGGGTCCTGTTGGAGCTGTGATTGTAGTTATTTTTTAAAATATTTTTATTTTAAAATATATTAATATTATTTTTTATTTTTTAAAATTTAATTTTAGTATTAATATATTAAAATAATCTAAAAATATTATGATAATCTAATTATAGAACCTTAATTTTATTCCATTCAAATTAAAAATGATAATACAAAGCTATATTGTTAACTCAAAAAATATATATATTATATCTATAATAAAAATTAATTTATGACACTGATCAAATATGAAAATATATAAAAATAATTTTAATTTTTTATATTACTAAAATTAATATACTTGTATATAAAGAAACTTGCATTGAAAAGCCAATCATCATGAACCTTTTAAATGTGTTTTATAAATTTGAAAAATCTAAAAACTAGTCTTTCAGTTTTTGAAATATTGAGTTTAAATAGTAAGTTTCAATTTTTTTTTCTCAAATCTATTTTTTTTGTAAATTAAAATACTGTATTGTTTCTAAACCATCACAAAACTTCTTTTTTTTTCCCTGGCTCACTCTTATGAAAATTTTTGATATTTTAAAAGTGTAGTTGTTGTTGTTTTTTTAAAGTATTTTTTATTTAAAAATATATTAAAATAATTTTTTATTCTTAAAAAAATATTTTTAACATCAACACATCAAAATAATTTTAAAATACTAAAAAAATATTAACTTAAAAAAATAAAAATATTAATTTTTAAAAAATATTTTTGAAATGTAAAGCAAAAACCTCATAAACCACAAGTACCCTTTCTCGTAAATGGATTCTATATATTGTATTGGCCTGTTTTAGTTTAAGTGTAAATAAGGATGGATTATATATATATATATAAACATAACACAAAAGTATAGTAGGCCTTCGACATTGTGGTGATCATAAGAGAATATTGAAAAGTTTTGAACATGAGATCTCAGGTTCTTGAATTTATTTTGTACTAAAAAAATGTAATAAAATATACAAAATCTGAAGATTGAAAATATTATGTCTTTCATATACACAAACCGGAAAAATCCTGCCGTCCTAAATCATCCAACAATATATTAACCCATAATTAAATCATACAATTATGCTACTGATTACTGTGTCATGAAGAATTCATAGTAGTGGAATGAATCCTCCAGTTCCCGTCTCTATCTATGTGTTTTCATTACAAGTCCCTATCCTGGGTTCATGTTTCGCCATTCATGTATATAGCCATGTGATATTCCTGGGAGACCATGTATTGTCTATGGTTTTTTTTTTTTTTTTTTGAAAGCCCTAGATCCGGGACCACGATTTCAATTGTCTTGAACTATCCTAGTTCGTCGTGATTTCACACACACACACACACACACACATCAAGTCTCGATCATGCTGCAATTTTTTATATAAATGATTTGGATCATCTTCCCAAAAGCGAGGATTAGTCAATATTGTCTAGATTCTTGGAAGATAGGGACGAGATCATGGAGAAGCTATTAGAGCAAACATTACTAGGAAGGCTTTCTAGGGTTTGGAAGGCATCAAATTCTACTTTGGCCATTTAATTTATTACATATGCTAGCTAGCGGATATTTACTGGATAACCACTAAAGATCAAGAGAGAGGAACAAGATTTACGCTTTTCTTTCAATGTTGGGGAGCTATTCCGTTCTTTTTACAAAAGCTAGGAAATTTTCGTGCTCCTGTCGCCTTCTCGAGCTAACAAAGCATATACACAAATGCCCAGATTAGTTTATCTTCTGAACTACCTTAAAATTTCTCTAAAATGAAATACACAAATGCCCATCCAATACACGAATAGAAAACCAGAAGAAAACACGGTTTTTTTGGGTATTGACGAATTTTATCACTCGTTAGAGTACCCGTATGTATAGTGTACGGACCACAAGTCACACCCATGAACGGGACAAAATGGAAGTGGGTCTGAGCACTTCTCCATGTGACATCTAGCAGCCGGGCATGTGTTGCCGATGTGCCTCAGGACACGTGGTGGAGTTGTAAATGGTGCAATTTAGGTAGCTAGTCTAAGCAGAAATATTTTTGCCAGCCACCATTTTGTACAGGCAGATTATCTTAGTGATGCGATCATTTGAGTGCCATCAAT
Source organism: Populus ilicifolia (assembly GCA_015708895.1). Taxonomy (NCBI): domain Eukaryota; kingdom Viridiplantae; phylum Streptophyta; class Magnoliopsida; order Malpighiales; family Salicaceae; genus Populus; species Populus ilicifolia. The sequence goes on along the minus strand of SRLM01000076.1, from coordinate 1,115,001 downwards.
AATTGGTCCTTGTCTAAAGCATTTCGATAAAGGAGAGAGTATTAGAATCTTGAGTTGAATTGCTCCTCCATGTAAAACTGTGGTAAATTCTGTGTGTATTCATTTCAAAAGCAAACAGAAAACAGAATTATTTCAGCTAAGACTTTATTCTTTTATAGAACTCTTTAAATTTTTAGTGCCGTTGGCTTGCTAAAACTTTTCTTAACCAAGCGAATAGGAATTTGTGCTCTTCAAGGATACCCTTTGTTCTCGTAATATTAATAAATAATCGCAGAACACATCTTTGCGAGCCGAGCGTAAAAAAAACGTTAAAAAAAATAAAAATCACCATCTAATTTTATGATATATAAGAACCCTAACTGGTTTTTATATCTACTGGAAATAACTGAAGTTACTGCAATGTTTTGTGGAAGTCCCTCCTGCAGAAAACACAGCTACTAAATCGCTGCCCTGCACACAGGTGGTTAGATATCGTATGTATACAACAGTGCAACTCTTGCATGAAAATGTATGGTAAATTGGGGAAATCCTTGCTCACCGCCTGATTCGTCTTAACAAGTGCTCGATTTAACATTCTATATATGGTATTCTAGGATTCATAATTTCATATCTCTGTTTATTCTTTACAAAATCAATATGATCTTCACGAAGCACACTTCTCTTTATCTGCTACCAGTGGTCTTGTATTGTAGTAATTACATGTCAGCTTCTAAAGGAAGGCTTGTCTTACCATCAGCACTTGATTTTATCTTACAGCTCGTAAGTCATACCAACCTTAAGCATGCGCTTGTGAGGAATGTCAAACACCTTCTCACTTTGTCTCAAGTTTTTCTTCAAGAAATTGTAAGCGTAATTGATTACAATCCTATCCCCCAAACTCGCTCCTTTGCTTGCAATCACTTCATTCTCACCAATCAAGTGAACAACACCAGCACGGCATGCCTTGTCGATGATCTCGATCTCTCTCTCTGCCTCTTCTTGTTGCTTCGCTTTTTCAGCAGCTTGCTTCATCTTCATATCTTCAACATGTCCATCATCTGGTTCTCCTTTCTTTCTCGGTCACCTCCCCATTACTGAGAAATGCTTGGGAGAACCAGAGTTCGTTTCTTATGAACTCCTTCAAATTTTCAACTAACATTCCCTCGAAAGGCTCTTGTTCATTGCGCACTTCCGTGTATCCATATCTGGCCACACAACGAAACACATTGAGGTCCTTTGGTTCCACTCTACGAAAAAGGAAACGTTCTTCAGCTGGAACCTTGCCAATTGGCAGAGTCTTGATGGATACGAAAACTAGGACTGAGTGTAGTGCAGGCACATTTTCCACATAGTGCTTGAAGATGGGTGGGATGCCGTGAACAAGTTCGGAGTAGAACATGGCAAGTCCAGGAAGCCTGCTAAAGTTCCCTGCAGAAACCTCTATCAGCTTGTCCGGAGAAATCTTGTGATCAAGCTCGTAATAGTACTTTCTTCGATACACATTGTTCCAGCTATACATTATAGCCATTAGAACCCCAGCAAATGCTAATGGTAGATATCCACCTTCGTCAAATTTGTAGAGGACAGAGCTTAAATACAGAAGCTCCACAGTTCCAATTGTAAGCGCGAAGACAATTACATAAAATATGTTGGTTTTCCATATCATTAGCATGATGAGTACCAGGAAGGATGATGTGAGAGTCATTACAAACACCACGGCAATTCCTGTAGATAGCAACTAATTTATCAGTCTCAAAGAGTTGGCAGATTGAATTTATCAAAAACAGTTATGGGTGCATCATCTGAAATTTGAAAGAGGCTAAAATAATCTGTGAAGAGCTGCGGTTTACCATATGCATTGCCAATATTTGCAGTAGTCTTAAAGCCAAGCGTGACACAGACACATGCCACCATAAGAAGGTAATTGACTTCTGGGATGTAGACTTGCCCTTCATACTTAGCCGATGTGTGCACGATTTTCACCCGAGGGAAACATCCAAGTGCTAGTGATTGTTGAATTATGGAGAATGTCCCCGAAATCATGGCTTGACTTGCAATGATTGATGCCATTACGGCCAGCACAAACATTGGCCAGTACAATGGGTCTGTATATAATGCAGTTGCCTTGAATGGTTAAAAAAACTATGGCTATAATGAAAAATTAAAAGACAAGGAAATCCATCAACCTGGAATAGACTTGAAGAAGGTCGCTGAGACAAGATCGTTGTGCTTTCTAAGAAAGGCGGCTTGTCCGGTGTATGCCGATATGAGAGCAGGGTATGTCACAACGCACATGCTTATTTGAATGGACCGAACTGTGAAATGACCAACATCAGCAAATAGAGCTTCAGTTCCTGCATGCAAGTTGTTAGTTAGTGGCTGTCTAATGAGCAAAAATTTAAGAGCTAATTCATATATAATCAAGCAGTATTTGTTGTTTGAATTGAAAGAAATAGAACCTGTTATGGCAAGGACAACGCCACCAAGCGAAATCCATGCATCTTTTTTGTTCCTCCTGAAATAATCAACTATGTACATTGGATTCAAAGCTTTGACCACTGCTGGATCATACTTGAAGAGATTGTAGATGCCAATACCGCCAATCAATGAGAACCAGACACAAATCACAGGTGCAAAACTGTAGCCCACTTTATCTGTTCCAAATCTCTGAACCATGAACAGACAGATCAAGATCGCTACCGATATCCAAACGATGCTATCTGCGTGCGCAATATTGAACAGTATGATTAGCTTTTTCTTCTCTTTGTTTTTTAGTTTATTTGAATTATTACTTTAATCTGAGTTAATGACGCAGGTTCAGGGATTCCTCTGCTCTAAATTTACCTGCAAGCTAACTCCATTATTTAACAGTCCTCAATTTGTGGCTACATACTTTATCACTAGAGAAATTCAACAGACATGCATATATAAAGTTTATATATATATATATATTTGAATTTGTGTTAATTTAGAAATTCATTAGGCTTCTGATGATCAATCGAACTAGATCTTATTGACTAAGCATCTGGGTTGTAGCCATGAAAAATGATTTGAATTGACCAGCCAACTATCTATCAGGAAAACAAAAAATCACAGTAAAATCAGCAGCAGCCGCCGCCTTTGAAACCCAAACGTGAAGGATTGGACTCCTTACTCTGTTGGATAATTTTAATACGCTAGTGTATCGGTTTATGACTTTGTTATGTTATGTTATGACGAGATTATAATTGAAAATTTTTATTTAACTAAATTCACAATAAATAAATACTGAAATTAATTATACAGTAAAAACTTATCTTTCAGTAGCTGATTACTTAAAATTCATCGATAATTAAATGATAACTTGGGCCGGCATGTCTTTTCACCTCAACAGTAGAACGAAAAGACTAATGAACAACCTGTGTTATCTTTTGTAGCTAAACATAATAAACTATTAGAACAAATTCTGTCCAAGACCGGTGGGTTTTGAGTTTTCCAAGGTTCAGATCTCAATCGCCAAAAATTATAATATCCTAAAAGATGGGAAAGATTCCATTCAACGTGCTGGTTACTTTAGATGTCTAGATTCAATGGTGCACTTCAAAGACATGAGTGTCAATGCTAGCTTGGGTCATTGTTTAAAATATACGCATGCTGATAATCTGTAGCTTGGGTCATTGTTTTCAATGCTAGCTTTTGTCTTCAGCTCTATGCAAAGTAAGCGGTATGATTAAAATATTCACATGCTGATAATTAATCTGCACCTTGAGTCATTGAGGATGCAGCTTCCTTGATTCCACCCACAGCAGATAAAACTGCGATCAATAAGCAGGAGATTAAGAGTTTGTTTTTGGAAAGTACTTTTTTAAATAATATTATGATTTTTTTAATATTTTTGTTTCAAGTAAAATTTTTCTTTGTATTTTCGTATCGTTTTTGTATTAAGATATTGAAAATAAATTTTAAAAAATTAAAAAAATTATTTGTATATATTTTTAAATGAAAAATATTTTATTTAAAAATTATAAACATTTAATTACAGAAATACGATTATGAGTAAGTAAATTAATGGGAAACAAATGTGGAAAAAAAACGTCAAATTGGAAAATGATAGGTTCGAACCTGAGATGGAAGGAGTGAGGACACCATCCCCAATTACCATGGAAGTACCGAGCATTGTTGCAAACAGGAGGAATAGCTTAGCAAATTTGCTTTTTTCTAGCTTAGATTTGAGCTTTGATGCCCTACGTAAACGATTGCTTGGCAACTCCAGCTGGAAATGGGAAACCTCGCGGTCTTCGACTTGTTGACTAGGGAGCAGACCCACTTTGGCATATCGGCATATAAGTGAGTACAAGGCGAAAGTCCCTCCTGGAATATTCAAGTTAACACGATGTGATCAGTGTTTTATTTCAATTTTTTTCATATCAACAAGATTTAATCAAGCCTAAAATATAAATGAAAATATTGCACGCATCTGTTGATGTATATTCAAGATTTGCAGCTCCATAGTACCAAAAGATCATTCAAACTCAACTAGTGCCTGCTAACGTAGCTGCTCATGCTTTTCAAATATTGACTAAACCCTCTTGGCATAGGTTCCATGATTTGATTTTTTGTCCCCTTTCTCCTGGTAATTAACGACATGGTATTCTATGAGTGACGTATCCTGGGTAGATTCAATGCTATTTGGCCCCCTTCTACTGGACAAAAACAAAAGGCATGAACCCCACCACTACTGTGGTAATAATAGTGCTCGTAAGTCGTCATTTTGGCCACATCTGTGTATACTACATTGCTCATAGTTTTACTCCAAATCCCGCACGGCAACCTCCGATCATCATTTTCCCATTACTGACGTGTTTTGTGTGCTAAAAGAAAACTATCTAAAAGGTATTAAAAGTTGGAAATCATGGACTATAAAGTATTTTTTAACTGGAGAAATAAAAAAATAAAAAATAAAATAAAAGTTTAGGCTAATCCCAAATCTTATGAACATCCATGGACTATAAAGTCAACAGAAAAGGATAAACAGTGGCATATCTCTTTACCAATAATTAAAAAAAAAAAACAGTGGATATGTACATATCTCTATCTATCAGATCAACGAGCTTACCGTCGCCGTTATCATTGGCCTGTAAGACGATGAAGACGTACTTGATAAGAGGGATCAAGGTGAGAGTATAGAAAATCAAAGAAAGTACACCCAGGATGTCATCGTTGTGGTTGATCCCCTTGGTGAAGGTGCTGGCGTAGACGTACAGAGGTGATGTACCAATATCTCCATACACTATTCCAATGCTTTGGAATGCTAGTTGCAAGATCACAGACCAACTTGCACCCTTTAGGAAAACCAAAAAAACAATGAAGTTAGACGATAATCATTTTGTACAAAGACGAAATGAAACAATCAGCATACTTGAGGCTTTAGGGCAATGATGATGATGATATAATTACTAAGTGAAAGATATGGGATTAATGAATCAGTGAGTGTTTTTGTCTAGTTATAAATATCCCGTGTTTTTATTTTATCAGATGGGAAATGGAGGCCGACCTTGGAGCCGTGGACTTGACGGCCAGAAAACTTGCCGGATTCCATTTCCAAGGAGTCATTCCGCCGCAATTTTTGCCAAGAGAGCTTCTTCCCATTGAGTTGTGGGGAAAACACTTCTTCTCGGCTTTCTTCATTGGTAGCTTTTATTCCTTCATCAGACATTTTCTCTAATCTATATAGGCGCAATAGAATTTGTTCAACAAATTCACAGCTAAAATATACGAGAGTAGGATTTGAAGCCTGGGGATGGAGTTCCTAGAAGTGAGGATCAAGGGTGGTATTTATATGAAGGGAAAAGAGAGCCACCATACGTGTGATCATAGCATGGCCCACACCACACGAGTGATGCATGAAGTAAGGAAGCATCGAACGTCATTACAATCTTCATCAACTCCCAACGTGATGTCCGAGGGAAACATTTGAGATGGTAACTCGACCCCCATTCGATCTCTTTAGTGTAATTTCTTGTTTTATTTCTACGTTTCTTTTTTAATATGCAATTCATCTATCTATTTTTATTTTCTTGCGGTCAAAATTTATGGCTCAAATTATATATTATTATTTTTGCTACTAAATATATATATATATATCAGTTTTGTATACTTAATTCTGGTCAAGATTTTTATTTTTCTTAACTAAAAAAAAATAAATCAAATGCTAGCAATATTTTCTGGATTACAAAAAAATAAATCATTAACATCTTAACTAAAAAAATAAATGAAATTTTTAAAATTAAAAAAAATAACTAATTATTCAATACATCAATTTAGTTTATTTATATACATCTAGTCATCATCAACGTATTATGAACCAAGACAGCTTTGGAATAATCAACGCGGGTTGTGTGCAAATGCTAGCAATATTTTATGGATTAAAATTATCAGAACTTTTCTAGTTGCTCCCGTGTGTTTTAGCCTTCATCACGTGAAGCAATTGGACATCTTGGAGCAGCACCCCAGGAAAGTCTCTCAAATGCCAAAGTTGACTTTGCGACAAATTAACGAAGATTAATCAATAATAAGATGCCACTAAATGATTTTCTGCCGACTCTGTTTAAAAGTGTAAGTATTCAATGAAGTTTTACCAATTGAACTTGAATTTTTTAATTGATCTGATTTTTTATAAGATAAGTAAAATATTGATAATTAAATTATTATGAGAACAATGTATGGTATTATATTTAAACGGATTTTACCTATTAGTATGTGTTTAGTTTAAAATTTTAAATTGAAATGATTATTTAATAAAAAAATAAAATTGCGCATTAATAAAATTTAAATTTTACCTAATATATATTTAGGTCTCATTTGTTTGCAAATAAATAAACTTTCAATTTTAAAGGACGAGAATGTTGAAAGATGACAAATGAGAATTTTGAAGGATGGTGAAATTAAAAAAAAAAAAGAACTCTTTAATTTAATAAATTATTTTAAATAAAAAATAGAAAAAAAATAAAAATCAGATTTGATAGAAAAAAATGAAAGATGATGAAATTAAAAAAATTAATTTTATAAATTATTTCAAATAAAATAAATAGCAATAAAAAAATGATGATCAAATATGATAGATAAGAAAATTTAATTAAAAAATAATATAAAAAATAACAATAAAAAATAAGAGTCAAAATTGATATCAAAATCAAATTAAATGAAATTCCAAAAAAAAATTGAAAAAAAAAACTTTTAAAATGTATATTCTACTTAAAACCAAAAAAAAACTATTTTCTTGAAAATCAAATTAAATTTTTTCTTTAATTAGAAAATATTTTTCATTATCCAATACCTATAATGATAAAAAAATTAAAAATTAAAAAATATTTTTTATAAAATTACTTTCTATAAAATAAACCAGGTAAATATTAAATCACAATTCATGAAAAAAGAATAGTTAAATAGGTTTGGAATGTTAAAAATTTATGTGGTTAGTAGAGGGAGCTTGTTCCCCAAGAACATAACTTATTTTTTTATTATTGATATAAATGTTGAGGTTAGTTTATATATTTTTTAATTAATTTTATAAATTTTAAAATTAATAATAATATAAATTTTTAATAACTTTAAGATTTGAACTAATTTCCGTAAAGTTAATTGAAAATATTAACAACTAAACTACACTATTTAGGATATCTATTCTTATTTTAATAATTGATTGGTGTGGGTAAAATAGACGCAAATAACATGTTTATTTTTTTATTAATAAAAAAATTTGAAACAAAAATATTTCCCTTCGTTCCAATAATTAAACACATGATTTTATTAACGAAATTTTGTTTATTGCTGCAGACACGAAGAACAACAAATAAATTGTGCCATTAAAATTATGGCATGCAGTAGCTCCTCGGTATTGGAAATCGTTTAGAGTTAACTAATGCATTTGCGTGGTTTGATTGGTTTCGTGAGATTTACTTTTCACTGATCACTCAATGGAAGAAGGTGGCAGCTCCTGGATGGTTAAACTTTCTACATTGTAATACTTTTTTAGTAATTCTAGAAGGTTAACGTGTTTGTCTTCAAAGCACATGAATACCAAGTTTAACTGTTGATTTGAAGAGAATTCCCAGAAGGAAGAAAAAAATTTCAGCCAATCACAATTTTCAGTCAGCATGTTTGGTATTGTATTTCTTTTAAAAAAATTAAATTAATATTAAAAAAATTATTATAAAAATTAAATTAATATAATTTTGATATGTTAATGTTAAAAATTAAAAAAGTATTATAAAAATATTATTTTAATAAATTTTTAATTAAAATTTACTTTAAAAAATTAAAAAATATACATTCTTTTTAAATTTTAAATCAAATCTCTGACATCTAATAGTAATTCTAAAAGGTGTAACTTAATTGATTAAATTTTAAGTTTGTTTTTTAAAAATTATTAATTTAAATTTTATAAATTTTAGAATTATTAAAAATTTATATAATTATTAACTTTAAAATTTATAAAATTAGCAGAGATTGTTGTGATTTTTTATACTAATAAAAAAAAAACACATACTTATTAGTGTATCGCCCGATCACCTTGAAAAATATTGACCACGGTCTACATATCTCCTTAGGCTACCTTGTGGCTTGTCCCTTTAATATTTTACCCATTTTGCACTGGAAGTTAGATTAGACTTTTGAAGCAGATGGCCGCATGCTTTTATTTCCATTTGTTGAGAGGTCATATATGGGGCAGGCTCTGTGCTGTGTTCAGAGCATCAGGGTGTTCACAGGAAGACTTCCAGGCTCTAGCATTCTATTGTTGTGTACTACAAGTTGTTCTTCCTTGTGTACTTCCTTATATGGCCGCCATCTCTCGCATACGTGTCACCTTCTAGCGTTGCTAGTTTAAATTTTCTTATTTACCCTCTCTTAAATATTAATAAGAAAAAAAATTTAAAAATTGATTAAACTGATAAAATTAAATTAAAAATTATTAAATTAATTAATTAATTCAGTTCGATTTTAATTTTAAACTAATTAAACTAAGACAATTCAACAAACACTTACCCCCAACTTTTTTAAGGGGTGTTTGAAAATATGATATATGTTTTTTTAAGGTATTTTTATTTAAAAATATATAAAAATAATATTTTATTTTATTTTTTATAATTTTTTTATCAAATGAAATTTCAACACGTAGTTTGATTAAAATCAAAAACATTAAAGTATATTTGAGGATTAAGATGAGTTACATTTTTTATTGTTTTAAGAGATTAATGGGTTTTTTAACATAAAAATACCTATGTGGATAGTTTTTTTATAAAAAAAAATGATAATATCTTAAATTGTAACGTTTTAAAAATATAATATGTAATTTTCATGTTTTATAAGCATGATATGTAGTAGATGATGCGTTTTCTAAGTATAATAAAGTTAAATTATGTTATTTTACTATATTTTTTTTAAACGGTATCATTCTTCTAAATTTTTGAAGTTTACTGTGCTGATTAAAAAAAAAAAACCATCTTCCTAAGCCAGCTCGCATAATTAATTTGTAAATGTGTTGGATTGTTTCACGTTTCTCTCTGTGTCTGCTGGTAAATGATTAATTAGTAGCCATTCCAACCATCAAGCAAGAATATTTAATAACTATATCGTTGATTTCTGATTATTCAGTTTCATTTTGCTTGCTGTGAGCAATCTGATGATCTGTATTGTTTTACCTTGCATAATTCTTGTTAGAGATTTAATATAAAATTATACTTTATTTTAGCCAAAATGTTTATTATTTAAAAAAAAAGAAGAATACCGAACAGAAGCCAGAGGCGGCGGCATAGGAACTAAACACCAAAGGGGTCCTGGCACCATAATATATAAAGTCGTTCAAACCTTGTGGAATGTTTAGTCGAACAGAGAAGCCACCCATAAAAACTCCGAGAAATCAAGAAAAACTATGGAAATATAATTGAAAGGATATAAATTAAACACAATCAATCGGCTAAGTGTTACTACTTATTTCTCCATAAGAACCTGAAAATGTAGCCCAGGTCACAAGTGAAGGAAGCGGAGGCATTCGGAGTAGTGTTTGGACAACCTTATATATATCATGTCTTCCCCTGCCTTACTTCTACTAATCGTCGAAGGAGTCTTTTTATTTTTGTGTTATGAAAGTATTTATAAAAAAATAATTTTTTACTTTTTATTTTAAATTAATATTATTTTGATGTTTTCTAAAATACTAATATTAAATATAAATTTTAAAAATAAAAAAAATATTATTTTAATATATTTTAAAATAAAAAATACTTTAAAAATACAATATCAAAAATTCCTTATTCAATAGGCTAATCTAATGAGAATATCCGAGTGGCATATTCTAATTGTGGAAACCCTAGTTGAAACCTGCTGTCTTCAGCATTGGAACGAATCGGGCATATGCATGATGGATGAACAGATATTCCTGGTGGAGACAAAAAAACACATGCGTGTATTTTGTTTGACGTTCGAAGCTTGCTGCTCATGTGTTCCAAGGAAACATCCGAAAAAACAGAGCTGATTTTGGGTTCCGAGGCTGGCTGGCTAGCTAGCTAGGGCTTTGTCTTGCTTCTCTATACAATCGCCTTTAAGAGGTTTCCCTCCATCCATGTAGGGATGAAAAACGCACGTGGATTTACAATGGGCCGGCACAGCATTTTTGCTTGTCACTTGGATAACTGAGCTTTCAGTTGAAGTAAACGACGATTAGTTCAGACAAATATTAATCCCGTCTATTTCATTAAAAATAATTTTTTAAATTTTTATGTGTTTTTTTGTTATTAAAAAAATTAATTAACAAAAAATACTTTTAAATTAAAAAAATTAATTTTTAATTTTTAAATTTTTGACTGGCAGCTTCACAGCATTTTGATGGAAGTTAAAAATTTATATAATTTTTTATTTTAAAATTTATAAAATTAATTATAGTATATAAAAGCTGAATCAAATATCTATATTAATTTATATAAAAAAAAAGTTCAGTGGAGGAAATAACAAGCAGCTAGCAATCAATTTTTAAATTATTTGATGTTTTTTTTAAAATTAATTTATTTTTTATATTATTTTAATATAATAATATTGTATCACCATTAGAGAACATAGTTAAATCATGTTTTTTAAAAATTCCAAAATAAATTTGTTAAAATTTAATATATTTTAAATGTTTTGATGTGTAAATATTAAAAATATTTTAAAAAAATAAAAAAAATATTAATATATATTTTAATATAAAAAATAATTTAAAAATTAATTAGCAAATTGCTTTTCACCTTTAAAAAACAATAAAATAAAAAAGAAGCTTTTCCACAACGCATGGCTGAGACCAGCTCAGACTCCAATCACCATTTTCCTTTTTCAAATTACAAGCTAATTTGTTTGTCTAAAATTTCATTTAAAGCAACCTCGAGCACCGAAAGATGCAGCATTTTGCAAGTTTATTGCTTGAAAATTTGACTCGTTTTATTTTCAATGTTCCAGAATGCTGTGAAATGGAAAACACGGCAAGTGACTTGCAGACTGTCACTTCTTATGTAGAAGAAATCTGTACTGGTAGATTACGCAGAAATGGGGTTTTATGAACCGGGTTGGAAAGTGATTATCATCTGATCTATTGTTTAAATAAACCATCAACTTTCACACAGTATACGACAGCCAAGCCTTAATCCCAAACTAGTTGGGATCGGCTACATGAGTCGTTTGCACCATTCCACAAGATCATAAACCAAATCCATCTCGACATCAGATTATCATCAGTATCCTAGTCCTGATGGCATTTTCATTGCAACTGCATACCTTGAGCTCATAAAGCAACATGTGATGAGAATGACACCTTCATAATGCATCCTGCCAGGTAGGAAAATTTGGTGCCTGTACTCCGAAAGGGACTGCTTCTCACAAAATTGGCCATTCATAATCTTGCAATTGGGCCTCCTTGGTAGGGTAGCTGATCGTATTGAGCCACGTACAAAACTCGTGTTCCTGTCAAAATCCAGTTAAGCATGTGCTTGGGATATTATATTTCTCTGAACTTACGAAACATTGGATTTTCGATTAATTCCTTAGCAGAAGGCCGCCGAATGGGATCAGGACAAACCATGGCCTGATAAAATTACCAAACCGTCAGATAAATCAGCCTTGAAATTGAAAGTTTTGTTTTTCAATTTTTTTTACAAGGAGAAAGCTTGTTGATATTTCATAACAATACACGAATAGACTTGATACACAGTGAAAGAACAAGTTTCATCTACAACGAAAAACTTTTCACCTCACCAATGAAGTATATAAAGTTGCTTCAAGCAGGTTTGGGTTATTACAGGGAACCTGCAACTTAAATAGACACCGAAACTTGTTTGCCACCTTAAGAAATTCAGAAAGGCTACTAACATGTTATTTTGTTCTCCCTTCATATACAGTTCCCGCAAACTATAATACTACAACCAATGAAATAAAATACAGCAGCACGTAAATGTAAGTGAACCATTCTGAACTAAGTACTTGAACAAAACTGTAAAAGAGAACATGGTCATTAAATACCATTTTTTTCCTTTAAAGATGCCGCCTTCAAGATAGTTTAGACCCATTTCCATAAAAGTCTGCAAGCACGATGACACTGGCCAGATTCGGTGAATACCCACCCAGTCTGCCTGAAAAAAACCCAAACTTTTACGGCAGGGGCAGGTTGATGCACCCCCAACCCCAAACTCGCACACTTAACTAATTTAATTTTTGTTTTCATTTTTATTTTTATTTTTATTTTTATTTTTATTTTTATTCATAAATTACTGATTTATTACCATAATATATTTCACATAAATTCTAAAAAGATTCTTTTTAAGATTTCCATGATGAGTCAAACAAACTCTGATCAGCTCGAGAACAGGGCACATGACAGGGAGGAAAAAACCATGACTATTTGCCATTCCTATGGACCACAAGTAGAGTAGACAAGAAAATAACATGTAATACCTTTAGCAAGTTCTGAAGTTGCAATGAATGACCAGGAAGCAGAGGCAGTTTGCCCTCCCTAAGGTTAAAAAACTGGTATCCTGATTGTGGCAAAGTTGAACCCCTAATAAGCTCATAAATAGCTACTCCCAAGGAAAAGATGTCAACTTTGTCAAGATAATTGTACTCCTCATTCAGGATTTCTTGAGGCATATAACGTGCATCACCCTCTTCGACTGGTAGACTCTGGTCAAGAAGTGTTGCACATCCAAAATCACCAAGCTTATAAACTCCATTCTTGAAATAAATATTGTCAGGTTTCACATCTAGGTGAGCTACCCCTCTCTCATGAATAAACTTCAATGCCTTCGCAATCTGTAAGACTTCTGATGTTAGAAATAGCTTCTATTGTGTCAATAAGAAATTTATTGACATCATCACAAAAAAAATCCCTTTGTGGCAATGCATATGTGCCACCATTGCGTGTTATCTAGTTCATATGAAGCTTCAAGTTTTATATGGTCCATGGAAAATGTTCACCTGAAGTAAGACTTGCAGCGCTTCTCCCTCTGTTATGGATTCAGAAGATCTATTAATGGATAAGCTGCCATCACAGAGTTCCATCTGAATGTAGAGTTGCTCATTTTCAAACCAAGACGAGTAGTATCCAACAATGTTCTCATGATATCCTAAAGATGTAAGACAATGAAATCAACTACAAAAAAATTCCTCACACCATCGCTAGCTGAAGTACAAAAGGCTCGGAAATTAGTACTACACTAACCTAAAGCTGCTAGAGCTTGAACCTCCATTAATGCTTTCCTTCTGTAAAATGTAAACAGTACAGCCTAAATGTGTTGGTTGGACAAATGATTTTTGTATCTAGAAAGCATGAAGAAACTACCTTTCTGCCTCTTGATGCAACTGCCTTGTGCTATGTTTCACAGCATACAAGCAACCATCGATTCTTTTCAGAACTTTGAAAACACAACTGAAGTTTCCAGTTCCAATTTGCTAGAAAGGGAGGCAAAGTACTAAACATAAGTACAAGAAATGACATACAGTGATCTGAATAAGTCTATAGCTTTAGGAATCTGGATAGATACCTGGATTTCATGAAAATCTGTGTGATAGCGTGACAGGCCTTCACCACCGGCAAATGCTGCAAAAAATCCTGTTGATTGCATGCAGCATTAAGTAACAAAAATTTCTCTGGAACAAAGTTTTGCCTTCTAAAGTATATGGAAAAATAATGAATAAGAAATTGTAATTGTAATCATCCCATAATCATGATGTTCACTGATAACAAACGAGAATGCACCTGCGCATTTTGATCTTTGATTGCCAAATGGATCCATACCCACCTCTGAAGCATCTGTTAAATACGGGTTCTTCATGCAAGGAGGGGGCATAACCCGACAGCGTAAAAAAACAGCAGATTGCGATACATAATTTTGATGCTTTTTGGTTTCCAGAGTTGATGGTTTCTCAATTGACATTTCTTCTGCACTGGTGTTATCTTTCCCGATATCCACGATTGGTTGCTGGTCAGACATTGTAGGACTGAGAGGATGAACTGGGAATACCACGCGAGAGAAGAACACATATAATTAGCATCGAATACCATGCTATGAGAATTCAGTAACAGTAAGGATGGAGATGAATGAATAGATTTCATGAAAGTATTCTCAGTTTCGCAATGCGAAGCCAGTTGAAACGTCAATCAAGAATCGAGCATGATACAAATGAACTCAGCTTACCCTGTCGAAGCCTTTTTGTTATGACAGTGTTTACTTTCTCCGGTGATTTGGGGCATGGAATGTTTTCCTGTGGCAAACCAATATTCAAACCATCGAAAAATTCATTTTTAATTCGCAAGCATGTGTCAATCTGTATATATTATAATCCTGTTTTAGGCATCACCTTGTTGCAATCAAAACTGTAGAGCAAGTTCTGATTGTCTGGTGTTATATAATCTGGAGTGCTGCATTTACAACAAGATATTAAAGAAAAAATTAATTCAAATGCTTGCAGATTGCATATTCAGATTCAGTGACATCAAAAAGAGGACTGCGTCTCGCTTAAAACAATTGATAATTCGATTACCCATTATCAAAAACACCAAACAATAACGAGAAAGACATTATTAGTAAACTCATATTTATGAAAAAAAGAGAAACATAAAATTACCAAAAGAAATCTTGACTGAGGATGAAATCCTTTTCATCAACATCCTCGGCAAGCAGCTGAGGGTCAATGGGGTCGGAGTCCAGAACGTTCTGGAGGCGAGAAGATGACGCTGCTGCTGCTGAGGTGACAGAAGACGATTGAATTTGGTGGTGCTGAACCTGTTGCAAATGGGTTATCAATGTGCCCTTCTTCATTTCGGCGGTGGTGCTGCTCGCCCTCCTGTTTTTCTTCGTATAGCTTCTCTTTGTAAGGGTTTTCCTCTTCATCAACTCTCTCCCTCTCTCTGCCTGGGAGCCTCTTTGGCTTCTCTCTCGTGTGCTTATTTTACGGGGGAAAAAAGGGTTTTTGTTTCTTCAGAGAAACAAAATTGCGCGGGACGTCTTCTACTTCTGCAGAGATCGGATGAGGGAGGGACTACTGTATGGTACACGGACTCTACTTTATTATTGATTTGACGGAAAAATTGACTGATTTAACTGCCTGGATAATTGAAATGATTTGATCTAGACTTTTTGAATCAGATCTACAATGTCATGATTGGTTGGAGAACGACAGTAATTTACGTTGCGTCAGCGTACCAGGGAAGTTTCCAAATACTGTTGGTTCCTGCGTTTTTTTTTAATTTGATTTTTTTTATTTTTTTTATTTAAATTATTTTTATATATTGTCACTGTTTATATTAAAAAATTAATATATTTTTTTATAAAAATATATATTTTAAATTATTTTAAAAATAGTTTTTCACCCGCGGCAGAAAAAGCAAGCGCGCTTTTTCAGAATTCTGTTGTTTCTTTTTTGGACAAGACTCAACTATTTTGTTTCAAGACTGGTCGGGTCGGAGTCGTTTATTTTTATGTACCCCACTCCGATTTAAAATACCCACGACTACCAAGTTACAACAGGTAAAAGACTCCATCAAATTGACATGGGATCCTTTTCGAAGTTTTTTTTTTTTTTTCATAGGAGGATAGTATTAGAATTTTTTTAAAAATAAATAGCACAATTGAAAACCATTTCATTGATATAGATAACTCGGGTTAAAAAGTAACAGGGTCATTTGTAATTCTTTTAAAAAATATATAGTGGAGATAATTTTATTATAAAAATAGTTTTGATAATAATATTTTTTTTTAAGATTCAACATTGCTTTTATAAAATTGAATAAAATTATCTCAATTATATTTTTAAAAGAAAAAAATTATACTTGTTCATGGTGTTTTAAAAATTACAATTCTTAAAAAAAAATATGAGAATATAATTAAAGTATCCTCGTATATATTATAACCAATATAAATACAAATGACATATTATTTTGATTAAAATAATCAAAATTAAATATACTTATTAAACTCACATTAATCCATGCAACACATATTTATCAACACAAAACTCCTTTTTAAAAACATAATTATTTAAGCTAATATATTAATAAATATATAACATCATGCAATTCAACTAATTTCTAAAATCAAACTCAATTTAATTATATTTTATTTTTTAAAAAACTACCTTGCAAATTTAATTCTACTTCCTTTCTTGCCATACTCAAATAACATAAAATACAAATTCATAATTAATTATACAAGTTCAATATCAATGCCATACTCAAATAACATAAAATACAAATTCATAATTAATTATACAAGTTCAATATTAAGAGGTGTAGTTCAACTTAAACTCTAGATTTATTTTTAAAAAATTACTAGTTTAAATTTTATAAATTTTAAGTCCATTAAAATCTTACAAATTAACCTAAACACTAACACTAATTTAAAAAAAAACTTATATTTCCATGTAAATTTATAGGTAGAAACACATACTCAACTAACCATTTATTCTATAGTATAATTTCAACAAAATATACATCAAACTAACCTATAATTACATCAATTCCCATTCAATTCTTCCATCTCTCTTACTTTATTCATGGTCGTCCTTAAACCCAGTAAGTATTTCATGATTTTTCTTCAATCTCTGATCCAATTCCTTTTAATCCAATTCTTATCCCACGTAATTTCACAACTCTAAACTTTGTTCCTCTTACTTCCGTAACACGAAACTCATGTTTCCTTCACAATCCTGTAACACCCCTTGCATTTTCAAACTAAATACTTATCCCAAATTACATATCTCATAAATATACATCCAAATAATTTCACTCAACTTTAACTTAATTCTTCCCTACCCAAATCCCCTCTCATTGTCAGCCCTGGATTAAGGATTATCCATGACTTTCCTTCCTTTTTTTTCTTCATTATCTTACTATATCTAGTAATTCAATCACCGTTGATTGAAGCATTTATCACCACAACATCTATTTTTTCTAAATCACTCTAAAACTCTTAACATTAAGAGATTGAGGATTTATTTCCCCGAGTATGGAAACACAAGCTAACAAGAAATTGGATCACTATAATACTCTGCCCAATGACTTGGACTTGGGATAGAATAAGGATTTTCTTGCAACTTTCTTCTCCTTCCCTCTTCAAATTTATTGTTTCACTATTTCTAGAAATTTAATCTCTTGATTTCTTCCCAAGCAAGTTCATGTGTAGTTTTCCCTCACTAATATTCACCCAAATCACTCCCAAGTCAAATCTCAACCTTAGTTTTAAAGAAAATAAGAAAAAAATAAAGAAAAAAGACGATCTTCTCTCCTTTTTTCTTCATTGCAAACAGCCAACCCTAAATAAGAGGAGAGAGAAGTATTTTTTTTTCAAAATTTACAAAAAAAGAAGAAGCTAATCCTACAAGCTTTAGTGTAATTCTTAAGCAGTTTCCCGTCCATTGAAAAATTCATTTTCCTTTTCGGTAACTTCTCTATACTATTCATGGTTTTATAGTTTTGTTAACGTGAAATGATGAGATTTGGAAATTGTATATGAGATTTGGAAATTGTATATGCGATTTGGAAATTGTATGAATATACTAGTTTAATCCATTGTTTTTATTTTTTATTTATTTTGACTGCAATTAAAAGTGCAAAAAGAATGTAATATTTCATATCAACCCCAAGATAATTACATAGATTTGGATTTTGTAATGAGAAATTTGTTGTTCTCAGTAAAATAAAGCAATTAATAGAATTAATTAGAAGAAGATCTGCGACCTCCATAAAACTATATCAAGCGGGGGAGAATGAAATGTAGCGAGAAGGTGGGCTAGTGGAGGTAAAAGAAAAATGATGATTTTTTTTTTGTATATTATCATGGGGTGTTTGTATTAGTTTACATACATCATGACTAATCTTAAAAATTTTAAAGTTAATGACTATATAAACCTCCAATAACTATTATACGAGCAACAAAAAACTTGAACCTAGTACCATAAAAGAAGCAAACCTCTTAGTTCTAAGTTTTTATCATTTGGATATCATCTAAATAATTAAAAAAAATAAAAAATAAAATCAAAGATTTTGACGGCATGAAAAGTTAGAGGTAATTCGATAGGAATGTGCTGGAATTAAAGGGGATGGATGGATTCAGCCTCTTTATTTTTGAATTTTTTAAATAATTTTATTTTTTTAATTTAAATTAATATTTATTTTAGTGTTTTTAAATTATTTTAATCAGTTAAATTAAAAATATTTTTTTAAAATAAAAATTATTTAAAAAAATAATCACAACTATATCCTTAAATACCATAGTGGCCTTCAATTTAAGAGCAAGAGAGAATGATAAATGAAAGCAAAAACATACCTGATGCTTGTTCTTGCTTGTCTCTTCTTTAACTTTTCTAATTCATGTATTACTCTGTTTTATATTATAAATGTTAACTGCATATGAGTTTAATTGAGTCGAGCAATTGCCTTGAATGAATAAAGTGTATTCCTTTCTTTATTATAAATCCCAGAAAAAAAGCATCCAATGTGCCTATAGATTATTGGATGATTTTTTATAATTATAAATTATGAATAACAATTTCATTATTTTAATGTCTCAATAGCTCTTTAGTCATTTAAATAAATATAATGATAAATTTATAAATAATTAGATATTTTTTAAAGGATGTTGAGTATTAGCGTGTAATAGTTAGATATATTTTGTTGAATATTTTTAAAGATATTAAATATTACGGTGTATAAATTTTAAAAAATAAAATTTAATTTCTCAAACTATATTAAAAAAAAACACGAGAAAACTTTGAAATATTTTGTTTTCTCAAAGAAAAAACAGTACAATCAAGTGCTGTTTGGCTTGATTTATAGGACGTGGCTCTCCAAACTCCTTTGATTATTAATATTTTTTTGGTTATTTTTTCTCTCAAATTTTATAACCAAGTTATTATTTTTCTCTCAAGCTTTTTTCAAAAAGATATTTATAATAAATTATACAACTGGCGAGTCTCTGTTATACCCATATTTTTAATTGTTTTAATCATACCCTTATATAATTTAGGGGTTTTTTTGGAATAAAAAAATATAATCTAGATGAGAAACTTTAATGAAAGTTATAATGGAGAATCATTGATTTTTTTTATTTTTATTTTTTACCAAACAGCGCCCACATTAATCAATAACCACATATAAACTTGTCTGTCAAGCCACGCAACAACTAAATGTAATATAACATAATCATTACATTGATAAATTTTTGAAATATTTAAAAAACAAAACAAAATTTAAATATTTATATAATTTATAATTAGTAACTTGCACGGGAGAAGCAGTCTTCCTCTGGACCATTGCGAAAAATTTCCTTGCAGACGAAGCTACCCACCCCCTCAATCCTCTCAAGCGTCTCAAACACGACACGTGTCCAACAAACCCAATCACCACATACTATTTGATATCATTAAACGACACAGCATCGTACGATCACTAGGACAAAACTGTCCCCGATTTCAAATCTCCAACAAGCTGATCAAGATGTACAATATAGTAATTTCAACTTAACCCGGACACCCTTGCTATGATTGCTGTCACCATTTCATACTAATCCCCTTAAACGTGCAAATTCTCTTTTATGGCCTGTTTCCATGGCTACTCTCTCAGCTTACTCCTCTCCTCCATGGCCAAATTCAAACCCTAACTCGGATCTTCTCTCAACTCAAGACGAAATCGATTCGCAAGCTCATCCCCCGTTCGAGTCTCAATCTAACGATTCGCTGTCGTCTATTATGCCTCCGGATCCGGACCTGAACCCGAGCCCAAGCCCAAATCCCATCACCAATTACAACACCCCTGTATCTTCTCCACCTCAATCAACCTCAACGCCGCCTCCGATTTCTCTCCTCCATCTCTCCTTCAACCAGGATTTTGGGTGTTTCGCTGCAGGAACTGACCACGGGTTTCGTATCTACAATTGTGACCCCTTACGCGAGATCTTCCGTCGCGATTTCGATGGCGATGGAAATAGCGGTGGCGGGGGGATTGGAGTGGTCGAGATGCTTTTTAGATGCAATATTTTAGCTATTGTTGGTGGTGGACCTGACCCCCAGTACTCTCCAAACAAGGTCATGATCTGGGACGACCATCAGAGCCGATGCATCGGGGAGCTATCGTTTCGGTCCGAGGTCCGGTCTGTGAAGCTAAGACGGGATAGGATTATTGTTGTCTTGGAGCAGAAGATATTTGTTTATAACTTTGCGGATTTGAAGCTTGTGCATCAGATTGAAACAATTGCGAATCCGAAAGGGCTTTGTGCGGTTTCACATGGCGCAGGATCGTTAGTTTTGGTTTGTCCAGGATTGCAGAAGGGACAGGTTCGGGTGGAGCATTACGCGGCGAAACGAACCAAGTTTATTATGGCGCATGATTCGAGGATTGCGTGTTTTTCCCTCACGCAGGATGGGCAGTTGTTGGCTACTGCTAGCAGTAAGGGGACACTCGTTCGGGTTTTCAATACAGCTGATGGTACCCTGCTTCAAGAGGTGTGTGTGCATTATCTTTTCTTTTGTTTGTGCTCTGTGACTTTGTTTACGTGGATTGTATTTTTGAAGTTATGTGAATTTATATAGCTAGCTGTATTGAGTTTGAAGTGTTGTTGGTGTAATGTGCTTCGGAAATAGTTGAGGTCGCTGGAAGTGAAATATATTGCCGTGGAGCTGGTTGTTTGGGTGTGTTTATTGTGACTCTCGAAAGGATTTGAAAATTAGTTGCGAGAGTTGAATCTCGTTGTAACGCTTCCCAAAACGAAGGAAGCATTATGAATGACCAGTTAGTTGATCTAGACAAACGTTAGCTTTGGATGTATCCACTATCCAGGGCTTTTGTTAATGTCTTCTTTGTTACTTTTTAAATAGAAATTGGATATGATTTCTAGTCTGTACCACGCATTAGGTGTTTGCTCTTATCAATTTGTGATATCATGCCACCTGCTCCTGCTGTAATAGTTGAGGTAATTCAGGTCAAAATGTAATGAAAGTTCTTTCCTTTGTGTTTTTCATAATGGCATATGAAATATGATGTAGAGATTGTCGGTGCTTTCAATGTATTGGCATGCAAATGCAGTCTTTGAAGGGGAAACTGGATATTTTGTGGGGATCTTTACACTGTTTTTGTAATGCTGCATCTGGGTGCTAGCTATGTTCTGAATCCTTTCAGTTGATTTATTCTTATATTTACTTTTGTGCTTCGAATTATAGTCATTGTTTAAATAATTGGCCTATGACATTTTGGTTCTTATGCAATCTCCATCTCATGCCCTTCGATGAACTAATGTCCTCTTTCTATCCTGATCTTGGCTGTTCCCCAACTCCTCAGCTATGCCATGTCTGCATTTCCACTGTTATTTTCTTTGTATGTTGTAGAGAAGGTTTTTTTTTTTTTTTCTCTTGTTCCCTGGTCAGTGAGGGTGATTCTTATAAAGTTACAGTCTTGTGAAATTCTTTATATGCCCAAACTAACTAGATACACAAATGTAGGTGAGGAGGGGTGCGGATAGAGCAGAAATTTATAGTTTGGCATTCTCTTCAACTGCCCAGTGGTTAGCTGTCTCGAGTGATAAGGGCACTGTCCATGTTTTCAGCCTTAAGATTAATCCAGGATCTCCAGGAATTGACAGGTCACAAAGCACGGATGAGCCTAATCTTGCTGTCACATCACCTGCCTCCTCTTTATCTTTCTTCAAAGGTAAATGGCCTTAACCCGTCTCTTCTTCTATTGTAAAATGTTTGAGCATTATGCTGTTGTCACTTTTTGAGCATCGTAACTCTATCCCTTTTCATGTCAATTTCAATACAGCACTTGTAAATACAGCAAGTGGGTGTTTACATCTATCCACTGAAAAAGTTTTTATTTTCCAATCCCCACTGCAGTATCAGGACAATTTATACATACATTATTTTGTCTTCGTATTTTAATTATGATTTCATCTGCAGGAGTTTTACCGAAGTATTTTAGCTCAGAGTGGTCAGTGGCTCAGTTTCACTTGCCTGAGGGTTCTCAGTACACTGTTGCTTTTGGTCACCAAAAGAATACAGTGGTTATCCTTGGTTTGGATGGAAGGTGAGAAAATAATGCATGTGTTCTATACTGCTGCTGTAGAGGTTTTACGTTGATTTCATTTCATTTTGCTATAAATTTCGTCTTATAGTGATGGGTAGAATTTGTTTCTGTGGATACGTGACAGCTTACATGGTAATTTACAGACAACCTATATGTTCTGTTAATGCACCGCCTAAAAAAGAAATTATTTATTTTTTAGGGGTTAAAAAAGCCTTCTGGATAAATCAGGCTTGTTTTTTTAGGGGTCTGGGGCGGGGGGATGGAAGTGCCAGTTTTTTCTTGGGAATTTTCCCTATAAAGTCGTGCTCCAGTCTAGCCTTTTTTCTTCTTTTTTCTCCCAATCTCTTCCCGTAATGCTCTTTCTCTTGTCTCCACATTCGCCTCCTATTCTCACCCTGCCTCTCCTCGCTGTAATGGTGTCTGTTTCTAGCCATCAAGTTTTTCTTGCTTGATAAGTCAATTCCATGATAAAAGAAACAGGTGGAATAAAATTGTTGACAGAGTTGGCTGTGATTGCAGTTTCTATCGATGTCAGTTTGACCCTGTGAATGGTGGAGAGATGACTCGGCTGGAATATCACAACTTCTTGAAGCCGCCAGAAGCAATCTGATAAAAAGGCATCTCGTCTTCCCTTTGATAATACATATCTTTTTCTCCTTTTTCGCTATTTCCCCGCATTGCCTCACCCAGATGGCTTTATTATGCTGTAAATATGTAACTGTCAATATGTAAAGTACGTGAAAAAAATGCAAAAAGAAAGGGAAAAGGAATGAGATGATTTAATGTAATGTGAATGCCATCTTGAATCGCAAATTATGTTAAAATGGCGTATCTCTTTTCTTAGTAACTGTCTGATTTTGCAGGATGGATTAGGAAAACGCATATTTGAATGTGGCTTGAGAAGGCACAAACCAGTAAATTGTACATGTTCTCTCAGGCCTGGCTTGACATTATCAGTAGATCTCAGTTCAGGTGTTGCTGATAAGCGACTTCTACCTTCTCTCCACAAATCCATCGAATTGAAGATCACAATTCCACTTCGTTAAAGAGTGATCTAATGTGTTTTAATGGCATTAGTTAACATCTGTGTCTTGCAAGTCTAAATACAACTCCAATCATTTGAAACTGAACCAAACTTGTTCTACGCTTTTATAATTATTGCACAGAAACCACTTTTCCCAGTAAAACTCAAAATAAACTCATCACTCTGCTTCGTTCTTTAAGGCTTGAAAAGCCTGAACACTGATGCTTTTTACTCTTCATCGTATTTATGGTATAAAATGTCCTCTGCTGTCAAATCTCAGCACCTGCCGCTCAACACCGACTCCTTCCTCACCAGCACGTGTGAACTATGTGGCTCGATGCTCCCCGTATCTAAAATGAGTGGGCAAGTCCATATGCGGCGCATCTTTTGGTGGTTTATTTATATCATTTAAATAAAACCCCGTACAGGTATCTTCCGTTCCTGCTGCCTTTTTTTTCTTTCGGCTTGGGCCAAGCGAGGCCCACACACTTATTTTGTTTTCTGTCTATTGATACAGTCCTCCCTGCTTACCCAGACATTGAGTTCCGAGTCATACGGTAGATTCGTATGGATATAGAAAACAATAATAAAAAATAAATAGAGAGCACGAAGTGTGATATAATTTTTTTTATAGTTAAAAATGAAAAAATAATTTATGTGAATATATATTATAAAATAAATATGTGAACCTATGAATTCATAAATTAATTTTATATTTTTAAATTTATTAAAATATATATTAAAAAAATTAAAACTCACTTAATTATATTTCATCATTCGGGTTAATTAGACAAATTATATTTTTAGATTTTTGTGATATAAAATCCTATTAAAGTTTCGGAACAAATTGCCTCTAGGCTTCGACTCTTGGTGTCCTTTTCTTTTTTTCATATATTTGGAAGATAAGTTACATTCTAGCCGGTGAGCTATGGTTATTTAGTTGTCGCTGTGTGGGATCAAACGAATGGTGCTCTTGGTCGCAATCGTTCCAATTAATTCAGCCCCTTCTCTCTTTCTCCGATTTTTTTTTTTTGGCCCTTTTAAGCTCGAAAACTTCATGCCATCGTTCATACATCAAAATGAAATTCACTTTTTTTTTTTTAACTTATGTGGGGTATTCGGGTCAGGTTGCGTGCACCACGACTAATCTTCACGACCCACTGAATACCCTGCAAACCCAGTAGGCATGTAAGGCACTGCGGGGATGACAGACGTGCACGCTAGGGCTCGAACTCAGGTACAGTAGAAAAAATAAATCTCTTCTACCGTTAGGCCAAGATGCTTAGTGTGAAATTCAATTTTCTTATTCAGTGTGTGTATCGAGATTAGAGAGTGTATACAAGTTTTATGAGAATTAAATGAAGTAGAGTGAGAGCATATTCGCTCATAAATTGATTTCCATCGGTCGATAAAAACCTTGCTTTTTTGCCACTAACATTAGAAAAAAGAGAGGGAGCAAATCTCGAGATGGATGCTGACAGGCATTTTAATAAGAATGCACTGGGAATTGCGGTTTGACTGGATCAAATCTGAACCAGCTATTCCTAATTATTATTATTATTATTTTTTATTATTTTTTTTTATTATTAATGTATGTACCCGTAGCCACACTTAAAACTAGTAATTAAATCTTAAAGAGCACCAAAGCTTTAGTTCTCATTGCCCATGTGCTTCGGAAGACAGAGGTCAATGCTGCTCTTCTGTCATCTGGTAAGAGTGACATAATCAGCACATTGTTTATCCGACGAGCTCACACCATTATTTTTATTCGTTTTATAATTTTTTTTAAAACTAACATAACATGTTGTTAATTTCGGTATATACAGGATGAATTCACATTGCTTTTGGATTAATGTTATTCAGAAAAATTCCTTCATTTTAATCTGTACTCACCGAGCAGAATCTTGCGAACTAGCTCTCTCTCTCTCTCTCTATATATATATATATATATATATATTTGCACAAAAGAGCACCCAGCGTATGCATGAAATTTAGCATAACTCTCCCATGTGATTTTCAGTGAAAAACAATCTCAGATTAACGTCAGGTTTTGTCAGTGACAAGACAAAATCTGAAGGATTCTCTAAAATATAATTTTATTTTATTTAAACCTTGAAATATCCAGGAGGAAAAGCAATTTTATTTTTTTCATTCGTTTTTTACCCCAATTTATAATTAAGAATATATATATATATATATAATGTTTTCCAAAATACTTTAGGATTAAAAATCAACACGGTTGAAAAGGCGTCAAACACTCTTTCAAAATCATAGATTAAACTATCATTAAGAAAAAAAATCATAGCTTAAACAAGATAATGAACTGGCTAGTGCTCACATTTTTTTTTTTATTAAAAAATTTTAATCCAGTTAGTCAAAACTCTTGTTCTTCAAAGATTGACCGGCAGGTTTACACGTTTCCCGTGGACAAGAACAAGGAAAACACCGAGAAAAACTACAGCAAGCACATGCATTTCAGAGAAGCCAGTAGCTAACTTGGTAGAAAAGCCAAAAAAAGAAGTCACTAGCCAGGCAGCAGGTAACTACTATAAGAGGAGTGAAGGAGTTTGGTTTTATTTCATCTTTTTTTTTAAAAAAAAAAATTATTAGTGAAATCTATTGCTCTGTCTTCAACAATGGCGCTTAAGTTGTATGGATCACCCATGTCCACCTGCACCTCTCGTGTTCTGACCTGTCTGCATGAGAAGGACTTAGATTTTGAGCTTGTCATAGTTGATCTTTTCGCCGGCGAACACAAGCAGCCTCCTTTCCTAGCCAAAAATGTAAGCTCCGAATTTTCATTTTGTTTTGTGTTGGTATCTGATTCCATCGTCCTTCACTATTAATGAGTGTTTTACATGCATGCAGCCCTTTGGTCAGATTCCAGCACTTGAAGATGATGATCTTACTTTATTTGGTAAGCCATGATTTATTCACTAACACTTCGTTTGTGAAATAATCAACTTGCTCTACATCTTATATTATTAAATATTTCAATAGGGTGCCTCAGCTCGACCCATACATTGATAAACTGCGATTAAAACGACTGGTTTGTTTCGCCACGATCTAACATGATCATATCAATGCATCTGTAGGGTAGCAAGACGCTTTATATGTCATAATCCCACTTGATTATTCCTAATCACAGTGATCAGGGGATTAACTAGTTAATCCACGAAATGGTTATATATATATGGCTTCTCTGGTGCAATAAATGAACGTATTTAACAGATTATAATTGTAGTATCTCATCCAATCATAGCAAGAATCAATAAATTGTCTAATTACTTGGACCTGCAAACCAGTGGCTAGTATGTGTTCTTAGGTGCTCTGTTTTGGACCAAGATTAATTGATGGGACAGACTTTAGGATGTAACTGGACGATAAGGTTTTGGACAGTTGACCGAGTTTATGCACGATATTATGGAGTTTCTTTTCTTGGTGGAAGCATTAACTCTTTAGTCCATAGCCATCTTAAGGTCTCTTTATAATAACTTGACGGCAATGTTTCAATTCTTTACCAGAATCTCGAGCAATCACATCGTACGTTGCTGAAAGATTCAAGGAAACTGGCTACGATCTTATAAGGCACCAGAACATCAAAGAAGCTGCACTGGTGAAGGTTTGGGCAGAGGTAGAATCCCAACAATTCCACCCTGCGATAGCACCGATTATCTTCCAATTCTTAGTGGCTCCACTTCAAGGCAATTTACCTGATCAAACAATCATTGACACCAACCTAGAGAAGCTAGGAAAAGTGCTTGACATATATGAAGCTAAGCTGACTAGCACCAAGTACCTTGCAGGAGATTTCTACAGCTTGGCAGACCTTCACCACCTACCATACGCGTATTATCTCATGAAAACCCCCGCAGCTTCGGTGGTAAATGAGCGCCCGCATGTTAAGGCATGGTGGGAGGACATTTCCTCTAGGCCAGCTTTTAAGAAAGTGGCAGAGGGTATGAATTTTGGTGAGAAATGAAACTTGAAGAGGGTTCTGTTGTTTTATTTCAAGTATTTTGACGAATATGCGTTGATTGTGATCTTAATGCATTGAAACTTCGAATCAATTTAGGAAAATTGTGGGGCATTGCCCCATGTGGCTGTCGTAGAATATTAATTTGGTTTCTGCAAAAACTATTCCATGGTTTTGAAACCTGCATTGCTACAGTAAATGCAGCCACACCAACATAATTGATATGCATTGCTGAAAACTCGATCGACCATCTAATTTCAATTGATACATAAGGGATTATTGTGACCTCAATCTTTTTTCTTTCATCCTTTGATCATTGATTGTCTAAACAAAGGATGAGAGGGGGCGGCGGCTCCGTTTGCGTTACAGATAAAGTGTAATTTTGTTTTATCTCCCCAGTCGGAGTAAGTGCATGAAGAGAGGATAAAACAAAATGATACGAGCATGGTAGCGCCATTGGTGGGTGATGGGTCCAAAGACCCGTACGATTCGTGAAGTCTGGGAACAAGGGAGGTGAACAAAAAGTGCAAATCCATGAAACGAAATGATTTGTCCGAGAATAACTAAGATGACCAGCACCGTTAACAAAATTCGGGAAAGGCTACTACTTCGCCCCGTACTTTGTTTTGGATTGGATTAATTTTTTAAAATTTAAATAATAATAATAATATCATTAATTTTAATTAAATAATTTTATTATGAAACATGTCAATGAAGCTTTTTATTTAGTTTAAATTTGAAATTAAATTATTTAAAAATTACTTGATTTAATTTTTTAAAAAACAATCTAAATAATTGGTAAAAACATTATCTAATTTTTTAAAAAAAAATTAAAATGATGATTTGTTTTTTAATATTAAGACAGTGCTAAATTAGATCAAATTCAGTCATCTTGCGACTTAGATTATGGACTTTAATGAATTTAATAATTTTTTTATTTTTATAAATTATTTTTATTTAATTTTATAATAAAATTAGATTCTTTTAAAATCAAGCATCAACCCTAAAAAAATATTTATTTAATATCATGGCAACCTTATAGAAAATAAAAAAAACTATAAATTTTATTTTCTAACCATTCCAATATTGTAGAAGAGTAAAAAAAAATAAAGGACCACAAATTAAAAATTAAACGTGCAAGGTTTGATAGGTATACTCGTAAATCAAAAAACTTGGATCAACACATCAAACCTGCAAATTTGACAATGAATTCTATTGGGATTAATAACTTGTTTTTTTAAATTATTTTTATTTCAATATATAATAACAAAAATAGACAATTACAAAATCAAATATTATATCAATACTAAGATTTTTTTTTAAATGTGGTATTCTTATAGAAAAATAAAACAAATTATAAAACTCAATTCTTAATAATAAAATAAAGAAATAATTTTTTTTAAAAGAAAAGTTAAACCTATCAATAGGCCTATAAACTTTCTAAAATTTAATAACATGATTTATTTTCTAAAAATATTTTTTTCTTAACTATATAATAAAAAAAATAAATAATCATATAATCAAGTTCAATTAGTAAAAGAAAAACCATTGCTAAACCTACAAACTAGAACAATTAGGGTTGCCTTACCAAACTTGCAAACCAAATTGTTAATCTCATAAAATTTAATGTCCTAGCTTTTTAAAATCATTTTTTGTTGAACTATTTTTTTTAAAATAGATTATATCGCAATGCTGATTTATTTATTTTTTAAATCAACTTGATATTAGAATATTTTTTGATATGTTAATAACTATATAAAAAATAAATTAAAATAAATTCTAAATTCTAAATTTCTATTAATATATCATATAAAAACTAAATAAAAAAAAACCAAGCAAACGTAAAAAAGGAACCAAAATACAACGAAACAACAATATTATAGATCACTATTATAATTTACAATGCTAATAAATGGAGGGAACAATATTTTCTCCGTATCTTTTAACTTTATACTTCAATAGCTCTCTTTATCCATTGCTTTCTTGCTGCATGGATTTGAATCAAGCCCATGAAAATAAACCTCCTTCAGAACCATTTAAATAACACATCCACAAGATCCCGTTTGGCCATACAAGTGGGTTGCTTTTTTGATCTCCATTATCGTTTTACAGTCGCCCGACATCCAGTAGTCCGACTGCATTTTTAGAGTCTCATTCAATAAATATCAGGATTTCTTGGTGACCATCCTGGGACACGTGCTCGAATTTTTATTGACGGTGTGATTTAATTTTGATATTCTTCTTATTTATAATCTGTATATCAATCTATTTTTTTTAATGATATGATTTTTTTTCGATTTAATTATTATTTATAATTAATGAGTAGAATAGTAAAGCGCCCTTGAGCTGCTTATTTGTATTTTAACCATTGGTTTTCAATATGCAGTTTGCTGTATCGATCTGGCTACGCGCGGCGTTTTAGGATACATTGAAAAGTGGGGCGTTTAATAGCAACGGTTACACGAGCAATATCTGTGGCATCTATACATGTGCAATGCACGTGGAAGATCCAAGACAAAGAAAGCGGAAGGGGCATTTTTTTTTATTTTTTTTATTTCTACCGTATAAATGTTTTCCTTTACTGTTTTGCGTATTCTTAGAGAGAGAAGAGTGGAATTTGAATATTCACACGAGCCATTATACTGCGAGGGTGAGTGATTGTACCATAAGGCGTTAGTGGTTATTAACTCGGGCGCTAAAAATACCTAACGAGGAACCTCATCCATTCTCTTGGATAGTAAGCTGTCCAACACACCCGCACACTAAGAAGTCGATTTATACTTTATGGTTATTGAATTATTTTTGATGTCCCTAAATAATTTCACCTAAAAAAACTAATTTTATCGATAGGTAAATCGAGCTGAAAAGTGGCTTCTGTAAAATTGATTTTTTATTGGGATAAAGAATATTCCAATACTTAAATCAGTGCCTGTATGTGTGGTGAAAATAATAGACAAGAAGAAAATAAAAATATATGGAAGGTCCAAGGAAATGTATGTGGACATTGCAGAATTGTTGACTTGGTATGCCTGGAAAAATGTCTTGCCCTCCAGCCTCCTCTTTGGTCTGGGGACTTGGTGTATATAAACACGCGGGCCTGTAATTTCTTCATGGCGGAGAGAATCGTGTTATTGGCCAACTAAGACGGCTCAGCGGTTGATGTGATGTTGTGCCATGGGTTCCATACCTAACAAGCGAGTGGAGGAGAAGCTGGCGTGCTCTGTGCGACGAAGTATAGTTATTTTAATTGGTTTTTATGAATGCTGGTAGGCGTGGCAGAAATGTAGTTATTGATAGAACTATACCTGTTTTGCAAAACGCTTGAGCTTGCAAGATAACAAAATTATGAATGCTGCACATTGAAACTGTTAGTAGTGGGGAAAACAAATCTGAGAGAAAAACAAAATTGTATTAGTCGCCGGGGGAGGCTCAGGCGACCAGGATATCTGATCGCTCAGGTCTAGCCCGGGCGATCTCTTCTGGTCATCTGGGCTTGACCCAAGCTGGAGACTGTCAGCACCCCTAGAAGATTGACCACGTCATGCACTCACCGTTTACAAGGTAGCTGCCTAGCTGGTAAGCAGATGATTCCAACGTCACCAGACAATGTTCTGTCAAGAGGGAGTGCGACAATGCGTTTCTTAAAATCCCGAAGTTCCGTCACAATGTAGCATCTGTTTCTCAGGATGATGCAACGATCTGGTCAAGTTCCAGCTTCCCAACATCAAGGGTTGAAGACTATTTGGAACAGTTCCTGATGCTAATTGTTAACCTGAACCAACAAAAGATTTGCCATTCAAAAAAAGTCACTGAAATGGATGGATCATTCATAGCCCTAGGATAGACCCCGTGCGGTGACCAGTTTAAAATAAAGAGCGTTTTTTTCTACTTATCTGAAAGATAAATAAGTAAAGGATATTAAGCCAGCGTGAAATATTGAAATATCATTTACCTGTAATGAATTCAGAATGCCAATGGCAGGTGGAGAGTTTAAGTAAGACTTGCTGCAAAAAGTTGCCTGTGGCTTCAGTGTCTTATAACTATTAGACCGTCGGGCGCTAAAAATCAGTCCTTAAAGTCAGTATTTGTCAACGACAAAGCATTGACAGGGGCATCAAGATCACATTAGACATGGCTTGGTTCGACACAACAAATATCTATAGTGCACAGAAGTGGATCCTATTTCTGTGCATGAAAAGGCAAAGAGACTCCTTGCATTAGCCATTCATAATCATGTTCCAGGCGCCAGATTCAACAGAACTACAAGCAAGTCCTTCTCAAGTTCCCTTTCTTTCATTACCTCCTTCACTTTTGAAACATAACTCCATCCTCTCACCTCAGCATATAAATTAGATAGAAGAAACAAAATAAGTGCCATTATCTGACTCCAGTTCCGCAAGCTTCTTAGCTGCAAGCTCACTTAATTCTAAGTTGCCACAAGCTCTACAACCAGTCAGAAATGATCCCCAGATAGTCTTCGAGGGTTCAAAAGGCATTTCTTTGATTAATTTGAAAGCTTCATCAAGACAACCGGCGCGTGTCAAGAGGTCAATCATACATGCATAATGCTTCACGCTAGGCGAGAATCCATAATTTCCATCGATCAAAGAACTAAATATCTGTCGACCCATATCAACCATCCCTGAGTGGATGCAAGCGTTAAGCACGTTAGCCAAAGTGACTTCATCCGCCTGCAATCCTTCTTGCTCCATTCTGTTGAACCACCAAACAGCTTCCTGCCCACTGTTAGCAAAACCTAGCCCTTGAATAACCACATTCCAAGTGAAAACATTCTTCTCTTTCATGCTTCTAAAAGCATTCAACCCTTCATCAATCCTCCCGCATTTCAAATACATTTCAACCAAAGAAGTTCCCAAAATCACATCCAAATCCCAGCCATTCCTACTTATAAAATCATGTATCCAAACACCCATTTCAATCGCTCTAAAACTCCCACACGCACCCAATGCATTCACCATAGTAACACGATTAGGCACCACGCCCGCATATTGCATTTTCTCAAACGCAATTAAAGCGTCAGCATAATTCTTAGCATTCCTGTACCCCATAATCAAAACAGTCCACGACACAACATCTCTGTCAGACATTTCATCAAACACTTCACGGCACAAACCCATGTAACCGCACGAAGCATAGACATCAAGCAAAGAGTTCTGGACATAAATATCATTCAAATGACCTAATCTTATGGCATGGGCATGAACACATTGGCATTTGAGGTAGTCCCTACAGTCCGACAAGGACTTGAAAAGAAAAGGGAAGGTGTAGTTATTAGGAAGGATAGAGTTGGATTGCATGTGGATGTAAAGTGAGTAAGGAATGTGAGGGTCATGGATACGAGAGAAGGCTCTGATGAGAGTGTTGCAAATGAAAACATGGGGTCTATGGAGGTGGGTGAAGAAGAGGGGTAAAGATGAGTGTAAGAGGGAAAAGTTTTGGGAGGCAGTAATGAAGTGGTAGGCAAGTGTGGTGTTGGAATGGAGATGATGGAGGATGATTTGGGATTGGATTTGGTGGATGTGAGTTGGAGAAGCACATTTGTTTAGGAGATTGATTATCTTGTTTATCATAGGGCTCAGCTCTTCGAATGTTCTCATGACATGTGCGGCGGAAGCAGCCCCGAAACTGGTGTCCTTCAGCAAATCAATGTATAAGAAAGTCGCAGCCGTCAACAATGAGCGATTGATTCTCCCTTTTGCGTATAAGAAATTCTGAGATCCATGGGGAAAAAAAAAAAACACAACACACACACATACATATGCGCATCCGGGGAATCGAACCCCGGTCAGTACCGTGGGAGGGTACTATGATACCACTACACTAGATGCGCTTCTACTGATTTCGACTTTATCAACTTTTCATCAAGACCCTTAGTAACGAGGTGGAAACTCTCACCGAGAATCGGGCAATTAGAGTAGAAAATAAAAGGAATGGATGAATTAATATATATAGTAAGAAGTTTTGGTAAAATAGTATATCGCTATATTAATTAAATTTTAGTAGCTATCTTAATTATTTTAGTAATTAAAATATAAAATATAATAATATAAGTTATCTATCTATCTATTTATATTTATATTTATATTATTTACTAAATGATCTGGCTCATTAATAATACAATTATATTTTGCTTTTGCTTTTACCCGAGTAATCTTGTTCCTTGTTATGATATCATTAAAAGTTAATATCTCTTTAAAGTTTTCAAGTTTATTACAAAAAAAAAAATTGAACCATTGAGGTTTGTTGTTAATATTGTAAAGTACATGTATGGTTTTTCTGTATTAATTAACCTCATATTAATAAAATATTGATATTAAGTTAAAAAAATTAATAAATAAAAAACATTTAAATATATTAATTCTAAAAATATTTTATTTCTCATGGTATTTTGAGTACGTTAAGCATGAACTTCCTCGAGACTGGATGCAATGACGTGCTAAATCCTCCTCTGTTTGGCTGTTGTTTACATGCAGGCTCTTGATTCCCCGTATAGCATCTGCTATGTCTAGGTAAATCTCACTGCTATTAGCCTATTACTAGTATAATGCCGCGTATTGCTGTGGGTAAATCTATAAATTCTATTTAAATATTTTAATTAATTTAGAAAACTTTAGGTGAATGAAATTAAAATGAATCAATATAAATTGTGAAGTTTATTAGTTTAATACGTATTTTGTAGTATCTAATACCATTTGTATATTTTATTTTTGAGTTTAAATATTCATAATATGTATAATTTTTATCAATAAAGGAAGAAAACACTCAAATAATAATTTATCTCATAGAAAATCTAATCTAAAGTGACAATAATAGGAATAATGCCAGACAAACAGTGAAAATGTGCTAACTCAAAAGGGGTGTTTAATTTGAGGTCCGAGGCTGACATTGTCATCGATAACACTGGCTCTACATGGAGAAGCGACTTCAGTATATATTATTCCAGGTTACATTGCCTTCTACATAATCTGAATTCTGGCTTTCAATACAGGGAGCCTTGTCGGCTGTTCTGTCCACTATTACTGGGGGTGCAGAGAAAAAGGTTTTAGCTCATTATAGTAGAGAATCTTGAATTTGTATTGCTTGACTTTGTGGAGTCTATTTTATTTTCAAAATTAGATTTTCAGCTGTTTTGGATCTGAATCTGTGCTGCATCATGATGGTAAATGTCTTTATGTATGCTTTGTCGCAAAACAGAGGAGCTGTTCCTGATTTGAGAATAGAATACTAGGCATTTGTAAAAAGACTTGCTGCCCTTCTTTAGCTTTTTAACTTCGCGACCCTTTCAAGTATGTAAAATACAGCCTTTACCCAGATGATCTTGTGAGGAAAAGAATGCCTTCTCTTGTCTAGAACTTGTTTTATTAGTTCCCCTTGATCCATGAATAATGATACCAATATACCATCACTTTAAAGGACTGATTCTGCTTCCCAGTAATTGTAATTGCATTCTGTCACTCCAGCTGGAAAATCTCTTATGCCTTCAAGAGCTTGCTACAGATGATATCCCCGTCAAAAAACTTGGTTTCCAGTGCACATAGATCCCTTTCTACGGACGATGGGTCATAACTGATGACTTCCTTAATGGTGTCGTTTTCTGCGAAGTTGAGCCTTCTGAAAGGCCACATCTCCACTTGTGTCTCAATTGGCCAAGCTGAATATGAATATCACTTCAAGCATATCGTGTTGCCTTTTCCTTCTCTTTTGATGAATCTGCATATGGTCCTATCTCAAGAACAGCCAAATTCACTTCAATGTGAGGCTGTACACCGCATTAGAATTATAAATTATAGATATCTTTAGATTTCATTTACTAATTAGGTTTGGATGACCATAATACTTTTCATGGTGTTTAACTCTTTTTCTTCTTTTTTCTTTTTTTCTTCTTTTTTATTCTACTGGCTCTTGTATAAAGAATATAAAGCGATAGGCGATAGGCGATAGGCGATAGCTCTTGCGAGTGCCAAGTGTCGTCACAAGTCACACTAGTAGTAAAAGCTTTGCAAGCCCATTGGCTCGAGTAAAGTGGTATATTAGAAAAATATTGGTTTTGTTAGAGATTTTTGTGTGTCCTGCTTTAGAATTCTATCTGCTAAATGATAATCAAGAAGTGCCAAGAAGTGATTAGCTCCTTTTCTTGAAAATGTTGACCAACATCTCTTGCACATCATGATTTTCTCTTTTGTCTCAATATGGAATGTCTACTTGCGGGAACCGTGGATAGTTTATAAACAACATGCTGAATTATTGAAGACTGTTTGTCCTGCTTTGAACTAAAGTTGGCAGCTAAGAGGTGGCAATAATTTTATATTTTGACGTAATATGCCTGTTTATACCGGTTTGATTGGTAACATCCATTGATTGCCACCCAATGCAACTGGGGTTTCTCGTTAAGCTTTAGCTTGGTCCTCAGTGACCTTTCCATAGAAGGTGGAGGCACCGATTGAGCATGGTCTGCTCCACAAGATGGTAGAATATATGGTGGATGAAATCCAGGTAATAGAATGGTCAGTGATGAATTAGACATCAAATGATAAATACTGCTGCTAGCCTGCTAAATCTTTGCTGGCTTGTAACATGAACTATATATACACATGATAGCTGAATATAAAAGATGCAATAGCTTATCGAGGCAAACGTGCTGGTAAGAGTTTGAGAAAAGCGATGGGCTATCCTTACAAATAAAGAAGAAAGATAACAGAAGTTGGAAGTTTTACAGGACAGAACGAAATTATATCAGTTCTTTTAGTCAGAAACATCATGATGTGGACAAAGGAAGAAAGTCATTTTCTGAAGTCCTCTTTTCCTGAACCAAGTACCACGAAAAGAAAAATGGACCTAGCTACTCAAAGCAAATGACTGTACATCAGGAGTTCGAATTGAGCGTGGAAAGCTTTATAAAATTTTGGCGTACCCATTGTCACCTGTTCTTACTTGAAACTCTTCCTACAATTCTCTGTTTTCCTGGCCGATCAGTGGGAAAGGAGTGGCTCGCCTGCCAAAATGAGATTGGCTAAAATCTCAGAAAATTTAATGGCATGGAGAGTAAAATTTGTTGTCTAGATTCAAAGAAGTCTCAATTAGGTTTTACCAATCTCTAAGCAACTTGTAAGAATCTACTGGAAAAATGAACAACCTTGCAAACCTTTTCTTAAAAATAATGGCAAGTACAGTTTTTATTTATTTATTTATAAAGCTGTAAAGTCGTTTGCATATGATTTAGCGACATTACATCCTTGGAGACATTACTTGTATCCTTGGTCAGTCTATAAGGGGTCCGGAACTTCATTTTCACGATGCATAACTAAACTGGTCACTTGCTCTCTCTTGATCTGTTGAAACTGGAAATTCTTGTTTCCTGGCGTGGTAGGTACATTTTCCTACTACTAAAAACTATTTTTTTAATTATTATTATTAATATTTTGTTTAATAATTAGGTCAATTAATATATCTTAGATCAACCCTGTTAAAGTGTCGTTATGGTTATAAAGTGTAGTAAAAACTTGAATGATCACAGTTTGATAGGTGCTTTTCAACTTCAAACTTCCATCTGTCTCCCTTAGTCTTGAAATTGAGACGTTAAATAACCCAGAATCCAGATTTTTCAACAGCTAACGTATCCTTTTAAGACAATTTTTTTTTTTTGATTTACGTAGGGTGTCCGGGCTAGCTTACGCGCACCACAACTAATCCCCACGGCCCACTGAATACCCTGCAAACCCAGTAGGCATGTAAGGCACCGCGGGGGTGACAGGCGTGCACGCTAGGGCTCAAACCCAGGTGCAGTGGAAGGAGACAAGCCCCTTCCACCGCTAGGCCAAGCCCTAGAATGCAATATAAAGGTTTATAAATAAATAAACAGGCATAAGTTCCACCACATGCCATAGCTCATAGGCATGGAAGTTTCTCCATTATATAAGCTTGTGACGGTCACATTCCAGGGGCTGAGGTGCCTACGGGATACAAGGAGACAAATGATCCTGTGGCGGTCACGTGACTTGAGCACGTGATATGCTTATTATGTTAATATACTGATGAGGTAAAAAAAAACAACCTAGTAAAATTTATATATTAAATAATTAGTTAATTTTTTAATTTTATAGTTAGTAATTGATAATTAGTGTTTAGTAGGTTAAAGTGGTTGGGAATTATAAAGAATTTTCTTTAATAAATTTGAAAATCTCTTATACTTAAATAAATATTTTTTGCAATAAAAAAATTATATTTTAGAGAGATATATCTCGAAAACATGCATACTAGAATAAAGAGATTATATATCTCCATCTTTAAAGAATTGATATAATATTTATAGCGTATAAACTAATATTGTCATTTTATGAAGAGCAAAAACTGAAATGTCATTTTATCTTGATAATTTTTTTTAAATAAATATTTATTTTATATTATTAAAAAAATATTTATTACACATTATTAATAAGGGATAAGTTATAGATTATTTTAAAGGTTTTTATATACTTAGAAGTACAGAGAAATGAATATTATTTTATATTAAAAGTTATAATAAAAAAACAAGTGAAGTCTTGTGGTCCACTGTAAGATCTAAAAAAATTATTAATTTTATATTCCTCTAAACTCGCTTGAGATGTTGAGTATATTAATATTGAGTTTGGTAATTTATTAAACCCACGTGTATTTAGATTTAATATACAACTGAGATAAAGAATATTAGGTTTGTTACTTATATAACTCACATGAAGATGTGATAAGCTTGTAGTACTTGAATTCAAGAATATTATGTGTGGTACTTTGTTAGACTTATATATATATATATAATGCATAACTAATAAATATTATGGTTTAAAAAAATTATTAATTTTATATTTATTTGGACTTGGTTAGATATAAAGTTCAGGAATATTAAGATTGATATCTTATCAAATATATAAATACTTAATCTTAAAGTAATAACTTATTAAATTTACTTATCTTTATATTATTAATTGAGTAGTTGAGAGTTATAATCATATCTATTATCTTATTATTGTATCTATCATCTTATCTTTCGTTCTTTTTAAACATAAATTTAAGCAAAAATATCTCTCTCTAACCATCTAGGTGGTGGCCAAGTGGTAAGGACTTGGGATCAAGGAGTTTGCTCCCTCTGTGGTCTCAGGTTCGAGTCCTTGGTTGCTCATATGATGGCCACTGGAGGCTTACATGGTCGTTAACTTCAGGGCCCATGAGATTAGTCGTGGTGCGCGAAAGCTGGCCCGGACACCCACGTTAATCAAAAAAAAAAAAAAAAATCTCTCTCTAGCCTGCG
Source organism: Populus ilicifolia (assembly GCA_015708895.1). NCBI lineage: Eukaryota > Viridiplantae > Streptophyta > Magnoliopsida > Malpighiales > Salicaceae > Populus > Populus ilicifolia. Next base: position 1,076,147 of record SRLM01000076.1, on the reverse strand, counting down.
CATATATATATATATATAGTTTTAGTTTATTGGGTCCAGTTGGTGACGTGGCATCCACTCCCCATCTAATGTTTCTTCTCTATCTCCATTCCATTCTTCATCTCCCACTCTTTTTACCCTCTCATGACTCCATTCCTTCCTTTTAATTCTTAAGCGATTGCCTACACACTCGAAAGCTGTCCTTTCCTTCCTCTCTAACGTAATAGGCCATAACTTTCTATCTCTACAAGATGGCCACAAAACCAGCTGAGGAGGCTTTAGACATGCTAAAATACCAGGTAAAGAAGGCTCTTATATGTGTGTGCGCGTGGACGTCCACCTACTCCTAGTACCTCTTTCATCGTTTCCAGCGTTTTTTTGTTTTCGCTTTCTGAGTTCATTTCTCAATTGCTTTTTCAGACATGGTTCTTGAAAGTTTCAATCCACTGTGAAGGATGCAAGAAGAAAGTTAAGAAAGTTCTTCAAAGCATTGATGGTATTATGTTATATGTTCTATTCAAATTAGATACTTGATTCTTTATTTATATTCGATTTGTAAATCATTTCAATATTAACTTATTGTTTGAATGCATCACTTTGCGTATTCTCTTTTATGCTTTGAGCAGGTGTTTACAAGACAGAAGTTGATTCTCATCGGCATAAGGTTACTGTAACTGGCAACGTTGACGCACAGACTCTTATCAAGAAACTGGTGAGATCAGGAAAACACGCTGAGCTTTGGCCTGAAAACTCTGAGAATAAGGAGAAAAGGTCTGGAAAATCGAACAAAAATGACAAGCAGAAGATCCCAAAAGATGTTCAAGAAGTTGGTGATGATGGCCATCATCAGAAGAGTGCTCCAGATGAAAATCCTGAGACGGACGCAAAAACTAGTAACGGAAATGGTGGTGATGATCAAAACTCAGATGCTGAAAGTGATGGTGCTGGTGAAGAAAGTGCTGCTCCTGTGTCTGCGGCAGCCAGTGGTGATGGCAGTGGTAAAAATAAGAAGAAAAAGAAGAAGAAGAAAAGGCCAAACGGCAATTCCAACAATGGCGCCAATGGTGCTGAATCTGGTGGTGTACCGGCTGATACTGTTTCTTCCGTAGCTGCTCTTTACTCAGCTCCTCCTATGCCCTTGATGATTCAAAGCCCTCCCCAACCATATGTATACCATTATCCGCCAATGCATTACCCACCTCCTCCAGCTTATGGAATAAATTACAGAACAGTATATCCTAGTGCTAGTGAGTCCTATTATACACATCCCATGCACGATCATATTCCCTATTACCAGAATAGGTACCAGCCACCAGCTCCACCCATCGATCCAATCAATGAGTACGGTGATGATGATAACGTGACCGGATGTTCAGTGATGTGAAATATTTGTTATGTGGGGTATACACAGGAAGTTAATTTAAACTAGGTAGCTAATATAATCAAGTATCTTGTGCAGGAAGGTGGGGGGGATTAGTTTTGCAACATGCATGTAACATCAATTAGAAGTCAGAGGAAAGCTAGGGAGAAATAAAAAAGGGCTGTTACGGGGTTCAAGCTGTTTTAATGTTTTGTCTTCATTTTTTATGTAAGAAAAAAAAATGTTGTCTTTACTTAGCTTGTTCGCTGCTTTTGGTTTATACTTTATATATAGCTTTTAATGTTTGGTTAATATTAGGTTTTTGTTCTGTGTGAAAGAGATATTTGGTTGTTATCAATAATCATGCTACCTACTCATGAAAAAGATACGATGATGCTGAGTAGGAATAGAGTGATAACTATACTGAAATAGAAGTTATAAGAAAGTTGAGAAATTTAAATTTGTAGGTGGGTTTTAAGATATAATATATATTATTTTTTAAAATATATTTTTAAATGAAAAATATATATTTGGATTTCAAATTTATAAAAATATATATTATTTTATATTTTATTTTTATCAAATAAATAAAAATAATAAGCTTTAAATTCATAATCACTTGATTATTAAAATTTTAATACCATATATCAATGATTCTTGCTTCCACATTTTCCACCTTCTACAGGTGGATGTTTTTAGGACAGTTGATATATGAGGATTTGCATTGTCCAAATGGATATTCCTGTACATGCACCGTCTTTTTCTTTCAATGCGGTCAAGGGATACCAGCAGGTTCCCACTTCTAACATGAAAGCGAGCTAGCTTGTATGGTCGGTTTTAGCTTTTTCTCGTCCTTTCTAGATTGCATACTGGCAATTGGGACCATCAAGTGATCGGCAATTCCTTTTTCTCAACCGTCGATCGGATTAGACGTGCTTAGAACTTCTAGTTTGTGTGATATATAATAAACTTGATTAATTACATGGCTGATTCCATCACCCTGGTGACCATGCATTCGGGGTAGATACATTCTCTTAATTATTTAGAGGGCATTTTTTATGTTCCAAAATCTGATTAATTAACAGGCAGAGACTGAAAAGCAGCTTTCACTGTCAACTACTTGAAAATGAAGATGCTTTGCGACAAGAAGAACCTTGAATCCCAAACATGATCACTTTGGGAACCCATCCTCCACCTTGACTTCTCCTTTTAATCCATAGTAGAATATCCATGGTGGATTATACTTGCTCCCGTGCATATCGTGAAAGGAAAAGCATATACTATCAGCAGTTGCCTATTATTTTCCACTACATGAAAATATTTTCATATTTGAAGTTTGAGGATCTACATGTTAGAAATAAGAGCGCACAATAGTTATATAACTAGCCGTTTCAATAGCGTTGCTATTACTAGAAAATCGTCAAATATAAACAAAATTACTAATAAAATAAATATCATCAAAAAATTAGTTATATTTACCAACATAAAATAACTTTATTGTTTCTATCATTATTCATAAATTAACAAGAAATTTTCATTAATGAATATCAAAAGAATTATAGTTGAAAATTAAGAAACGAAAAAGAAATAGAAATATAACGTGTCAATATTACATATAAAATTACCAATAAAATATAACTATCGCTAATGTTTGTCGATGAATTCATTAGTATATTTAAATTATAATCTATTAGATAACCACCCCTCTTCTTTCTTTCTTCTCTCTCTTCTTCTTATTCTTCTCCTTCTTTGTAGAAAACAACACCCCTCTCTCTTTAATTTGTTACAAATCAAGTTCTCATTATTATAAATCTAGTCACCTCAACATTCAGTCTGTTAGTATCCTTGTTCTGGTCTAATTTTTTTTCTTAAAATTCATTACATTAAAAAAACAAAACTATTTATTTTTTTTGTAGTAACCTGTAATTGTATCTTAGGTTACTAATTTGAGGTTTTGAAGAAATTTTGCTTTGAAGAATCAAAATTATATATAATTTGATCACCCCCACTCCATGTTTACAATTAGACACAAATAAATAGTATAAATCATGATGAAGTTGATCAATTTTTTAAAAAAATTATAAATTTTATCAAGAATTTAGTGTAGAAATCATTGAACCATATAAAGAGAAAGTTAATAATTGGTTTATATAGTAGAAAATTGACCTTAAATTTACTCTATGGACCTAAACTTGATAGATAGACATTAATACATTAAAAGCTTAAAATAACTAAAATAATAAATAAAACCAAACTCAAGTAAACTCTAAATGTTGCATGCTATATAATAAACTAGAACATAAATAAATAATAGTACAATTAATTAAAAGAAGCTAAAAATTAAATTTTATAATTTAGTGATAGAATTGGAGCCAACCTTCACATAAATGTTGGCCCTATAAATTATAATGTCTACCGGATGTAAATATAAAGGTGTGGATGTCTGTTGATAAGAATAGTAGTCAAACTTGATAAAATAACTGCAGGGGCAGGGAAAATATCGTGGAGCATTAGCTAGATCGGACATGGAAGAGACAAAATATGGATCTTGATGTGAAAGAAAGGTAATGAACTCGGACGGAAACGTTGGGCTATTCATGATCGATAAAGAAAACGATTCAAAGAGAACAGTTGGAGTCCAAGGAAAATGCTAGCTTCTAACCATTTGTTCAGTCTGTGTGACCTGCAATTACGAAGTGGATGTTTTATTTTGAACATTAAAACAAAGATTTTCTCAAATAGTAAGGAGAAAAATATAGAGGACGAGATTGACAAAGTGATGCACATGGTTCTGATAAGTCAATTACAGATTTGTTATAACTAGGTTACATTTATAGTTATATGATTGCTTATTTGTTATAACTAGGCTAGATGACTATTTATGGACTGATAAAATAAAACTAAGCTCTCTCTCTCTCTATATATATATATAAACAACTTAGTTTATGCTGAATGATCGTACTACTAATAAACTTATAATTTTTAATTTGATTATTAATCTGTTTTAAAATTTTAATAAGAGGTTTCAAAGACTTATTTCTATAACGACATTGAATGTGTGTAACGGGATGATGCTCAGCAGAACTTAAAATTAGGTTTAAAAGATGTTATTTATGCTAGTTTGTTTTTCTTTCTTAAATTTGGGTTTTTTAATTTATTTAGATATATTTAAAATTTATTTGAGTTGCAAATATTTTAGGAAAGAATACCTAGTTGGAAAGAAAATGTTTTGTAATAAAAATTTAAATTAGACTTTGTATGGGGTGGCCTATATATATTATAAAATTTTATATTGTTTGTGTATGCTGTTTTTTTGGTTTGGAAATGTAATTACGATTAGTGTTTTTTATATTAAATAATATTTTTTATATTTTTAAAAAATAATTTTTTAAATTAATACATCAAAATAGTTTAAAATATATATATAAAAAATTACTTTTTAGTAAAAGAAATTAATTTTTTTAAAATCCAAACGCTCACAGTAGTCCCTCACTGAGGTCGTGCAGATTTTGCTAGCTGCGGCAGGAGGACCCAGCCTGGAAGGCATGCTTATGAGATGATTTGATGTTATTTGAAGCTTCATATCCCTAGTTTCAATAAAGCTTTGGGTGCTGAGGAATTTGTTGATTGGCCCGCTAATTGGTCGAATTTTTATTAAGATGGACAGCTTTTTCGTGGTGTAAAAAAGCTGTCCCATTTTAATTTAATTAGCTTCTAAAATTATCGGGTTCTGAATTTTACTTGGATCCTAAGTTTTAATTAGATTCCGAAAGGTTAATTCTAATTTTTTTATAATTTAAAATTAAAATTTTGAAATTTAATTTAATGGTTTATCCCATTCTAGACCCATATTTTAACAAGTTAATCCTAATTTTTTATATATATAAATTAAAACATTATAGTTTTGGTTAAAAAATAAATAAATAACCAACGAATTATAACTAGATTTTTAATCAAGTTTTACCAGATTAACTTGTCGAGTAAATCAAGTTTTTAAAATTTTTTATTTTTTTTAAGTATAGCTTAGTTTTAGCTCTAGTCATCTAGATTATCAGTCAATTTATCGAACCAAAATTTAAAATTATAATTAAAATATTATTGTTTTAGTTTAAAAAAGAATTACAACTAAATTTTTAATTTTATTTTTTTAAAATCCTGACTAATGAGTCCAATTAACGTGCTGAAATTTAAAACCGTGGATTTTGTTGATGGCTCTGGATAGCGTTTTGTGATTTCGATAGATCCTTTTTCGCAGATGATGGGAAGACCAAAAGTGTAACCCTAGCTGTTTCAAAAGTTTTGTAAAGGTAGAGCGATGAGGATGACAAGTTAGAAAACGAATCTGATGAGTCTAATAAAGATGATGCTCCTGGAGAGAATATAGTCATTGCTTCCAAAAAGCCATCCTTTATAGCTAAAACAAAAGAATCTAGCAAAAACAATATCATATTGAAATTTAGGCGCTGGATTTAGAAATTCTGCATCAAAATATCTTTGTTGAATTAGGATTTAATATATTTGGAAATTGTATTTAAATTGTCTATTCCTTTGATATAGTCAATTTTAATTTCTGCAGAGGGACGGGGCACTTTCTTTATTATTATTATTATTATTATTATTATTGTATTATTTTTTTAATTGTTTAGATTTTGTAGAATTTGAGGAGTTTCGAACAAGTCCAATGTTAGAGATGGCAAATCCATAAGTCGGTACTATTCATACTCAAATCTGAATTCAAAATAACTACTCGAACCCAACTTGAATAGGTATGGATTTTTTATGTTTAAACCTAACCCGATCGTTTTTAATACCTATGGGGGTATTCATAACCCGAATCTGAATGTTATCATTTAAAACTATATATGTAATTTTAGGTTGTTGTTCTGTGTAAAAGGAGATGGTTGGTTATTATCAATAATCATGCTACTTACTCGTGGGAAATGATACAATGATGCCGAGTAGGAGTAGAGAGATAACTATACTGAAACTTGAGAGATGATTCAACATGGACCATAAAATGGGGCATTTGCAGGAAGTTTCTTCCATGCATAAATGGATGACAATGTTGTATTCAACTTTCATGTATCTTTCCAATGTAGGATGAAAAGTAGTTCTGGTTTGAGTCTATTGAAGCTTCTATTTTTCTCTGTGAACCATGAGATTTGACACTTGAAGCTATCTCAGCATTGCTTTTTTCTTCTGTTTTTTGAGGAAGAGGGGAAGAAAGCCTTGGATTGCCTATGTATTGCTTTGGGGGAATATAACCTCAAATTTGGTATCATTTTGAATTATCCTGACTTGGCCTCATTCAGAGCTTTGCCTGAGTTAAGGGAATAGCAAGAAGGGGTTTCCACTCAGCTATCTCTCACATAGTAAGCCTGTCGAATAACTTTTTCTGGGTTAACATTTGTACTTCAATCTCACTAGTTCTTAATACCCCAACCTCATGTGGGCAGATTGTGAAAATAAAAATGTCATATCAGTATGGTTTGTACCTAAACATTCTTTATTCTACTTGAGCTTAACCTCGACTCTCTGGATTATGATACTATATAATTGAATTTTAGCAGCTCTTGGCTTTTACAGTTGAAAGGTTTAAACTTTAAATCCTTTGACATTATCTCTCACAACGCTTAGCATGTTTACAGGCTAGGTTAGATGGAGAAGACATAGGCTATGGTTTTAATCGAGATCTCAAACTTATTAGTGAGGTCCAAGCCCCATCTCGCAGTGTTGCAAGATTCTTTTACGCGGCATTCTCAGCAGCTGCAGGTATTTCACTGTTGTTCACAATTCCAAGGCTTTTTCGTGCTATTAAAGGTGGTGGTGATGCCCTGACCTCTGGGAAACTGCTGGAAATGCTGCCACCAACACTGGAGGTACCATTGTCTCTCATGCATAAAAACTGAGCTGGATTGATCTATACTATAGTTGGTGAGAGAACCTTTGAATTTAGTTATTTTCCTCTGTTTACTTGTATAATTGATGAGTGCACTGAATATGATCATTGACTGACCCTTGTAGCTTGGTTCTAAAAGGACCAAGGTTTTGAATCAGCAATCTACAGGCATCATAGTTCTTGGGGCATTATTTTTCTGGGACAATAAGGTAGGGGAAGAGCAACTTGCAGAGACTACAAAAGACGAAACTCTGTCAAGCTTGCCTTTGCACCTTTCCACAGATCAGGTTGTTAAACTTGTCCAGCCTCGAGACACTGTTAGACCAGTTAGTAACAAGACTTTTTTGGTCTTTACCCATCAAATTACATACATGTGGTCTCATAATTACAAACTTAATAACAACAAAGTACTTTCCTGCACTTTTTAGCTAATGTCCGGTCTGAGTATATGAACAGATAGCTATGAAATTATTGCCTTGTCCTCCATTCTAAATAAGGAGAGCACCATCTGAAAGTGCACCATAATATTGTATCGTGATACTTTCTGCTGTGTTGGAGTGATTGAAACAGTTAAGATTGTTAGCTCCACTTTTACCGGCCAGCTACGTATCTCACTTTCAGAACATTTTGCAGCATCTTATTTTAGCATCGAAAATATTGTCTGTTTAATGCCCTAAATTATGTGGCTTGGGTTTAAGGTGGTTTGAGCAGGGAAAGGAGACCGTTTCCCCGGCCATGCAGAAAGCTGAGAGGTTCTGAACTGAGGTCCTCCCGCAAGGTGCTCTTTTACTTCCTGTTATTTGGGGTGAAAGCAGGGCTCCTGAAGTAGAGAAGAAAGGGTTTGGTGCTCCTCAAAAAGCAGCTACTCCTCTTCCTTCTACAGGGGTCAGATGTAAAGGTTCCTTGAGTGTTTCTTTCTTTTGCTCCTAAGGATATGTGGGGACAGTATTGCAGTTTTTTTCCATTAGCATGCTGTCAACGTCAGGTTCATTTTCTAGGGATTTCTTTCCCGCTATTCCCAGTCTTATCTCGTTTGGGATCGAATAGCTTAGTAGAACTTTTGTTCCCTTTTTTATTATCTTAGCTTTGATGACACCATGTTAGGAAGATTTCGAGAAATGAACTCATTCTGTGATTGCAAAATCAAAGTTGAAAAGCTGAGATTTGATTTAGAGTCTTGGTTGTGTCACCAGCTAAATGTGAAAGGTCAGATGCTGCTCAATTTGTATTCATCTTTCTACCGTCACAAAAGTTAGCCTGTAGTTCATTTTTGAAACAAATGGATATTTGACTTCTTGTACTAGTTGTCATTTTTAGGTTCTTCATGTAAGCATTATGCCAATTTACTTATCCTGGGATCATACAATTTGTACCTTTCATGATCATGGATTAAAGAATTATAAGCAGAAAATTGTTTGTCTCGCCTTACTGTTTTTGACCCCTGCTTAACTTGTAGATCTTAGTTTTCTTCCGGTTAGTAAGACTTTTTTAATTTATTTAGGCGGATAGGGGGTCGACATAAATCTGTCTGAAGGAGTTTCTCCTGGTGAGGATGTCTACGTAATACTTCACCTTGATGGTCGAGTTCGGAGATCAGGGAAAGTAAGTGCGTATGGTATCATTCGGCATGCTTAGTGGAGATTGTACTATTACCAGGGAAACTTGAGCAGTGCTGAAGGTCACATTGTAGAGATAAGAGTTTTTATTACTTGATTTGGTCACTTGATGCAGTAAAGATTGAAAGTCTGGAATTCATCAAAATTATTCCTGTCTTTCATCAGTTATCCAGCATCAGCATTTGATGTTTGTAAAGCATCTAGTTGTTGAATCCATGTCATATACCGATTTTGTCAACATCTTGGTCCCTTGCCTTGTGATTGTGGAATAATTTGAACTGCTGGTAACTGGTGACTTCTTTGCAATTCTTGAGCTACCATCTGACTGGTGTATGTCAGAGCAGGACTTCTTGAACTGTAATTAGAATTTACAATTTCTCGTATTCTGCTATCGTCGGTGACTCCTATTTCTCTGCAGGGCTTGCCTGACCGGCCACAAATTGTAAGGGAGTTGCCACCAATAGAAGCGTTCTTGAGCAAGATAGAAAGATAGCAGTCAGTGGTTCTGGCAATTCAAAGAATTTTGAGGGGAAACGAAAAAAAAAAAAGCACGTTCTTTCTGCCTCTTTCGTGATCGATGTTGTGATCTGTATACCATGCTTAGTGATATCTCATTGTGCCATCTCTGTTATAAAAGTGATTTTACTGGAAGAAAGTTTGCTGCATTACAGAGAACTTATAATCCATTTATTTTTTTCTGAAGTACTGTGAATTTTACCATGCAAATATTTAAGAGAATGGAGATACAGATATTGTTGACTAGAAAGTACTATGGTGGTTCACGTATTCTATCGTACAGCAGAGCTTCTCGGTTTTATTTATTTATATAATCAACTTCCATTCGGATCATGATGTCCCAAACGACACGCCTTGCCTTTATTAACCCTTTGTTTCTTGGATTCTTGAACAATGTTCTCAGGGAACTGAGCTGCTCATTGGCTTCCAAGATTTGAATGCACGTTCTGCATCATAAATAATGTAATTTCGTTTTTCCAAATATCGGTCTTTGCAAATCAGGTTTCCCAGATTACTTTTGAAGATGTAGAAAGATTTGAGTAAGAATCCACCAAATACATGATAATTATTGAAAGGGAAAAGCAAAATCCACAGCTCGTACTGGTTGGGACACCGCAGTATACTTCTCTTACATTCATGAAGAACTCAACTTTACTCCAATGGCCACTTGATTTGTTCTTGGTGAGGCTCTTTCTCAAGCAAGGGTTCCATCTTAAAAGATAGACTGTTGCAGAGAATGTCCCAATTTAAAGACACATTTTCTCTCTCAATAATGAACTGGACATGAGCTGCAGACCTCAACTCTTGGCAGCATGTTTCACTTGTAATCGTTTAACCGTGTGTGTATGCTCAGGGAAGTTCTCAACATACGACAAGATGGGTGATGGCATATTCTTCGTTTTCTTCCCTTTCTCTTTTTTATCAATTTCTCCTAGTAGGTATTGAACAGTTCAAGAATTATCAGATTTTCCTCATGCTAGTTAGAACCAGTTTGAACTTGTTCTGTGAAAGGAACGAGCTTGGTCAAAGATTTGACTTCGCCTAGTATTAAAAAATTCTCGATTCTCGGGTTAGGTTTTGTTTCGTGTTCCTGTGCTGATTATTTTACAGTCGTTAGATTTGGACATTTGGGTGGACTTGCACCGATTCCTTTCGTGAAAATTTAGGTTTTTTTAAATTTAAAATTAATTTTTATTTTATTTTTGAATTTTTTTAATATGATAATATCAAAAATAATTTTTAAAAAATAAAAAAAATTATTTTAATAAATTTTTAAATAAAAATATTTTAAAAACAAATTTTATTACACTTCCAAACATGTCTCCGTCCAAGGAGGGCAAGGACAGCACCATCCATCTAATTGCATAACTACCGTAAGTTAAACGTTTCCATTTAGTTTAAAATTTGTCGTTAAGATTTAAGAACATATAGCATACAAGGGAAATAACTTCCGTAAGTACCAATTATTGCAATTCATTATTAACCTAATTAATAATTATGAATGAGCTCATAGACTGAAATTAATATTTTAAATGCTTTTAATATATAAAGATGTCAAAATCATCCAAAAAAATAAAAATAAAAATTAAATTTTTTTGTCAATTTATGTGCACTTTTATAAAGAGATATACCTATCATGTTACCAAATTCATTAAATAATGAATAAAACAATTTCATTTTCAATTGGTGATGACGAGGTCGGGGTGTCATATTTGTAAATAATGGCAAGATTAAGGTCATTTGTCCTCACAATGAAGTCATTTGTCTTCACAATGAACTACTCGTAACCAAGTTGCTGGCCAGCTTCCTTATTAAATTACGCTTCTGTGAAGAAGATGCAACGCAGGAGAAGAGAAACATAGAAAAGAAGCAAGGGAAAACAAAGAAGAAAAACAATGGACAATTCCTACCGCTATCTCTTCCTCGTGTTACTCCTTTCAGCTCTGATCATCTCTTCATCCACCGTCGATGCGAGTGAAGACCACAACCTCAACTGGGTCCCAACGAGAGCCAGAGGATGCCAGGGAACGGTGGCAGAATGCATGGGAAACGATGAGTTTGAGATGGACACGGAGATCAACAGGCGGATATTGGCGACTAGCGACTACATAAGCTACGATGCTTTGGAGAAGAACAACGTACCATGTTCCCAGAGAGGTGCATCCTATTACAATTGCAAGACAGGTGCAGAGGCCAACCCTTATAGCCGTGGTTGCAGTGCTATTACTCGCTGCCGTAGTTGAGTGATTTTTTGTTTTTCTTCTTGAACTACCACTGCAATGTTTTGTGTATGGTATGTAGTTTGTTTAATTGTTGTTTTTTTTCTTTTTGAAACGCATGGTCAATCTTGTTTTTACTAAATGAAATGTGAAGGGTCACATATAAATGCAGCAATTTGTTTTTCCATTGATATACATGACCATGTCCTCGTTGCTTCCTGTTTTTCTTCTCTGCTACTTTCCATATCCTGGCCATCTTCTTGTTTACTAATTATACAAGTTGCAAGAATTTCTGAGGGGTTTAGTTTGTCAAACCATGACCATTTGGGAGAGTGAGAGGACATCATATGCTTGATGTTCTTCTTCTGAAAGATGCCAGGGAGCCCTTGATCCTTCCATTTCAATGTCCATTGTTATGGTCAAGGCATGAGAAAAGTCGTAACCGTCGAATAGCCTGTTTTTATGGCTTCAAAGCGTTGAAACTAAAAGGGCAATCGAAAGAAGACAGTAGTTGACAAATCTCCCCACGCCGTGAATTCTATGATTCGAAAAGTTCACAAAACATCAGCCGTTTGCAATAGAGAAAGTGCTGGGAACAGCCAAAATCTTCACAGTGATTAAAATTGTCGATGATTAAAGACCTGAAGTTCAGCTAATTTCTCAGGTCCTTGCCTGCAATTTTCCTACCAGGAGCAGAGTATCTAATGAAAAGCATTAAGCTGCAAAGCAGAATAGATATAACAAGTGTTGTTCCAGCAAAACCTCCAAAAGGTGGAATCTTGAAAAGCCTTCCTAACTGGAAGCTCGTGCAAATACCAGAAATCACATTTCAGGCAAATTAGGCAGTGCGGATAGGCTCGGACTTGGTGGTTCACCGGGATCAAAAGCTCATGTGCAGATAAAAAAACACTTGAGCAAAATTAATACCTAGTTTAACCTTAAGTAGTGCCATTATATAGCATAATGGCCAGCAATCTCATGGCAAGTTACAGAGTACACATGATGAAACCATATTAAAATAAAAGGCACAAGCGGATTAATTTTCAATCGCCATACATCATCCCAAACCTGTAAGCAAGTTTCTTCTACACAAGTAACTATTACTCCCCAACCCCAAACCGACCATGAAGAGGACGAACAGGATTAGGAGCAAAACACAAAACACAAATTTAGATTTCTCGCAACATAAATGTTGAGAAGTCAGCATGAAATTAAACCTGTCCTTGGATTTCCACAGAATATGTGCTTGACTAATTCTAAGCAGAACCTTCCTCTGTCTCAAACTTGGATGGAGCCAATGGAGATGGAGAACCCTCGACTCCCATTTCTTCTCTAAGCTCGTCAATGCTCTTCTCCAACTCATCTATGCGGTTTCCCATTTCATCAAGTGCATTGAAGTCAAGGAAACAAAATAAACAATGTCCATGGACCCATAAATAGTGAAAAGCACAGACAAGAATATCAGACACCTTTTCTGCATAAAAGATCATTAGTATACATGACAGGCACCTCCCATTAATATCAATCACAGAGGCAAATTAGAACATGTCTGTTCCTACCCCACCCCCCTCCAAATTAGAGAAGTAAAAACACTTGTAAGGATATTCTTCGAAACAATGGAGTCCGACATTGTTTGAAACCTACTTTGCTGCCAAAAAAAAAAGATTCATCAGTCTAACGATGGTATAAGCTAAAAGGAGAAGCGAGATCTAAATGACAACTCACCATCTGCTGAAGAAGATATTGGACCTGAAAAAGCCAATACAATTAAGTCAGAATTATGGTTTAAATATAACATAGGTGCAGGTGCACTAAAAAAAACACAATCCCATCAAATCATCCTTGATTGGCTCCGCTAATTTCTAGAATGTACGTTTCAAATTCAAAGGAATAGCAAAACACACGAAATTTTAATAATTAGAAACCATATCAGCCAAACAAACCATCGCTCAGATTTTTCATGTTCCAACTTCGTTAAAAAAAATAAAAAAACAGAGCCTAGAGTTTTCTTTTGTTGTTGCAAACCAAGGATTAATTGAGTATTTAAAGGGACCATTCAAAAACATGGAGAATGTTAAGGAACTCACAAAAGCAGTCATGTCGGCAGTGCTTTGCTTGGGATCCTCGGAATCATGTCCTTCCTGTCAAATTAACCACCATCTCGATAAACAACATTCTCTAACCTAAAACTAAAGGATAAATCTTGCAGTAAATGAAAATTAAAAAATTGATTAGCTTGATAGAAAAGATCTGATCAAGCACCAAAAGCTACATTTTGAAAATTAAATTTTTCTGAAACCCTAAAACCATGCAGATCAGAAAAGGTAAGAGTGGAAAGAGAGGGAAAGCGAAGTAACCATTGCTTGCATTGCTGGTTGGTCTCTGTCTGCACGGTACTAAACCATTGCTTGCATTGCTGGTTGGTCTCTGTCTGCACGGTACTAGAGTGGCTGTAATGATACTAGTACTGATAGGATAAAGTGCGAAGCGTTGAAGGAGAAACAAGGAGAGTGAAAATGAAAGGAAAAGGAAAGGCTCGCGTTTATCAAAAATTTTCTTCTGGTGGTGATGCTTAATTTACCCAAACGCCATTAACAAAATTTGAATTTCAAATTTCAAATTTAGCAAACCGGCTAAGAGACCCATCTGCCGGTCCACTCGCGAACACCCCCCCCCCTCCCCCCCCCGAGGGTTTGGAAGTTCAAAACCATTCTTTTTAGTTCAAATCTATAAAGAGTTAATAACCCCATTTTTTCTGAGAGAGTATCAAGTATTTTACTATATTAGAAAATTTTGTATTAAATATTCAACACTCTAATAAAAAAAATAATTATGTAAAATTATCAGGTATTTATAAAAAAATAAGTTAGATATTTTTTAATAAAAAAAATTTTTTAGTTGTTTTTCTATTATTTAAAAGGTTGAATTCTCTTATTATTTAATAAAATTCTATACTTTTTTGTTAGTGAATATAGTCAAATTGAATAAATTATACAAATTTTTATTTATTTTATTTTTTATTTTATCATATCTCTTTTTTTTATCTTACCAAATTTTATATGTCAGTACCATAATATTATTTTATTACAAGGTTTGTTGAGTAACTACACGAAGATATCATAGTTATAACTTATAATATCATAGTTATAACTTATAATATCACAGTTATAACTTATAACTTATCAGTCTATAATTTAATTATACGTTGTTGTTAAAAAAAATTATAACTCCATAATCGTGCAGGTTACTGTTAATAAAGTAGTACATGGTTGTCAAGGTACAGTTACTAACTCGACTGTACTAAAAACAAGATCACTATACCAAGAATTTTCTTGAGTCGATTAGAATTAATCTTGTAGATTATTAATTAATAAGACTATAGGTAATATAGCCCTTTAAACTGAGTTCATCGATTAAAAAGCTAGTTATCATAACACTACTGCAGAGATAGCATTAAGCAGGGGTAGAATTTTTTGATATTGCTCATTATTCATGGTAAAAAAAGATAGCATCGGCCCCGGTTGAATTTCTTGATGTTATTTATTTTTCATCAGGTAAAATATTTAGAAATTCTTAAATTAATCGTTATTTATTATCTACTAATATTTATTATTCAATATATATATATTATCATATTTAAATATTTTCTACAAATATAAATATATATTTTGAATTAAATTCAGAAGTATAGGTTTTTTATTGTATTTAACAGCATTCATAATGCTCATCATCCATAAAATAGCATAACTATCCAAAAACACACTCATTTGGTATTAAATTATCATCCTTAAACTAGTAGTTTTTGTACTTGAACATACCATCACACCCTTTGTGGATAAACTATGAACTTGAACTACAGATTGGTGAGAGAGAGTAAACTGCCCTGGTCAAGAAGAAATGGAGATGGCGATTAAACCCAGAACACATGTAGTTCAGCATTGAAATTTAGGTGATGGTTGACTGCTATAATAACATCCACCTAATAACCCAAAACAAAGTACCAAAACATTACCATAAGGAAAACAAGCATGTGCAGAAGGGAGAAGACATATCTTCCCAGGTAAAGAAAAAATACGAGAGCCTGGCACAATCAAAACATAAAAGCAAATAAGAGATTTCGTAAGATGAAGATTAAAAAGAAGGGGTGGGGTTCATTTCACAATAAACATGTTGAGTGCAGAGGAAAGGGCGACTCTGTTGTTCTCTCTGTTTTTGCTTTCATGATGCTTTTCCATATTTAATTTTGAGTTCCAAAATTACATCGGGGGGGGGNGGGGGGGGAGAGAATTCTTCTGAAACAAAATTAAAAATAAAAAAACCTTGGAGACTCATTTTTCCTTCTTTCTAGTGGACAATTTCTCCTCCACATAAGGATATTGAGATTGAGCAGACCATAGGCCCCAGAGTATAAGTAAATGGAGACAGAGAAGAAGAGCAGATGAATAATTGTTTGAAGGATAGACATTCCAGCAAAACTCCACACCTACAAACAAAGCCAAACTGCATGCCAGAACACCAAAACTGATTATATAATGATCATGATAAAGCAGGAAATTTATGCAAATATTGTTGGGGCAGGAAAGCAAAGTGGGAAAATTTTACCGGAGTAATGTTGGGAAATGTGTTTTCCACAATAGATAAGGCAAGCTATAGAAGTACCTGAAGTAGGAGATGTACCATTACATTACTATTTCATTTACACGAAAAGCAGAACATGAAATTTAAATGCCAAATTTTCGTACTTTTCCATTATCATCCTGAGTCATGAATTTGGGCCAGCAACGTACCATATTCACAGGAATATATAGATGCAGCAGAAAATATTCAAGGAATGAAAGAAATATAAATCTATTAAAGAGACAGCCTCGTGTGAGGCTTGTATTTTTTGGGGCATGATAACACCATGCTAATGAAAAGATAAATGAAGAAAAAATAGGAATAATAAAGACACTTAGAAAACCAATGACACTGGTTACAAAGCGGATCATCATATCATGATAGATTAATATTGTACTCTCCTCTTAGCCATATCTTTCTACTGTGAATGAGTCAATGCATATATATGTACGTCAACAGGGAGGCAAAGCTCTAAGTTATTGCTTTATAGACATTGAGGAAATAAAATGGATGATTCACCAGGAGCTACAATTGAAAATACATAGCTAGAAATGCAGACAAATTCTACCACGTGAACATTGATATGTTCATTTCAAACAAACAAAAAAAAATGTTCTATTGATTAATACTAGCCCTGACATAAAGCATGCCCATCTTATTTTTTTTATTCTGCTTTCATTAAGAAGAATGAGAGGAAAGATGGGAGTGAACCACCCTTGACAGATGGTAGAGAGGCTAAATGGAATCGAGCCATAAAAGATTATAATTTGCAGTCAAGTTTACTGGATTATGTGCACTTGTACAATTGGTTTTATGAATTCTATTTGTATCCAGAAAACACAAGTAGAATAGAGAATTGTTTTGCAGTTGGTTGATAAAAGCATCAGCTTTCCAGACAGGTGAGAAGACAAATGCATTCAAGGACATGGCATGGACAGCCATCACAAAGGTAATTAGGAGGCGCTTTGGTCATACACT
The DNA here is from genome assembly GCA_015708895.1 of Populus ilicifolia. Taxonomy (NCBI): domain Eukaryota; kingdom Viridiplantae; phylum Streptophyta; class Magnoliopsida; order Malpighiales; family Salicaceae; genus Populus; species Populus ilicifolia. The sequence continues at coordinate 1,058,963 of SRLM01000076.1, read as the reverse complement.
ACAAGGTATGCCTCTTCCCTCCTTCACATACTGCATTTTCCCTCCTTAATATACTCTGACAAGCTGGTTGATAGAGATATTGAAAACATTCAGACTGGGTGAAAAAAATAGTTCATTCCAATAAGCGGGCTTCAAGTTTCATAAGGTTTTTCCTCACATCTAGTTAAATCGAGGTACAAAAAATCCTGGTTGGAGAAAAGTTGATGTATTATGAGCAGCTATCACAGTAATGGACTTGCAGAAGGGTGGACAGATGTACCAAAAAATGGAGGCAAACACAATCACAAACAAACAGACAAACACAGAGAAGGGAAGGACAGAAAGATGTAGCCAAGGAAAAACACAAGTCATGTCAAAAGAGCATACCAAGAATAAAATTGATAATGCAGCGAGCGAGCGCATACAATGCCAATGAAGTTCCCAGCAAACAGAGTTGTTATGATATCTGAATCCATCACACCAAAATTTAGTGTACAAAAAAAGAAGAGGGAAAAAGTGAGGTGGTGGAAGGAAGACAGCTACTTAATTAACAGAGAAGCAAAGGAAAAGGATCCCTGCCATCCTTAGAATAAGATAGTCACAACTTACGTTCTTCCTTGAGAATCTTAAGGCCTGAACTGCTAGAACTTGAAAGTGCAGATGTAGCTTTAGAATGCAAAAACTTAAAGAGTCCTCCTTCATGCCTGAAATGAAAATATCAATAAGTATTGAGTGAACGTCTCCAGAAAGAGCCACGGGTGCATTCTCTCTCTCTCCCTCTTTTTTTTGTTTTTGAGAAATTGTCACAAGTGTATTAAAATGAGCATTTTAGAGCAAAGTTTCCACAATAGCGCTCAAAAAATGCAGAATTTGAACCTGCTGAACCAATTCTCTATGCAGACATGGAAAAACATCAGCTAGAGCCATCTTGTTCCAATTTATATGGACACAGAAATGGTTATCTATCCATCATGTCCAAAAATAGAATGATGAAAGAGTAAGACAGCTGTCAAATTAGACATTGTTTGAATTCAATTACTGAATTCACTACATCAAATAAGATATGATCCTGTGCATGGAGGAGTATATCTATGATTCAGGGACGAATACGTAGAATGATAATACTTAAACACTTAGGTAGCTTCTCATAAAATATTTTCAGTCTCCACCATAAAATCTCATAGCCCCAATACTTATCACAGATATGGATTTAGTACTTGCAATAGAGAGAATTGACTCTGTAATTACCTGCACCATTTATAATGAGCAAAAGCAGCAAGCAACCCAAGGTGAGCAATCAGCAAAGAGATTGCAAATTGCTTTGATACAAAAACTGGTTCCGGAATGAACTTGAAGTTAACAGACCTAATAGAAAACAAAGATATGATTCAACAAAAAGGCAATTGCAATGATCATAAAAGAAAATAGTACAAAGCCTAACTAATAAAGGGCACCAAATCACATGGGGTTCTGCGTAACATATTTTACATAATCCACATTTTCCTTTATTTGGGCAGCACAGGAAACTTCATCAAAATAAACAGTTTTCTAATCAACCAGAAATATTTGTTCATCATAGAAGAACATATTTTCATATCATGATATGGAGAGAATATTTTATAGAGAGTTACAAACTCACTTTCTTCCATTAACACCGGTATCCAACAACTTCAACCACACAACCACCCCACCACTAACATTCTTGTTGCTGTCTCATCAATCACCACTACCACAGCCAACATCAACTTACCCAACTGAACATCATAATCAATTCTCAATCATAACCCTTTTTTTTTTGTAATCGTATACCAAACATTTGAAAATATTTTACACAACAAATGCACCAAAAATATCATGCATTAGCTATTGAACCTTAGGAGTGGTAGGGTGGGATTTAGGAGGGGGAGAAGGCTAGCTCACTGTGTAGCCCAAAACCCATTGGGCCTCCTAGTAAACACAAAAAAAAAAAAAAACCCTAATATTAACCATAAATTAGCTGCAATGCGTAGTGAGAACTTAATGAATAAAATGAACAGACAACAAACAATGCTATCTATACAAAATTCTCGTCACTTTCCAGCTGGCAAGCTATGGAAAACCTTTTCATACCCCACCCTTCAGTAAATTGATGGATCAATGTTAGGTATTGTGGTTATGCAGTTCCTAAAATGATTTTAATCTGTATAAACTGCCATAAAGGAATTCTATAATTATATTCTTTGGATCTTCAAAGTACTAGCATTGACTGTTGTAAATGTGGGGGTCCTTCAAGGTATTAGCAATGAGGTAGTGTTGTAAAATAGCAAAGATGTTATGGGGAAGGGATGTAGTAGAAGCTGGAAATCTTGACAGTAAAGAGTGTTGTGGCAGGTGAGGACTTCAGAGTATTAGTGGGGTGTGAAGTGACAAAGCACTCCAATATTGAGGTGATGATTGTGTGGTAAATGGGGGTGTCGAAGGAGTACTTTGGGAGCGCAACAACATAAGAGAATAAACATGCACTGAGGAGGAAAAGGTTATATAGTGAGAGAAAGTAAGGTTATAGAGAGAAGCTCTCGTTTGAGTGAATGATCAAAAGGCCCCATTAGGATTGTGCCAAATGCCTACGGTGTCAAAGGCTTGGATTAATGTGTTCAAAAGAACACATAGTTACGCTGAGAACATTTTGTACTCTCACAATAGCCTGCTCCTCCCCCCAAGCCTCTGTCTACTGCATCCCTTCTCCACTACAACCTAGTTAATAGCAACATATCCCATTGATCTATCTATAACTGTCATATTTAATGAGAATTTCCTAAAACATGTGCAAAAATGCACATACATAAGTACATTCTAAACAGTTCTCAAGAATCTTTTGAACAAGGATTAAATAAGTAGTACCAAAAGTGGATGAACACACGACCAAGATTGAAGGCTCTTGATATATATGCGATCGGATGTGAGACTAAAAAGGGCAGCCCCACCAAAATCTGCAGAACCATTGACCAATGATGTGAAATGAATGAAGAAATTGCTAAGACAAAGGCCTCTTCACCACATTAATTGCAGTAGCAGTCCAACTCACCTAACCACAGTGGAAAAGAAATTTAGAATCATGTGTCCGAGCTTCCAACACTAGAAACACTCTGCAAGTATATTTCATGAAAAAAAAATATCATGATTGGACACAAGATTTAAGTGCCTAATGTTGAGGGACATTTTGATGAGTACATAATCCATCACTGAGAACAAAAGAGGGAAAGGTAGAGCACCTGAACGAGGGCTGCACAAGCTAAAGCCGATATCACCCCATAGATATTCATAGCCTGCAGAAAATGTTTCCAATACAAGAAATGCAAACTTGAGAAATTCAGATGTACATTCTGAGAAACTTAAATGAGTAGATAATAAAATACCTTTAACATGAGGAGTAACAAAGGTGGAGCATAGAGGAGCACATTCATCTTTATCGAAACAGCCCCACTGCACAAAATACACACACACACACACATATATAGATAGTTACATAACTAAATTTAATATCAAATTCTTCGCAAAGAAAGTAAATGCACAACCTGAAAAGAATCAGTCCCAGATGCCACTTTTGGTAAAGAAGCATGGCCAATGCAGCATGGAGGAGCGTCATTGCAGAACAGTCATTGAAGAGACGAAGAACAAAGATCGAGTGAACTCTTTTTGAGAGAGAAAGCAGGATAAGAGCCCACCAAGGAAGCTGTGAATTAAGAAAAAATGTGAGCCACTATCAAGGCGTGGAGTAAAGAAAACTTGTGAATAATCTAGAAAGAAATAATAAACCTAAATGGGAATTTTCTTACTAAGATTGGTTAGCTGCGCAACTGAGAGTAATGCTTGAGGTGTTAGATATACACGGTTATTAAAGCTTCAATCCCAGATATCCAACAACTATTGGCATAAAGCCCCGCAAAAAACTACATTTTTTTTTACCTAAGCAATATGTCATAAGAAGATAATTCATTACATAAATGCGCTTTCCCCTCTAACTCATCATATAAATGAGCTTTCCCCTCAAAACTGGAGCAATTCAAAGATTTAGGATATCAACACAACCACCAGTGAAGCTATCAGAGAGACCATTGTGATAGTCATCAATGCGGGATTATGTTTAATGACTAGAGAGTGCATCAGATTTGATTTTATAGTTGTACTAAAGTATGGCTTGATGAGCCTCTATCCAATGTATGTGTCCAGCAGCAGCAGCTGTTATGCTTTCATCACATCTTCACGATTTCACTCCTACCTCATCATTTAGTGACTACAATGAAGGACCCATCCGCACTTGCTGGAGCCTCATAAATCTCATATTACTTAATTCCCAATTCAAAAGGATTGTTCTGCTGCCATCAAATTGTTTAACATGCATAGAGTGGGAGATTTTGGCAGCTCAGAACACCACATAAATGGATGCTCTAACTATACTAGTATAATAACAATACACCATCATTTAAATTTCCAGGTGTTAGGCATCAAATAACAAATGCTACATTTTATTCACATTGCTTTTGACCACACATCAGTTTCATGTAGATGTCTAGTGATGCAAAAAACACTATTTTAAGAAAACTGGAGAAAATTTTCATACCACTTCAGTTTTCACATAGATGAAGATGACGATAGACAGGTTAATGATGTATAAGATGCCAAACAAGATCTGCAATCACAAAATGAACAGAAACAGTGAGGTAATAATTCCATGCAAGCACAAAAGCTAACTGAATACAAGGAACATCTGTAAAACAACCAAAGGAAAACAAGAAGCTGGTAGAAGGGACAAAGCAGACAAAGGTGTATTACTGATTAGCAGTCACAGACCTCAATTTTACACAATCAAAACCAATAATTAAATCAGACAAAACCCGTTTAATCGCAGCCCTCAATGAATTGATAACACAAACAAGATTTCACCAAGCAAGTTGTTCAAAACAGGGTGTTTTGCATCATATAGCAATGATAAGCAGTTATGAAGAGAAGTACTTATTCCACGCCCTACAACAGTCCAAAATGTGACTTAGATTGATTACCTGAGCTGGATAAACCTCCCCTCCAGTAATAAATCGAATGGCGGAGTAAATATACAGAAAACCAGCAGGATAAACCAGTGGCCCCGTATCTCCTTTCAAGTTAGTGTAGTCCCTCTCTCCTCCAAGAAACCCAGTAACCTGTTTGTTATTTTGCATTATCCCCTTCATTAGTTGTTTCAACTAATAATTAAAGATGCCAAAAAGTCAAAATTGTATTAATTGAATCTCATTCATTTTTCAGTGCAATTAAAAAACATGCACTCGTGAAGAAAATAAATAATCAGCACCTGTGACATGTATGCGTCCCAGTCAATTTTGGTATCTGAGAATCAATGAAACCAAACATTTTTATGCCAACGAAAAAACAAAGGGCCGGATAAATATATATAGAAAGAAACAAAACGAAGTGGAAATAATGAGCTTACAGGGAACGTAGGCGATGATAAGGGCAACGAGGAGGGCATCCATGAAAATTAAAGCCAATGCGAAGGCCGCTTTGGGGTTTTTGAAAATCTGGGGTCTTCGTGAGCGAGAGGGTTGTAGCTTTCTGCCCGATTTGAGAGCCATGGGATGGCTTTCCTTTGTCGTCTCCCTGCTATGCTTCGTTACAGTTACGATTGAAAGAAAGAGGGAGGCAAGAACACATGCCCTGGAGCTAATGATAGAGAATACAGGAGAGCTGCCTGGAATTTGGTTGTAGTTCAATTTGTTAGGCATTCCTGAGAAAATAAAAGGGTTTTCTTTTTATTCTTTGAGCACTTAAAAAAACACACTTTGGAAATTATCAAATTCTTTTACAACCTGTTTATTTTACTTTATAGAAGTGATTTCCTAGATTACTTTTTAAAATTTTTTATTTTTATTTATCATTGAAAAATTAATTAATAAAAAATATTTTTTCAGTTAACAAAAAATTTGATTTTATTTCTAAAAAAAATGTTTTTGTTGGGTAAAAAATATTTTTCAGTAAAAAAATCAAAAATATTTTATTATTTATTTATTATATCAAATTTCATTTAAAATATTTTTTTTATTTATTTATTTTTAATATTTTTAATTTTATATTTTAAAATTTAATTTTTATATCAATTTTATTTTTATTTTTTACTATTATTTATTTTTTTATTATTTTTTATTTAAAAAATTTTATCTTTCATATTTGATCCATATTCTTTAATTGTTATCTAAATTTTTTACTTGTCAAATTTAGTTTTTATTATTTTAATTATTATTTATTTTATTTAAAATAATTTATAAATTTTATTTTTTTAATTTTATTCTCTAACTTTTTTTATTTATAAAATTTAAACTTTGTTCTTTTAATACACTTAAAAAATAAAAATAAATATTTTTTAATTATTTTTAATTTATTTTTTATAAAATAATTAAACACTATAAAATATTTTCTAATCTATTTTTCATGATATTATTAAATATTACAAAACAATTTACTTTTTAAAAAATTATTTTTTAAAAATAAAATTATTTTATAGCAAACAAATAGATACATTTCCAACCTATTGAAAATTAATAATTTTTTTTCTTTTGAATAATTAAATTATCTATTTTTTTGGTAAAATAATATTCTCTGCTAATACTCCATTTAAAATTAAGGTCCAGCCTGTTTTTTATTTAAATTTAAAAGAAATATTTAAAATCAACTTTTTTGATTTTTTTATTTTCTTAGATTAAATCAATCATAAATTAAAGTAAAAGCTAAAAAAAAAATTCCTTCCCGACAGACAAATTTATTTTCAAATATACGATATTAATATAGAAATTGTATGCCTCCTTCCCCTGTCATTTTTTACTGGGAGTTAGAGGTTCTCCTGGACAGAAGATATATATATCATTGATCTCAAGAGACATGGAATTTAAACTCGGTGCATCGAGTCTGTATAGAATTCGCTTGTTATTGTAATAATATTTATTTTTAATTTAAAAATATATTAAAATTTTATATTACATTATTAAATACACATCTAAATGCATGTGTGTTTACCCGTTACATCCTGCAATAATCATAGTAAACAAACACACTCTAGGTAATGGGTTGACAAGGTAATATTTGGTTGGTAATTTTTATCTGAAAATATATTAAAATAGTATTATTTCAAATTTATTTTTCACATTAATATATCCAAATAATATAAAAACATATAAAAAAATTCATTGAAAACAAATAAAAAATCCTTTTTTTTAATCCAGGAACGCCACTGAAACAAACACTCAGCAACAGTGGCGGACTGGTTACGGGACCAACTAATTAGATCCTGCGGATTGGCACCGCCACGAAGGCTAATCAAGGCAGCTAACGAAGATGTTCCAAGCAAGTCAAAAGCCATGGGCACGTGTAAGCAGTCCAATGTTATGCAAAAGACGATGTTTTTATATTTAAAAATCATCAACTTTCAGTTTAAAGTGTAAATGCATCATCAAACACGTTACTAGCACCTCCCCCGCGCCTCCAGCATCATCACCACGCCCTGAGCTAGTCTATTCTGAGCATGGAAGACCAAATCTCTTTGTGCCCTTTTGTCAGCCACGTGTTACCCTTCTTCTCTACTTCTTTCCACCTCGTTCGCCCACGTATCACTCATCTTCCTCCTCACCTCTCCAAAATGACCCAAAAAAATACACATTTATGGCTCTTCTTTAAAACAGCCTCCCCTTAAGTTTAAATTCCTTCCATAACATCTCTCTCTGTTTCTCTGTCTAAATTTCTCTCAATCTAATTCAGAAATGGACTCCCAAAATGCTAAACAGCGTATCAGAGACACAGACTACGATCCCTACATCTCTAACGCCACCAAGAGCAAAGACAACAGCAAGACCGTAAGACTCAAACGTGAAAAGAGAGTAGCTATGGCCAAACGTGGAATTAGATCACTAGCCATAGCCTTTGCTCTTCCTTTCTCCTTGACCCTCTTTAACCTGTATTTCTTCGGCACAACCAGGGGCTACGGGACGAGCACCGGAAGTATATCTATGCCCTTCTGGTTCCCACCTCCGTGGGCCTTGCACATGACCTGCATGACTTCGAGTTTCCTGATGGGACTCTCGGCTTGGTTTGTTTGGGCTGAAGGCGGGTTCCACTGGAACCCAGCGGCTCTCTATCTTTACTTGGCTCAGCTAGGCTTGAGTTTGGCTTGGGACCCGATTGTGTTTCGGATGGTAGCGCCGTGGGTTGGGTTGCTAGCTTGTTTAGCTGCGCTTGGGGCGCTTGTTGGATGTTCTCGACAGTTCAAAGAGGTGAACCCCATTGCAGGCGATCTGGTTATGCCCTGTTTGGCATGGGCTTCGTTTTTAGCCATTGTAAATCTCAAGCTCCTTTTTCTTTGAAAAGTTAATACGACACCGGTGTGTTCGTATATATTTGTAGTTTAATTCTATAAAACTTTTGTCAAAAGGTATTTTAGTGCGTAGGGAGGGGAGGGTGATAGCATTTGTGGTTAAAAAAAATTATTTATATTTTTAATCCATAAATATATTAATATTTTGTTTTTTATTTTATTTTCGTTTGTGAAAATACGTTTCCAACCATTAAAAAAATTTTTGAGAGGCATTTTCACCAGGCAAGTTCTTGACATTGCACGTGTATTATTCAACTATTAGGTAAATATTTTTAGTGTTTATTAAATTAAAAATTTTATTTTTAAAATTTTAAGTAAATCTTGAAATTTACAATTTAATTATTTTATTAATCATTAAAATATATAATAATTTGTTGTTAGATCATTAAGACATTTTAAAAATATTTAAAGGATATTTTTTTAATAGTACTAGCAAGTGTTTATTTTTTAAAATTTGTCATTGTTTTTTTTATGTTGTTAGTTTTTTTAATTATATTATTAAATTAACTAAAATTACTGAACTCAGTGAACCGATGTCCCCACCCGAAATTTTTCTTACTCTTTTAAAACAGTTATCATCACCTACATTGCCATATCAGAAGTAAATATGAATAAAAAAAACAAATCATGAGAGAATATAGATGAAATAATGATGTCTTTAATTTATCTGAGAGAGTGATCAGGGATAATATTGCAACTTGTAAGAAACTACATAGATAAAATTGCAAAATCTTAGAACTACAGGGGCAATCAGGCAAAGGCAGATAGATCTGCAGGAGCAAAATAAAGAATGGAGCTCCATGTTGAAGCGCCATCCTAAAGTCAACTTCCCAAAAATAAAAAACAAAGAAGCTAAAGTCAACTAAGTTATCATTTGCAAATAATGCAGTGTCCGTAGGAGCTACACATTAGTCATCCCAGACGTCCGTGGCTGGAAAAAAAGGGCAACAATGATAGTTTATTGATTGTTTATTGAGATCAAATGTCAAATTGTTAGAGCAAAGGGTTCTATTTTCTCATCTATATAACCAAATGCCTGTATGATAGGCGCATTCCTCCTCAAGTTTCAGATCCGACAACGCTAGAGATATTCACTGCAAATCTTCCATATGGATGCCACCCAGAGGTAAAGTTTCCCATCTTAATTCAAATATTCTTTCATGAAGCTGCAATACAGACTGCAATAATCCCCCTTCCCCGGTTCTTTCACCTCCTTTCTCATTGTATGCAGACCTCAAGATGTTATCACTGTCGATGTTCATAAGGCCAAAGGTCTCATCGCCTCCGGTCACCGTTATTTGGACGTGAGGTAGGTTTTCTTGGCCTTGAAGTCAAATTATGATCGCCTGGTTCCTGGGGAAAGAGCAACTTCTCACTCCAATTTTTGAAAAATAAAACGTATTTGATTATACAAATGTTTTAGAACGGGAGAGAAATCCTGTGATCCAAATGTTTGACAATCATTTCATCGGTTGTAGAACCGCCGAGGAGTTCACCAAGAGCCACGTAGACAATGCCCTGAACGTTCCTTTTATGTTCAAAACTGATGAAGGTAAATTGAAACCATTTTTTGGATATCTTCTATATAGTGAAACTTTAATAGCATGGTTATAAAACCTAACTTGACCCTTACGAACATGGTCAGATTTTATATCAGACCAGATAAAAATAACTAGGTAATTTGATAAGTTTACTTGTGACCGAAATACAACTTGAAAAGATTTTATTTGACTTTTTTTATTAAAGAAAACTAGAATGACATTATTTCAATTTTTAAAAAAAAAATTTGCAATAAAGTCATTTTAAATTGATTCGGTCTTAAATAGATTAAGCCAGATTTTATAAATATCAAAAAAAATAAAAATAAAAATACTGTTTCTACTGTCCTTTGATTATTTTAACATGGCAGGATTGTTTTATGAAGAAGCCCAGCAAGAATAGCATAATAATTTATTTAAACTAACGAGCTTCTGTTGGTTTTTCTGGCAACAAACAGGCAGAGTGAAAAATCCTGAATTTCTCAGCAAAGTTGCCTCAATTTGCAACAAGGATGACTATCTTTTGGTGGTAAATCCTGGTTCATAGTGCTGGAAAGCATTTACCTTTTTTTTTCTACAATATATTTGCTATGTGCATGGCAAGAGATGAACCAAACGAAACAATAAAATCTGTTAAAATTTATATATATATATATATGAGATTGATTATTTTTAGTTACATATTGCTTCAAGAAAATACTTAGAATAATAATTTATTGTGAAGGGAGCCTAATTTTCTGATACAATCCATCAACACCAAAGTGGAGTTTTAAGATCTTGTTTCTCAAAAAGCCGACTGCACTATCAAATACAAATCTAAGCTGCTATTCAGTCGGATCGCATTTCATTTTATGAAAAGAAGTATTTGGTGCTTTTAGCTCTTCGGAGGAATGCAGATTTAAAACTTTGCATCTGACTCTAGAAATTGATCGAAATTGTGAAGGGTTGCAACAGCGGAGGCAGATCACTCCGTGCCTGTATTGATCTTCTGGGTGCGGTAAGCTTACTTCAAATTCTGACAGAGCATTTCTATGCACATTTTTAGTATAAAACAAAGAATTGAGTATTCAGCTGTAAGAAATTTATCTTAGCCTCGCAGTAGATGGGCTTTGTTTTAGCTAATTAAAAGCAGATTAACATAGACACGCGCTAAGTATTCTCAACTCTGTATGTTCATGAAATTCAACTATGAAAACATTCATGGAAAGATTTGTTGATGGCAGGGCTTCGAGCATGTAACAAACATGGAAGGGGGTTACTCTGCCTGGGTTGACAGTGGATTTGCAGGAGATAAACCAGCAGAAGAGCTCAAAACGTTTTGCAAGTTCCGCCCTTGAAGTGAATGTTTCCCTCCCTGAGAACTCTCTCCCTTTAAGCAATAATAGCCCGTGTGGCTTATCTTGTTACTGATCACGAGGATGTTTTTGAATGTTTTGGGGTGTTGCTGTGGTTATTTTTTAAAGTATATTTTTTAAAAAATATATACTAAAATAATCTAAAAATACTAAAAAATATTAATTTAAAGTTAAGAAAAAATAAAATAAAATTTAATTTTTTTAAAAAATACTTTTAGAAAGCAAAAACTAACCGTGATGAAATGCCTCTGTTTTCCTTCTTTTGTCATGAAAATGAAATGCACTTGTATATTAGCTGATGCCATACCAAGCTTTTGATGTTGTTCATGAAATCCCCTTCTCTATCCTCCGCATCGTATCGTATCTTTTTGTACCGAGAAATATGGCTTCAAAGTTCACTTATTTACTCTACTGGCTCACAGTTTTCGCTATTTACCTGAGTAATATTTTTACATTCTCATCTTCGCATTGCCCTCCATTTGTTACTGTTCTAGCTCCACCTCTGAGGTCTGAAGGATATGTTGTGAGGTTTAATTTTAAGCTTTTCTCAATTTATTTTAAAAGTAACATGTATGCTGATCAGATATAAACAACGGACCCAAATGCTTCCAAAAATACCATATATCAGATATGTATTTGTACTGTCTAAGATATCCTGATGAACTCAAGCACTAAATTAGCACATGATGCCACGAGGAAAAAGTTGGAAAAGTAAAAGACTTCAGGGCTATTTTTTTAATAGAAAGTAATTTTAAAAAAAATTATTTTTTATATTTAATAGTATAATAAAAAATAAATTGAAAACACTATTATATTATAAAAAATGAGTTAGAAAATAATTTATTAAAAATTTATTTTTTTAACTTATTAAAATAATTAGGAATAATTCTTATAAATTAAAAAAATTGAATGAAAATATAATTTTATAAATTATCTCAAATAAAATAAATAAAAATTAAATTTAACAAATAAAAAAATAAAATGATAAAGAAATTATAATAATAATAATTATCATTTCATAAATTATTTCACATAAAATAAAATATAATAAAAAAATAATGATTAAACTTAATAGATAAAAAATTTCAATTAAAAAATGACAAGGAAAAAACAACTAATAATTATAAAAATTAAATTCTAAAGGATTAGAATTTAAAAATTTAAAGATCAAATTTGATGTAATCAACAAATAATATGACATTTCTAAATTTTTCATAACTTTCGAAAAGTATTTTCTATCTAAAATAAAAAAAAATTACTTTCCTGAAAATTAAACTAAAATTTTTTTATTGAAAAATGTTTTTAGTTAATTAATTTTTTTAATAACAAAAAAACATAAAAAACAAACACAGAAAAAATATAGAAAATAATTTCCAAGAAACTAACGTCAATGCTCTGTGCTCTGGCTGAAAATGTGCTATTGCCTTGCTACTCGGCGTGGCAAAGCTTTCTCAGAGTTATAGAGGTTCTCCTCTTCTGATTTACTTCCTGCCCTTCCCACATCTGAAATCCTGGATTTCGATTAATCTCATGCTTCCAAAGGTACCGGGCATCCCCAAACAATAGAACTAGAGATCCTGGCATCAAGAAAACAGGAATCTTTATCACGGGCAGCTCTGGTTGTTCCTTGCCACAGTCAGAGACCTCTCCAACTTGTGTGAAGTGCATCACGCAGGAGGACTCCAAGGAAACGATGGCAATTCCATCTTCAAAGCGCATAAGGTCAACATGAGCGCAGATCCCCTTCAAATGCAAACATCTTATCATTGAAGGAACATCTAGGTAAAGTAATATATTCACTATTGTCTCGACAGAACATTGAATCTATCAGTGATGGAATCAAGAAAAAAGCTCAACGAGCAACCAAAAGCAAACAGAATTATCTTAGTTGCTCAAGATGGAACATATTAATGCAAAGTGCTAAAAGATAAAATTTACTGTATAGAATTGCAACATTATGAATTGATGTTAATGTTATCAGGCAGTCCTATCCCCAATTGCTCTCAAACTATGTTTCCAAGGCAACATAAGACACATTAAATTATGCATTACGGAGACTTCAAGCAAGACATGTATAACAGCAAAATAGAGTGTACTTGAAATTTTACAAGTATAAACAGTACAAGGAATGATTCTTAGCCTTCTCTAACCACAACTTATAGCCATCTATCCCACATATGTATACTTGTTAAGAAAAAAAGACAAACAGAGTAAATTGATTGGGTTGGCAATTATTTGAAATACTTCTATAATATAAATGCCACGGGCAAAATGCATATCAATGTCTTCAATTTCCAGTTTATTTTTTCGCTTTGGATCTCTATACAGGAAACTCATACCGGTATCCATGGATGCAGATTATAGCAATTTAGTAAACATTGCAAATGCTCAATAAAGCAACCGCATATGAAGGAAAGTATCATTGCCATTAAAATAATATGGTTCGACCGTAGTTTGCTTGGCAGTATAAAAGTTCACATGAAAAATTTATTTGCGGATCATGTAGAAAGTGAAGTCGCACCTCACCTGGTTGGTATACATTTACAATTAGTTGATCAAAAAAGGGTTCTCTCGACAGCAAATCAGGAGGCAGCCAGCAGGCGGCTTCGCCACTATCAGAGCCAGCACAGCTAGGAGCTTCATGGATACGATCACCGTATAGAACCACCTCACGAATAGAATTAGAGAGCTCAATGGCCCAGGATGGAAGATCTCCAAATCTCATAGCCTACAAGAAACAGTGAATATCCATCACAAAATCACATCAATATTCCAGCCCATGATTATCTTAAACTCTCAAACACTAATTCTGATTCAAAAAAGAATCGAGTTCAGTTCTAGGCCGTGTCCCCACCTGATTGTTGGAGGCTTCAAGAAACCATCCCTCTGCATTCCCACAGATTATAAGAAGCGAAATTCTCTTGAATATTAATTAAATTAAACCAAGAAAAGAAGAATCAAAGCATTGGATGGAAACGCACGCACCGTTTTGAATAGCGGAGAGGAAGGTAGATTGTTGATGAGGAGAGAGAAAGTGTCGGCACAACCATAAACCTTTGATTTCCTTGATTGGTTCCCAGGTAGGGTAGATTGGGTCCGAGGTTGAGCGGCATCCAACATCGTCTATCGAATCTACTTTCTCTTCACTTATGTCTTCGCTGTCTGATGAGTCGCCGAAGACTTGTCTTACGAGCGCTTCCATTTGGTTTCGCAAATTCGATCAAAGGTTTTCTGGCTGGGAGACGGAGTCCTGCTTGTTTCTCTTGTTTTTAGGTTCGCAGTTTGCCCTGTTTAAGAAAAACTAGCGACTGTTGCTACTGCTGTAGCTGCTTATTTTTATTTAGTAATTCAAGCGCATGTTTGTATTTTTATTACTAATTATATGCATTTTCAAAGTAACGCTACATTACAGGCTAAAGCAATTTTTTGGATGTGAAAAAAATTCTAGATATTGTTAATATGTTTTTCTCAGTAAAAAAAAAAACTGTAACATATATACTTCAAAAGGTTGAATATGATTAATGAAAATATAATTTAATTAAAAAATTAAAATAATATTTAAAAAATACATATTAAAACAACAATATATCATCTCGGCTCAGATTAATTTAGGCTAACTTATTAAGTTAATCATCTAAGTCATAAAATTTTAATAATTCTATAATAAATAAATAAATAAATATCCAATTAAATTTTTAATCAATTCAATATTGAATAATAAAATTTTTAAAAAATAAATCAAATCAACTTAGGTTGACTTATCAAATCCAAGTCATATGACTAAGATAAGGCCATAAAATGCAAATCTAAATAAATTATATTGTTTGATTTTCAATCAATTTAATATTTAATAATAAAATTAAAAAATAAATCAATTTAAAAAAATTAAGAAATTATCCCTGTATTGCAATTAAGGTTTTACAGACTAACTTGGGTTAACTCAACTTATTTTTAATTTAATTTAATTTTTAATTTTATCTTCCAACACTTGATTAATCAATAACTGAGTTTAATAATTTTTTTATTTATTTAAAACAAATCAAAAATAAGATTTTTTTTTTATAAATCACAAGTATTCAAACTTATTTTTTCTGTTTTTTCCCCTCTGTCAATCTCCTTTTATACTAGCGAGACAACTATATGAGAAAAAACCACTTATTACATATATATCAACCATGAGCCAATCCTGAATCAACTTCCCAACAAACTTCAAATTTATTACTCTTTTTTTTCTTAATTATATCCCTACCGAAACAAATAAAAACAAACTTTTTTGTTCGTTTAAAAAAGAACTATCATGTAACCTCAAAGAAAATAGCTTAACTTTTTTCTTAACTTTTTTGCAATCACATGATTAAAATTAATTTATTATTCTATATACATGTTCAGCTAGGTTGAAGACAAGGAGAAAATAGCTCATGTAGATTTTGTTCAGGTGTTCAAGTGGTGCCGATCTTCGTGGTGGTCTGTTTTTCAAGCGTCTACAGATATGCCAAAGAAAATTCTGGTCCACTGAAACCGGGTGTCCGAACTGTCATCGGACCGCTCAACGACAAGTTCGATGATGCCCCGCCCCATCCCACCCCACCCCCCCACAATTCCAACTGGAATTTTCAACTGGATTTGGAATGAGTTTGCCTTTTTTATTTAATTGCTTTGAGATTTTATTATGACGTCAAAATTAAATATTTTGTTAGATGTTGGTATTTATATCACCATTTCATCAAGATACATCCACTTAGATATTTTATTTTACAAAATAAAAGTATCACATAACTATTTAAGTAAAATTAAAGATCAGAAGTTTAATAGTTAAAAATATATAAGTTCAGGCACTCAAAATAGTTTTATCTCTATTTTGTGGAATTGTTTACCTTGTACCCAGATAATAAATAAATGTTTTTGATCGGTATCAGTGTTTTTCTCTTTTACAAAAATTAAAGCATAAATCTCGTAGCTATAGATTATAGTTTTCCTAGAAATGAACCATGAAATCTAATCTGGATGATTTTCTTGAATCTTTCAGCCGTACATGTTCTTGGAAGATTTGTGCTTCAAAATCTTGAAAATGGGGTCTAATATTTCTTTACTGTCTATTTATATTTTGCATTTAATTGATCTGTGTATGAGACGAAGTTTCATGTTTCCTTTCGGACTCCCGGGAGGCAGATTGATGAATCTGAGGGAATTGGACAAGCAAGGGCCACCACAGGTGAAGTGGGTGTCGGGTCAAGCTCGACCTGTAGCCTGTGAAGTTCAGCGAGATGGCGTGGTGGGCGCGGCTATATATATGTATATGTCTGAGATAATGTAGTTTAATTGGGTAAATTTTAGTTTCGTTTCTGAAATATTATTAATTTAAGTTTTATAAATATAAGAATTATTACAAGTTTATATATTTTAAAAATATATATATCAAAATAAATTATCAATAAAAAATTCTAATTAACACACAATCGAGTGAAAAAATTGAAATAAAAAATATAAATAACAAAAAAAACACAAAAAACAAAGAATGAAACTTAAAAACATCTCTTTTCAAAACAACAAAAGGGTTATTCTTTTTTCTTGTTTCGTTTTATTTTGGTCACTCTATTTAAATTTTTATTCAAACAATGAAACTGATAAAACCCAATACCAACTTGATGCTAAGATATTTTTTTAATATCATGATAAAAATATAAAAAATAAATTAAAATAATTTATCAACTTTAAATCTCAATAAATACACAAACTAAGAATTAGTTTGAAAAAACAAATAAAAACTTGATAAGCACGTAAAAAAGAATCATATAAAAAATATAAATATAAATTATTATGTGTTATTATTGTAATTCACAATATTATGGATGTGGGTCAATGAAGTTTTTCTCGTGACTTTTAGTTTTTTTCTTAATTTTAGCTAAAAAATTAAATTAATTGATGATTTGACATGTGTTTATTTTCTAAAAAAAATAAAAAATATATGTATTTTTAAATTTTTGCATAAATAGAAAAGAAAATTCAATATGGTTAGAAAAACAAAATATTAATCTCCAAATTAAATCTTCATTTCCAATTAACAGCATGGCAAGTAATAATAAATGCTACAGGTAAAATAAAATTATAATTTCAAAATTATTTTCAATCAAAAATCAAGATTAGTAAAATCTAAGACCAACCATGTTGAGAAATATTTTATTTTTTTTAACATGAAAATAGAAAAAAAAAAGTTCCTCTCGCTTTGCTACAACGACAAAAAAAAAGAAGTAAAACAATCCATCCTATAAAAATTATATTTTTGCCATGCATGAGAATTTATTCTAGAGGTTGGCATGAATTATTATTATTATTATTTAATGTGAAAAGAGGTTTTGATATTGTTAGGTTTCATTTGTCTGCAGAAATATTATTTTTTTGAAAAATGAATTTAAAAAAAAAATTAATTCTGAAGAAAATAAATTCATGAAAATAAATTATTTTTTGATATTTAGTAGTGTTATGGAAAATAAACTAAAAAATAATATATTAATATTTTATTTTTCTCAAGTTTATTAAAATAATGAGAAACAAATCTTACAAATTAAAAGATTGAATAATAATGAAATTGAAAAAAAAATTCATAAATTATCTCAAATAAAATAAATAATAAAAAATTAAAGATCAAATCTAAAAAAAAAGATGAAGAAATTAAAATAATAATAATTAACATTTCATAAAGTATTTCAAATAAACTAAGTAACAATCAAAAGAATGAGGACCAAATAACAATTATAAAAATGAGGACCAAAGTTAATATAAAAAATAAATTTTAAGAAATTAAATTGAAAAATAAATATTAAAAACAAAATATATATAGCAATCAAAAGTTTGAGAATCAAATTTAATATAATCAGCAAATAATGACATTTCTAATTTTTTCACATCTTCCAGAAAGTGTTTTCCTCCTAGATTTTTCAGGAAAACACTTTCTTGAAGATCAAGCCAAATTTTTCCCTGACTAGAAAGTGTTTTTTGTTTACCAACTTTCTTAACAGCAAATAAACACAAGAAAGTTTTGAAAGTGATTTTTCATAAACCATTTTTTAAAAAACAAACATAAAAAATTTTAGAAAATGTTTTTCTAAAAACTACTTTTTGGAAAACAAATACGGCTAAAAAGAAAAATATTTTCCTAAAAATCAAGCCACAATTTTCCTGACTAATTTTTTTTTTCACTGACCAGAAAATATTTTCTATTAACTGAAAAATGTTCTTCATTAATCAACTTTTCTAATGGCAAATAAACACAAAAACATTTAAAAAGTGATTTCCTGAAAATTATTTTTCAAGAAACAAACATGGCTTGGGTTGCTTTAACGTGATTCAAGTAACACGGGAGAATCATTCGGGGTTGATTTAACATCATCCAAGTAACATGGGAAAATCAACAATAATTCAAATAATAAATAAAAATAAAATTTAATTAAAAAGTTTAAATAATTTTTTATAGTAAAAAATATTAAAATAACAGTATATTAAATTAATTCAAGTTAATTTATTAAATATGTTATCCAGGTTAAGAGACTGTGATAACTATATATATAAAAAATAAAAAACAAATTATAAAATTTAATTTTTAATTAATTAAATATAAAAAATTAAATTGAAAAGAAAAAAACTCAGGTAAATTTAGGCTAACCTATAACTTGAATTATAAAATCAAAATAATCTAATAAAAAATAATTTAAAATATATTATAAAATCTAATTTTCAGTCAATTCAATGTTGAAAATTAATTTTAAAAAATCAATTAAAAAAAAGAAAAAAAAGAGACTTGTGTAAATCTAAGTTAACCTACCAAATCCATGAAAACAGAAAAATTATATAAAAAATAAATTATGAAACTCAATTATTGATAAAAAATATTGAAAAAAATAAATAAAAAATTAAAATAACAAAAATAAATAAATTAAATTAAGTTAATTTATCAAATTTATATAATAAATTATAAAATTAGAATAATTTTAAAAGATAAAATAAAATAAAAATTTCAAAATATGTTTCAATGAAAGGTGATTTGCTTGGGGGCAAATACTGAATTCATTTTCTCTCTGTTTTTTTTTTTCAAGAACATTAAATTTCCTTTCTTATTTATACAACAACTTCAAAAAAATAAAAAATTTAATTACGAGCGCGCACGCATCAATGTTATTGTGAATATTAGGTAATTTTATCATTTAAGTTTGCAATTTCCTCTTTAGTTTTTTTAGGCTTATACTTCCATAAACTAGCGAATAATTTGTTTTCATTAAATTATTGTATTATTTATTATAAATTGAATATCAAAGCTAGGCAAGTCATAATTTTTAAACCTGATTTAGTTACTCACCCGATCCAAAATCCTGGTCCTAACTAAATCACCCTAAATTTTTACTTTTTATTTTATTTTAAACCTAGTCTAGATGTAATTTTAGATTGATTTACCGTTTCAAAACTATAAAGCAAGCCACAGCAGAAGGAACGCAAATACCAAGGATAGTAGATATGATTGATGGCATGAAGCCATAACAAAATCAGTAAACACAGTAGTGGGATTTATAAAAGCTTGAGCAGCAACCACCACCCATTTTGGTAAAGGTAAATCAAGATGCAAAAGATGGAGGAAAGTAACCCATGGAATCCCTACCCTGAAGTCGATCGACCAGGGATTAACTAAAACTAGCTAAGGGCAATGAAGTTAAGATTTTGATGATTTAACATGGACGATCTAGCTGGACGTGTGTGCATGGATAATTAACTTTTTTAACTGCCACAATTCTAGTCGTTAGCATAGACTTTTTACAGCAAGTTTCCACTCGAATGAGTGAGCAATAACTTGGTTTCACGAGATAGAAGAAATTATAGCAATTTATCAGCCGGGAGGCCTTACAGATCCGGTTTGGTTTCAACTTGTGATGACCTTATGGAATCATTAATGGATTTCAAGTAGATTTACACTATGAAAAGTTACATAATTTGGTTCGACTTGATATCGAATTGGGTTAATAGATTTGTTTGATACCCATCAACTATGTTGTTTTTTGGGTGATTTTAAGGGGAAAAAATTAAAATTAGGGTCCAAGTGTTAAACCCTTGAAACTTAGTTGTGGCTTATTGCTTAATTTGACAGTTTAGAGGTTGACATCGACCCAGATGAAGGAGAAAAAATATTGCAGGCGTTATATTTCAAGCGCAAATGTGAGCTACGACACTGAAGCGTTGTTGATTGATTTTTTTATTTTTTTCTTTTTAATATGGTGAAGTGTTGATGCAGGTGCATAGTGTGGATTCAAATTTGGGGTGGGGGTGGGGTGGGGGCTATTGTGGCATTTTTGTTATTAGATGAAAAATAATGAAAATCTTATAAATAATTAATGTAAATGGTTATTCGCACACCCAAATTTATAATGCAAATTATAATTTTTCAAAACTTGGCATGCGTGTGTAATCTTGATTAAATTATAAGATACCAAGGTAATTTTCCCTTTCAAATTATACCATGACATTTTTTTATAATAATAGGAAATGATTTCTCTATGCAACCTCACATGTTTTTTTGTATTTTTTTTATCGCTTACATGTCTATTTTTTGAGTGGTGTAATTGGATGAAAGATGAATTAAAAAAAAATATTATTACACCCATGCAAGTTTTGTAATTCAAGTTATAAATTGCATGAGTTAATTATATATTAACTTGTTTATATTAAAGATGTCGGTATTTAAAAAAAAAAAATAAAGTGGATCCATGCCATCTTAAAATATGTATTTTTTAAAGTGAAAGGCTTAAAATTTTTTAATTAAAATTCATTCAAAAAAATAAATTAAAATGCATCCAGGATATTATTTAATAAAGTATAGTTCAACTTTTTCTAATAAGTTTATAAATTTTTTATCTAATATTAACAATTGCTCTTTTTGTATAGCCTTTATGGTATTTGTTTTTTTTTCCTTGTATTTTATTCATCCACTTTTCTTTTGTATGTCTATTTTTGTTATTGTGTACTTAAAAAATAAATTTGATTAGAAATTTTTTTCAAGTTAAACCAAGTTTATGATCCACGTGACAGGTTTAACAAGTCAATTTTAATAAGTACAAAAAAATTTCACCTTTAAATAAATTAATAGAATGATTGTCACTTTGATTTTTTTTTAAAAAAAAATTGAGTTTTGAACTAAATGAACAAGCTAGAGTTGGGACTTGTCATGCTAGACATGTTACATTAAACCAAGTTTGACATGTTAAATCCACAAGTCAAGTTAATTTTTTTTTAAAAAAAAAACTATTGTAGAAAGTTATTTTTTTTCTATTGAATTTTAATTTTTTTTTTAAAAAAAAACTTAAATGGCATGAGAACATGTTTCTTTATCTACAATTACCCCTTATCTTCCCATTTTAGTTTTTTATTATTAGCATAAATTCTATTTTATATTTACTAGATCATCAATCCATATTATGTTATTGGTCGAACAGATTCTTTTTAAACAAAAACAATTTTTTGATGCTGTTAACATTTTTCCAGTAAAAAAATAAAATTGATTTGATATAATTTAATTAACTTGATGAGATTGAAGATAACTTGAATGATTATTAAAAACTTAGTTTGATTGAAAAATAAATAAATTTAAGATGATATTATTTAAAAAAAATATTAAAATAACAATATATTAAACCAGTCTGGTTTAATTCAAGTGAACCTCCTAAATTTGCGACCTGGATCATTAGATTACGATAACCCCATATAAAGTAAATTATAACAAATTACAATGTCAGTTTATTAATTAATTTAATATTAAATAAAAAATTATAAAAAAATAATTTGAGTTAGTTGAGTTAGTTTGTCAGGCCTATAAAGGTCATGAGACCAAGGTAACCCAGTAAAAAATAATAACAAGCTTGAATCTCAACTTAATATTAAATAATAAAATTTTAAAAAATAAATAAATAACCCATGTCGATATGCATTAAT
Source organism: Populus ilicifolia (assembly GCA_015708895.1). Lineage (NCBI taxonomy): Eukaryota > Viridiplantae > Streptophyta > Magnoliopsida > Malpighiales > Salicaceae > Populus > Populus ilicifolia. The sequence continues at coordinate 1,036,731 of SRLM01000076.1, read as the reverse complement.
CCACTAAACCCATTACATGGGTCATGAGACTAGGTTGGTCTTGTAAAAATTAAGTTAAAAATAAACCCAAATAGCCCAACATAACCCATAAAACTCATAACCAGGGTCACTTGGTTAATATAACCCAGTAAAAAACAAGTCGAAATAAATCATAAAACTTAATTTTTAATTAATTTATTGTTAAGTAATGGAATTAAAAATAAATTAATTTTTAAAAAATACACCATGAAATAATTTGAATCAACTCATAAAACTCACTACTTGAGTTATGAAATAAAAATAACCTCGAAGAAAATAAATTGAAACAACTATAAAGCGTAATTTCTAACTAACTAAATGTTAAAAGTTGAAATTAAAAAAAATACAAAATAAAAACAAAAACTTCTTACTAAAACTGTAATATGGATCATAAAACTAAAATAACCAGGTATAAAACAAAATATAACAAACTATAAAGGTTGATATCCAATAAAATAGATATTAAATAATGAAATTAAAAAAAATATATTTTTTTTTTAAAAATTATTGCAATAAATAATGTTTTATGAAGTGGTATAAACTGAAAGCAAAAGCTTTTTTATTTAAAAAATAAAATGAATTATGAAATATAATCTTTAATGAACTAAATGTTAAATAATAAAATAAAAAAAAATATTTTTTTAAAAAAATACTATTACAAATAATCACAAATAAATAGTGATTTAAAAAAAGTGTAAAGCAAAAACAAAATATCTGTTAGTTTTTTCACTAACTGTTAATCATCACCTTGCAAAGGCCAAGTGATGTTTTTTAATGCAAAAAAGAAAGATAATGCAAGGCCCAAGTGATGTTTTTTAATGCAAAAAAGAAAGATAATGCAGGCATCTTCAATACACACTATTTTTTAAAAAAAAATTATAGATAAAAAGAGCTCACATATATATTAAATTAAATTATATATATGTTTTTAAATATACAAGCTAACCTGCTAAATTATTGATAAAATAAAATATAAAATTTAATTTTTTATCAATTCAATATTAAACAATAAAATTTAAAAAAAATAATTTAAAAAACATAAAAAATAACACGAGCTAACCTTTTAAACTTAAGATAACCACATAAAAAAACAAATCAAAATAAATAATAGGATATAATTCCAAAACAATTAAACTTTGAAGTTGAAAAAAATCAATTAAAAAATAACACAGATAAAACAATTTAAATCAATCTGAGTCAACTTATCAAATTTATGATCCTGGTCACGATATAAAGGTAATCTCATGAAAAATAAATAAAAAAATCAACTAGATTTAACCCGCGATACTCGTAACTCTGGTCATGATATTTAAACAATATCATAAAAAACAAATTAGAATAAATAATAAAGTTTAATTCTTATAAACTTGTTATTAGAAAATAAAACTAGAATAAATTCAATATAAATAAAAGATATAGATGTTGATTCTCAATCAAGCCGATATTGAAAAAAAATAAAAAAATTTAAATTAATTAGATTAATTCACTAAACCCTCTACATAAATCACAATATTAAGATAATTATGATAAAAAACTATAATAAAATATAAAGTTTAATTTTAATAAATTAAATATTTTAAATAATAAAAATAAAAAATTATTAATATAAAATAATATTTTACGAGGAGATAAACATAAAAAACACCAATTTTATTAGTTTTTTTTAATGATTAATGTTAATTGATTCGTCAAATTTTCAGTTTGTATTTAATTTTTTCTTAAAATCCTAACGGCGTCAGGAAATACTTTTATATTAAAATTAAATTTTGATCCGAATCCGCTGAGCAAGCACCATGATTAGTTACTCTGTTTGTGTTATAAATTAGTAGATTTCACCAACTGGGAGGTCCCCCTGTTACCATAACCTCCTCCGGCTGTCCCAATTGAATATTAAATTTTTTTTCTTATTCAGTAGCCACTAAAAATTGAAGATATAAAAAAACAAACGTTTCACAAAAACACTCTCTCTCAAATCATTCAACCTTCCTCTCTGTCGATTCTCTCTATCAAAAGCAAACAACCAAACCTCTCCTGAATCAAAACGACCAAACAGCAGGACGCAAAACGACAGCAATAATATGGTCGAAACCAGACGCAGCTCCTCCTCCTCCTCCAAACGCTCCCTTCCTCCCTCTCCTCCTCCGCCCTCTTCCAAAAGATGCAAAGTACTCCCTCTTCATCTACATATTAGATTTTTTTTTCGCTGTGATATGTTTTGATTTTTTGATTTTTTTTATAGGCTGCTGTGGCTGCTGCTGCATTAGAGGTGTCATCATCTACAAGTGATACGCCGCCGCCGGTGCTTCCCTTAGAAAGTACAAGTCCGGAAAAGGAATCGGGGTCACCACCTGAATTAGATCCGCCTGAGGAGGAGAAATCCGCTGATATCCAAGCTGAGGACTTGATGTCTCTAGGTGCGATCTTCTTTCTATTCTATTTTTGCTGTTGAAAAAAAAAAGTTCTGATTTTGTATGAGATTACAGCTGGAGAGAAATCCAAGGCTGCGGTACTGCTGAATAAGTCAAAGAAACGAGTACCAAAATCAGTAAAATCAAATGCCAAAGCTGCATGGGGCCAATTGTTGTCGCAATGTTCACAGGTGAGTAGATGGTGTGTTTGATTGATTATGAAAAGGTGATGAATTTTAATTTAGTCTGGGGATGCTGTACTGACATATTCCATGTTTGTTAATTGGAGTATTGTTTTCACAATTCTGGGCTATAAGCTCCCCTCTGGGTCTGCATGTTGCCAATATTTGTTTAGTTCATCCGCTTCGGTTTTACACACAGCTATGTTATTCCATAATCTTTAAGATCTTTATCATTGTATTGTTATTCGACTTTTTCTGCACTTAGTATTATGTTCATGGTTCATGTCTAGAGAGCTTACGAGGAGGAATGTTGTTTTAGACATGAGATGATATCACTCTACGAGTTTCTTCCTGCATTGTTGCCACAAATTCAGACTTCTTGAGTGGCAATTATTTTTTTGCTGAAACCTTTCAGACCATTATTGCCAGACGACTCACTCATAAACCTTTGTTTTAGCATGTTTTAAGTCTTTGGATTTTTGAGGGTAGTAATTGTGAATCTAGTTGAGATGATTAAGAGTTCTTTAAATCATTGAGAAATTAAAAACAAAAAAATCTTTCTTTATGTGAGTTAGGGCTTCTTTCACGGTTGCATGCATTTTGTGCTGGCTATGAGTGTGCATATTGATGAAGGCTTCTTTATATCAAAATGAAATTAAGAACGAAAAAACTTTCTTTATGTGAGTTAGTGGCTTCTTTCACGGTTGCATGCATTTTACAAGTGCGTGTATTGATTTAGGCATATAACATTAATGTCACATTTTAAGTTACTTGGGATTTTGTCTCACAGGGTATTTAAGTGCTCTACATAAAGGTCTAGTTCATTTCTAGATATGTGGTTACCTGGAAAAAATTGTGGGAAAATTTGATTGGATCTTTTTCTTGTGAGGTTCCAAGTGCTGTCTAGTGAGGGTCTCAAATTGTCTATTTATTGTCAGTTTGTTGCCTGGGAAAAATCTTGTAAAATTTATTTCAAGAGGGGAGGGAATGGAATTTCAGGGTTTCTTTGTTCATTTCATTTTGTGGTTCATATCCCTGTTTAATAAGGCTAGTTGTATATTCTTGTCATTCTGTTGCTTTTCAAGTATATAAGCAGCCGTTGAAGCAAAAATTCTTGTGATAAATATGTTTTTTTCCTTAATTCCCCTATGCAAGGATTGTTGATTTGGTTTTGAAAAATGAATGGAAGTTGAGAAGATTTTATATTAGCCTGTAATTTTTTTTCTCTATGTTAATGTCATGAATTTTTTTCAATTGGGAAAATGGGATTATTTATTTTATTTTTTAGAAATTGATGGCTGGTTATTTTTTTCTTTTTTTTATTCATTCTCCAAGTTATGACAGCAACTGGAAAACTAGTGCTACTTTTGTTTATCTCCTGTCTTAAAGGCAGAATTCTGAAGATTGAGCTGGATGTTTTACCATATTTTATGGAATTGAACAAGTGATTGTTTGTGATGGTTTTAACTGTTTATTCATTCCAGAATCCTCACAAGCTGATGAATAGCACTCTTTTCTCTGTTGGTCAAAGTCGTCAATGCAATTTATGGCTTAATGATCCATCCATCAGTACTGTTTTATGCAAACTGAAGCACATAGAGGTAGTACTCTTTGCACAATCTAATGTCTGTAATGTTTTTACTTCTTAATTAACAAAAAAGTAAATGAATCAAAGTAAGACACTGCATCATTTTCCATTATTATGTAATGCAATCCTGTTCTCCTCTTTGTTAATCTGCTTATAATCACCCTGCAGCGTGGAGGTGCATCTGTTGTCTTATTGGAAATCACTGGGGGGAAAGGAGCAGTCCAAGTAAATGGCAAACTTTATCAGAAGAATGAAAGTTTAGTTTTAAACGCAGGCGATGAAGTGATTTTCACTACCTCTGGCAAACATGCATATGTATCCTTTTTCTTTGCTTTGCCTTTGGCAAAATAATGTGGCTTTATGTATCATCATCATCATTATCTTCTTGTTTGTATTACTATTCTGTCTCTGTGAAAGCATAGCAGGAAAATTCCTTTTCCTATCTAGATTTTTGTGTGTTTGCATTGTATCATTTGACTTAAATGTCCATCACCTCCTCTAAGGATCACTGAATTCCTTAATGGGAATTCTAGATTTTTCAGCAGCTAACAAGCAATAACTTAGGCACTCCAGGTATGCCTTCCGTGAGCATCTTAGAAGCCCAAAGTGCTCCTATAAAAGGGATTCATATTGAGGCAAGGCCTAGAGATCCCTCAGATTATGCAGGTGCTTCAATATTGGCTTCTCTGTCACATCTTCTTCCACCTGCTGCCAAAACTGGTGAGGATGCGCAGCAAAATACAGACTTCTCCATCTTGCCCTCTGGTTGTGAAGCATCTGAAGATCGTATTCCAGATGTTGAAATGAAGGATGGCACAAGCAATAATGATACTGCTGATGTCTCCCCTAGGGAAAAAGCTGCTATTCCTTCTTCTAACGCTGCCAGTGAAAATGCTAATGTTGATAGCATGGGATCGGGTGCTTGTACGGATGCGGTTATTGGAAGGATTCCAAATTCAACTTATGAATTAAAGCCACTGTTGCAGATGCTTGCAGGTTCATCTTCTGAGCTTGATAAAATATTTGATGAGAGGGAAAGGAGAGAAATCCTCAAGGATCTTGATCCTCTACCAGTTCTGATGTCCACTAGACGGCAATTGTTCAAGGATAGTTTACAGAAAGGAATTCTAAATCCTGAAGAGATTGAAGTTTCATTTGACAGTTTCCCATATTATCTAAGGTGCATGTTCTCATTTTTTAAGTAGTTGAATAAAATACTTATCTCATTGAATATTTTATTCTCAGCTATGAACCAGTTCAACATGGAAATTATTCACACTCTGCATATCTTGTGTGTCCCTTACGACTTAAAACACAAGGATTAAGGACAAAACTGTGTACTAACAAATCTAAAAATGGTTAGTATGACCGTTGCTTGGTGGGATCAAACCGCTTCTCAGATTTTTGAAAAGGATGTGCTGATTTAAGAAAATCAAACCTTTTTAGATTATAAAAGGCAGTACTAGCACTTGTATCAAATTCACCCATTCAATTCAAGTATGCTCTAGTTCATTGCTGAACAATGGAATTGGAAAAAGGCAATGAATTGAGTTGAATTCCACAGAAGTCACTAATCTAATCAAGCTCTTCATAACTGATACACCATTTGTTTTATCTTATTTCTTCTTGTGCTGGACCAAATTGATACAACTAATTGTAAATTGATCCCAAGTGTTTTGGAGGTTGGTATTTTTACTGACAATGAGCTCACTTACAGTGATACAACTAAGAAAGTTTTGATAGGTGCTGCATTCATCCATTTGAAGTGCGGTAACAAAGTTGCAAAGTTTGCTTGTGATCTCCCTACGGTGTCCCCACGCATGTTACTATCTGGTCCTGCAGGTAGTCCCCCTTTTTTTTAGTTTTATGATTTATTTTCATGCCTCATTTTGTATGTTCATCATTACTGGCTCCTGTTCTTGTGAAATTTTGTTGTAGGTTCAGAAATATATCAGGAGACTCTGACAAAGGCACTTGCCAAAGATGTTGGTGCTAGACTACTAATTGTGGATTCACTTCAACTGCCTGGTGTAAGCTTATTGGATATCTTCAGAATCTATATTTTTTGTTCTTTGTATGTGAGCATGCTTTACCATACCTTAAGGCATGTCTCACACAAATTTCCATCCATATTAGGATATGCTGCTTTTTTGGAGCACCAAGTAAGCATTTTTTAGGTGACTAATTTCTTCTCACTCTGTGCTCTAATAAATTCAGGGATCAATACCCAAAGAAGCTGATTCTTCTAGAGAAAGTTCAAAATCTGAAAGAGTCTCTGTGTTTGCCAAAAGAGCCGTGCAGGCAGCGTTACAATCTAAGAAACCTACTTCTAGTGTTGAGGCTGACATAACTGGTTGCTCCACATTCAGCTCTCATGCTCGGCCAAAGCAGGAAACTTCTACTGCATCATCCAAAAACTACACTTTTAAAACAGGCATATTTGCTTATATAACAGCAGTTTTTTTGAGATAATTGTCTTTTAGTTCTGGTTTCATAGATTACTTTAAGAGTTAATACCTAAATTGCTAGCTGAGCTTACAGTTTGTTAAATTGCAGGTGACAGAGTGAAGTTTGTGGGCGCCTCTTTAGCATCTGCAATCTCTTCTTTGCAGCCTCCTTTGAAGTATTTTTCTTTCTTTTTTCTTAAAATGTCTTGTTGGGTTCCTTCCATTTGATTGGCTGTAGCTCTCCCAAGTACATGGGGTTTTAATTTGTCTTGAATTCAAGCTTCTTGGTTATGTCATAAGCGCCTTGGGCTGAATTTCAAAATTGCCCAGCTTCCTGGGTACCATATTCAACCAGGTGCTTACTTTTTGTGAAAGTATTCCTTTCTGTTTTGATTGGAACCTTTTCTCTCTTGATAGGGGACCGACAATTGGTTTACGAGGCAAGGTGGTCCTTGCTTTTGAAGGAAATGACTCCTCTAAAATTGGAGTTAGATTTGATAGAGCCATCCCAGAAGGCAATGATCTAGGTGGTCGTTGTGAAGAGGATCATGGTTTCTATTGTACTGGTGCTTTTCTTGAACCATCTAGACTCCTTTACTGATCTATTAGATAATTAGATGGTGGTACGTGCTTACCACAGTCCATAATCCAATATCACTAATGCCTTATTTACTCTGCAGCTAATTCACTTCGTTTGGATATTTCTGGAGGAGAAGATGTTGACAGGCTTGCTATTAATGAGCTGTTTGAGGTCCTTGCTGCTTTCACTGAGTGATGTTGGTTGGTGCTTTCATCCTTTTCTTCTCATATAAGGCTCTGAGCTGAATGTTCTCATGTTCATAGGTCGCTTTAAATGAAAGTAAAAAGGGCCCCCTGATCTTGTTTCTGAAAGACTTAGAAAAGTCAGTGGTGGGAAATCAAGATGCATACTCTTCCTTAAAGAGTAAGCTTGAAAGTTTACCAGAGAAAGTTGTCGTGGTTGGCTCCCATACCCAGATTGACAATCGTAAGGAGAAGGTAAGCAGTTTGCAGATATTCTGGTAACTGTATTTTTATCTTTGCTATGTTGACACTGAAGTTTTTCAATACCCTGACAATTTCATACATTTTCTCTTACTTCTTATCTTACAGTCCCATGCTGGTGGTCTTCTATTTACAAAGTTTGGTGGCAACCACACTGCATTACTAGATCTTGCTTTCCCGGTATGCAAAGCATTGCCATAATGATTACGGGCATATTTTTTTCTTTCTACTCCATATTGATCTTCTCAAATTCATGACTGTACAGAGAGTAACTTCTATTTATATGTTTATGCATTTCTGATTGATGGCTGATCTGCTTCCCCCTCAATAGTGCATGTGTGTGTACATTTGTGTGTATAGAGATAGAATCAACTCCATAACCATTCTCTTCTCATGATAGCCGTGTTTGTTTAATTGGATACCTGTTAATTTGTATCAACAATTTTGAGATAAAGGCCTTGTTGTCATTGAATGTGATGAGGTATATTTAAACAGATATAGCTTGGGCATATTTAATTGTATTATTATCCAGGCTTGTGCTAGGCAAATCTTTATGCTGCAAATTTTACAATTATGCTTCCAATGATTTTATGGGTAAAAAATGATGTAAATTTGAACTATTCTCCTATCATTCGTTCTTTGCCTCCTTTTTTTTCCTTGCTCTATGGATTAATACTGTTAGATGCACATGTGAGTGATAGCTATCACTATCCCATATTGAAAGGGAGCGAGAAAAGTGAGGTGGTTAACTATAAGATGGACCCATAACCAAATAATTTAGGCTTTTGGGTTAAACTGGTGTCCAAACTTGTGTGTGTGAGCCTTCACTATTGCAAGCTCATGTATAGGCCTAAGTGATTCTCCAATGCAGATCTCCTCAACAAATACCAGCACATTCTGGCGTTATGTTTCTTGATAGTTCGATGGTTTTGTCAACGGGTAGATTTGTACAAGAAACCACCCTTTTTGTAGAGATTGGCGTGAACAATTAGGTTATGCCTTGGCTGAGATTTAGGAATTAGATTGGGCTGAAAGGACTTAATTGGAGATGATATGATGGCTGAATCTTGCTGATTTCTGGAAGGATTCATTTGAATGCAGAATAAAAAGGAGGGTTCCCTATTGGACCTAAATAATGGTTACAAATTGCCCAGCAAATATGTATAAACGTTTTCTATTCCAGCAATTGGATCTGAACTACTGGTAAATTTGGTATTTATTATTTGACTTAAAATCATAAAAGATTAAAAGGACTAATTTAGCTAGTAGCTTTCAACATCATTTATTAAATCAAGTCGATAGGTTTCATGATCAGCATTTTTGTCAAAAAATTGATTTCTTTCCTTGAAGTATTCCTAGAAATCGGCATGTGATAAGCTATAAGACATGAAAACTTTAAAATAAGATGTCATACTGGCAAGAAAAGAATTCAATGCCAGTCTCCTGCATGTGATGAAACTATAACATAAAAGGCCTTCATTCTCTAGTTTGACTATTGTTGTTTGCACACTTATGCTACAAAGCTTGCAGTTATGAAGTAAAAAGCATTTTATCTCAGGAACTTATAGAAACATTTCCAAATATTTTGAAATGAATTCAGATTGATCTTCTACATATTGCAGAATCCAACCCCAGGAGGAACCTTATAATGAGGCAAATCCTTGTGTTTCACTAGCTCATTTGAAGACATCTAAATTGAAAGGAACTGATTTTGTTATTCTGTGTGAATTTCTGTTATTTTAGAATCATAGTAACTTTTCTTTGACATGTAGTCGGATAGGCTGAGGATCATTCGAGTCCATTAATTAACTACTGCTAAATGCTATTGCATTAGGATTATCGATGATTGAGAATCTCTACAACATTAGGATCTTTAACCTGAGTTATTTTCCTGGTATTATTTCTCAGTGCATGGATTACTCTCCTTAGTAGCCTGGCTATGGATGCAATTTTTCTTTAATTCTTTTTAGTATAAAATCTGTTATACACGATTCTCTTGACACCTGATGCATCTTTTCACCTGGTATAAAGCTTAACTACTACCCATGACATAACCAGACCAAGAGTGCAGTGGTGAGGTGATTACAGATTTGATTGCTCGGCACAGCTGTTATATAGACAATCTTGTTTGCTCTTACTTGTACCCTTTCTCTCTGTAAAACTTTAAAGTTTTTGTACATTACCTCTTATGTGCAAATGGAGTTCATTGATTATAATCATACACAATGGATTTTTATCATCTTATATGCAAGTGGAGTTCATTGATTATAATCATACACAATGAATTTTTATCGGACTATGATGCTATTTGGACTGGATTCATTTTACTGCTATCGAGAATTTCAAAAGCTTCCATGCTGGTTGTTTTGGGTCATTTACACTAATTTTACATCACTGAAGAATGATAATGATGCAAGTATTGCCTCTCATTCAGGATAGCTTTGGTAGACTGAGTGATAGGAGCAAAGAAACACCCAAGGCAATGAAGCAGCTCTCACGGCTGTTCCCAAACAAAGTGACAGTACAGTTGCCTCAGGTATTGTTCATGCAGTCAGTTCATAATCTAGACAAGCTTTTTTATTCTCCATCCCTTGCATGCCATAGCCTACATTTTTGAGCGTCCTGGCAGGATGAAGCTTTGCTTGTGGACTGGAAACAGCAGCTGGAACGTGATATTGAAACTCTGAAAGTGCAGGCCAACATTGCTAGCATTCGTTCAGTGAGTGTTATCTCTTCTGTATCCTGACTTGTTACTTCCAGTTTCATCTTGATTTTCCTACTTTCTACATGGCAGCTGCTTGTCTTGAAATGACTTCCTCTAGTGTATGTGTGGTAGCCAACCTTTATGCAGTTGAAGTTGCTTATAATGACGAGTAGCATTGCTCTCACCCATGACATCAAAACACACAGATGCTTCCATGCTTAAAATCAAACGCTGTTCTTGTTTGGTTGTCTGATACTGTTGCAGTTTTACTGCTTTTGAAGTGCCCCTGCATATAGTCAAATGATGATTCATTTCATACTTGTGTGTGGCTTCCAAACACACAGATTCCTCCTAGCTTAGAAAAATTTTCTAGTTAAGTCCTCACATGCTGTTGCGGACTCTCTGGTTTAGATTTGCCTATGAAGAATCATTTTTTTGCCGAGTTACACATGTTTTCCACATTAGATGTTATTCCAATCCTATAGATATGGATCCATTTGAAGATTTCAACTTAAGCCTTTGCTTTGTATCTTACATTTCCCCCCTCTTATGTTGTTTTAAAGCCTTTTGGTTTTCTAAATTTAGAAATTAGAAACTATGATGTTGTTTCTGACTTGTGTTAGTTGTGTATTTACATTCAACGTGATGCATGCAGGTTCTTAGCCGACTTGGTTTGTGTTGCCCTGACCTAGAAACCGTATGTATTAAAGATCAGGCCCTTGCGACTGAAAGTAAGAGTTGTTGACTCAAGTCTTGCATTTCTTCTTGTCTTCTCTATTTTTATTTATTTTCTGATATTTACTTTAAACTGCAATATTTCAATGTTGCTGTTATTTTACTTAAATAGGTGTGGAGAAAATGGTGGGATGGGCTTTGAGTCACCACTTCATGCATTGTTCTGAAGCCTCCGTCAAAGATTCCAAACTTCTTATATCTTCGAAAAGGTTTTTTTTTTTCCTCCATATTTTTTTCCATCATTAATTATGAAATGCCACTCGTATCATGTATTATTTATTTTCTTTGATGTATATGCTGCAGTGTCATGTATGGATTAAGCATTCTTCAGGGCATACAAAATGAAAACAAGAGCTTGAAGAATTCACTAAAGGTAAAGTCGATGGCCATATCTATTCAGATGATACTTATCTAACATTTGTTTTCATTACATATTAAATTAACATAAGAGATCTTTCAGGATGTGGTAACTGAGAATGAATTTGAAAAGAAACTTCTAGCAGATGTTATTCCTCCTAGTGACATTGGAGTTACCTTTGATGACATTGGAGCCTTGGAAAATGTGAAGGATACCTTGAAGGAACTGGTTATGCTTCCTCTGCAAAGACCTGAATTGTTTTGCAAAGGACAGCTGACGAAGGTTAATTGCATAATGCAGTCTTTTTTTCCTGCTACATGTATGTGTAATTCTTTCTTTACAGGATGGTATTCCTTTTACAGCCTTGTAAGGGAATATTGCTTTTTGGGCCTCCTGGTACTGGGAAAACAATGCTTGCAAAGGCTGTTGCAACTGAGGCTGGTGCAAACTTTATAAATATATCTATGTCAAGCATTACTTCGAAGGTACTGATGTGTACATGGTACGCTATTTGTTATTCTGGGAGCTTTCACTTGAGCATTGCGAGTGTTTATTGAAATGTTTGCATTAATATTTATTGCAGTGGTTTGGAGAAGGCGAAAAGTACGTCAAGGCAGTGTTCTCTTTAGCTAGTAAAATTTCTCCCAGTGTTGTTTTTGTTGACGAGGTTTGTGCATTATATCTCCTGGTTGCTCTGATGTTCTGGTAGTTGATTTTCAAACCCCCTTGCTGGGCCATGGCCATTGCTGGTAGGCTGATAGATTGGGTTCATAAATTTTTCTTCATTTTATCCCTGTTTTTGGTTCCTTTTTTTCTCCTGTTGTATTCAGTGACGTTAAAAGCTAAATTTCCTAATAGGTTTATAGAATTTCTATCAAATAATACAAATGCAGTTGCTGGGCATACAACTGAAATATAATAATTAATTTGGAATGATGTTAATGGAATAATTGAATCAACATACATGAACAGTATAGATTTTTTAAGATAACCTTTTGTTATAAGGCTTGCGACCAGCATTTTTTAAGAAAGATGGTGTTTCTTTTTCCCTTATTAGACTGTTGCCCACCATCTCTCTCTCTCTCTCTGTCTGTTTAGTAGTATTTTAAAGTTCCCAACTTCTCAAAACATGTCTTTCCAGATATTTAAGGAAACTCACAACAAAAGGCAATTAACAAAATGCATAAGAGGCTATATTGCATACCATCATTTTCATCATGGTAATTATAGCAACAACTGCATTCGAGTCTGTTTGAAATAGATGTTCGCCTCACTTGGCTTATGTTTGTTAGGTGGATAGCATGTTGGGAAGACGTGAAAATCCAGGGGAACATGAGGCTATGCGTAAGATGAAGAATGAGTTCATGGTGAATTGGGATGGTCTGCGCACAAAAGACAAAGAACGAGTGTTGGTACTTGCTGCCACAAACAGGCCCTTTGACCTTGATGAGGCTGTTATTAGGAGGCTTCCCCGGAGGTATGATATGTCATGTTTATCTTATCCTTTTCTTTAAACTAGCACAGCAGCAACATCATTGACTTTCTTCTACAAATGGTTGGCAGATTAATGGTTAACTTGCCGGATGCACCGAATAGAGAAAAAATTCTGAGGGTTATCTTGGCCAAAGAGGATTTGGCACCTGATGTTGATTTAGAAGCTGTTGCAAATATGACCAATGGTTATTCTGGAAGCGATCTGAAGGTTGTTTTACTCTTTACATAACATTTGATTTTTCCCTCGTGATTTTCATCTAATCCTCTCTCTCTCTCTTCTCAGAATCTATGTGTTACTGCTGCTCATTGTCCTATACGAGAAATATTAGAGAAGGAAAAGAAGGTTTGTTGGACAATGCTACTAGTTGAATGCAATTTTTTTTTTGTTGTTGTATTATAGAAGATGTCTAATTGAAACCCCGTATCTGGTTCTTTAAGTGCAATGTGTGTGTATAGATTCTGACTACTGTTACTGGTTGTGGATATGTATTGCATGAAATGTTCCATGCCTAGACGTCATTTTAGTTCACACTGTTGTAATACAAGTTTTGCTCATAATTACTGGCCTGCTTCTTCCTGTTAAGTTGTTAGTGAGCCAAGAAGACTACATTCTTGGAACTCAGGGAGCGGCTACCAGTTATGAAACTGCCATTTGGTTTATGTTTGTAGAGTAGATACATTCTTGGAACTTTAGCGTGGCTGCACCAAGTATGACATGGAAGTACCAGGTCCTAGTATGTAACGTGAAGACTTGTCACATTGCCAGAAAACATTTTAGCTAACCATCTACTGCATATAGGGTTTTCTTTGAAATTCAAATATAGTTGCTTGTTGACTTATAAACTCAAGATGTCCTGATTCAACTTTTGGGCCTATTTTAATCATTTTTATTTGGTTGTGCGGATGCCTTTGGACAAATTTTGGGAGGAAACTTAGCGTGATAAAATTCTAAACTACTGGCTTGCTTGCCTTTTCAAATCCTATACATCGCGATTTTTGTTCACTTATTGGCTATGCATTGACTTTTTCTTTTTTTTTTTTGGGGGGGGGGTGGTGGGGCGCAAATTTCAGGAAAGAAGTCTGGCATTGGCTGAGAATAGTCCTTTACCCGTATTGTACAGCAGTGCTGACATTCGCCCTCTCAAGATGGAGGATTTTAGATATGCACATGAACAGGTACGATAATTTAGAGCTTATACATTAATTGTTTGGGGTGTGGGCTGAGTAGGTTATTATACTCATTTCAATGTAGCTTGTTAATTTCACAACTTGGCTCGGATATGTTCTTTTGGATGTCTGGTCTAGTTTCTCAGTGTGGACAATAGTTTGGTCAAGTCTTCGCTTGGTTGGGAGGTTTTTCTCTTAAGGTTGCATTTAGATTGATGTTAAGGGGTGAGTGAAGCATTAAATGAGGTATGGGAGAAGTGTAAAAATTGCATGATGGTGTGGCCCAATAAATGTTAAATTAAAATTTCATTTAATTTGACTAAAAATTATAGTAAATAATGTGTCAGCCATAGTAACGTGTCATAACGTCGAGGAAGAGAGAACATAATGGGTTATATAACTTAACCCCTTTTGCATAATTTTGTTAATTTATATTCTGATGTTTTAGTCTGGTTGAACACCACCCAGTCCCTGTGCTTTTAAAATCCCCGCAAACCTAAACAACCCTGGCATTGTCATTTGATCATGTCTAATATTCCGTGGGTTGGTTTTAATTTATTCATGGATGGCGGAGAAAGTCATGAACCTCAGGTCATAATGCTTTAATTGCAGGTGTGCGCAAGTGTGTCATCAGAGTCCACAAACATGAACGAACTTCTCCAATGGAATGATCTTTATGGAGAAGGTGGATCTAGAAAGAAGAAATCGCTCAGCTATTTCATGTAGAGATCCTATCTTTATGTATAGGCATTTCTTGTTTAATTTGTTCTTGAGTCGCCTGATTCACCCAAAAGGTGGGGACCTGTATTTTTTGGAAATTCCGTTGCAGCCCCCCCCCCCAACTGTACCAGAGTAGGTTTTAATTTATTCACCGCGTTTAGGACATCTACCAATATTTATTTGCAGGTTACTTGGCCACAGCTGCTTTTTTTTCTTTTCTTAATTCAATTTTCCCCATCTTGTTAGCATGTAAATACTAGTTTTGATTAATGAATAAAGCAGTTTTTACCTTATTCGCCTCTCGTATCTTAATATTAATTGTTATATATCTAAATTTAATCAATCAGTATTANCTAGGCAAGGTAGCTAACAATTGCTTTTTTAAAAAAATATATATATATATATATATATTTAAAAATATATTAAAATAAATTTTTTATTTTTCAAAAGTTATTTTTTATATCCATTCATCAAAATAATTTAAAAATATCAAAAGTTACAAAATAAACACACAAGAAGGCGGTCAATGAAAACCAAACAACGGCAAACCTCTTGCAATTATTTCCTCAATAGTACTGGAGGCGAAGAACAAGAGTAGAAGCCTAGGAGGGCTTGAAAAAGGAATGCTAATACTGCATGAAATAAAGCGTTCCCTCCGAATAATAATTATATATGAACAAATAGAACTACCCGCAAACCACTCCACCATTCTTCTGTAATAGAATAGAGCTTGCCATTACACCTTAATGGATATCGTCCAAAGAAGATCGGAACTGGACTGCACCGTTACTTTTTCTCCTCGGACTAAGTTTGACGTACTTACCACATCACCAAACCTCATCTCGGTGTTATCTGCCAAAATAATAATAATAATAATCTGTAAACCAAAACCCCTAGGGAAAACAACGCTATAGCTGAAGGGAGGATGGAAGAAATTATCAGTCAATAACTATCACTGCAAGTTTTTTCGACGAGTGTAGGAAGTTAAAGACGAAAAGAATCACACCAAACCAAAACCAACTCGGAGCAAAAACAATTATAATCTAATCAGATAATAAAAAAAACATAACAAGAATTAATGGATCAATTTAAAAAAAAAAAAAAAACCACGAGAACCTGTAAGAGTCACCAAAACAGAAAAGACAACAAAGCTAAGATAACATCAAACTAAATAAAAAACTGGAAAAAAAAATTAACGTATACTAATCTGAGTATATCTAATATATAAGATACATCATTCAACCCCAAATAAGCCAATATAAAACAAATTAAAAAAATTAGAATCCAATTCTAAACAAATTAAATATCAAGAGATAAAAATAAAAAAATAAAAAATAACCATCAAATCAAGCAAGTTAGCCAAACTTTGCTACCCAAATCACGCGAATGAAATAAAACAATAGCAAGCAAACTAGAAAAGATTACAAAACTTATTCCAAAACATCTCAATGTTTAAGAATGATATGTAATAAATATTAATTTAAAAAGGAACCAAAAAAAAATAAACCAACTTGAGCTAGTGTTGGGACTAAGATAGATGAGTAGAAAGAAAATTGATGAAAATCACAAAGCCTAACATAAAAAAAACTCGAGCCTTGAAAGGATATAGCTGAAAAGAAAAATTAATTATCAATCAATTCAAGGAAAAAATTAAAAAAAATTAATTTACAAAATTTATCAAAGTAAATTTAACAAATAATGATAGTAAAAAAAATTGAGATAACCCAAATGATTTTTAAATTAGAAAAAATTCTATAGAGAGCAAAAAAATTAAAATAAGAGATCTCAATCTCCAATTAAATAAATATTAAATGATGAAACTAAAAAAACACAAGTTTTAAGAAAGAAAAACAAATAAGTAAACTTAAGTACATCTCATAAACCTAGGTTAATGTCTAAAACTTATAACCCATGAAATTCTAGACCAGACTCAATCAAAAAGTTTAATTTTCAATAAATTTAATGTTAAAACATGAAATAAAAAAATTATTTTAAAAAATTATTAAAGTAAAAAAAAATAAGAATCAAATTTGAAACATTAAAAAAATTAAAAGGGGATGAGATTAAATAACAATTTTATTTTTATAAATTATTTTAAATCAAATAAATAATAAAAAAGTCAAATATAAAGGAGTAAAAGATTAAATGATTATTTTGAATTTTTAAAAAATAACATCAACATCAAGGAGAAAGAAAAGAACAAGGAGAAAAGTGGTCGATGCCAAACCAGAAAGCTTTTAGTTACACACACCGTCACATCATGAAAAAGATATCAAGAAAATTCAAACACCGCTGAACAACCCCGCATGCACCACATAAGCTGCCCACTTGCATGTGCATTACATGCACCACTAAGTCTTTTTAATAAACTTTTCTCTAATATAAATTAAATCATTTTACCGTGATCAAATTATAGAAAGAAGTTTAATAAACTTTTCTGTAAGATAAATTAAATCATTTTACCGTAATCAAATTGAAAAAACTAGAAAGCCTCTAGACATAAGTTAATATTTTTTTTATTTTACTATTACGAAAAGATAAAAAGACCAAGATATCCTGGCATAATTTGAAAATGACAATTGAAGAAATCATGGTGAAAAGATCCCATTGCCTCCTATGTCGGGAAAACTGCAATTACACTGTTACAGTGAATAATAATGTGTGAGGAGGTACATGGCAATTTTATGAAAAGTTTTAAGTTTTCGTTGATGTTGACCAGAGAACACAAGAGTCGGGATTTTAACTCTACATATTTCTGCTTATTAGCTCAGCAAATGAGAGCAATCACCAGAATAATTTCAGAGCAATATACTTACTGAGATCCCATTGAAGCCCTGTTGTTGTGGTGCTCACAGATGGCATCCCTATTGGAATGAGTCCGCAATGCGGACCCTCGACAGAAGATTGAATATAAATCTCATGAAGGTGAGTACTTGGAAGTAAGTAGATTAGGCAATCATCCGATAGAAGAATTAGTCGCATGGTTGAGAAACGATACAGCACGTTCATGTTTCCAGCCTCGTGGTCAAATCGTCCACCAAGTGCTCCAGCTACAAGAATGCAGAGCTGCAAATTAAAGCAAAAGCTAAAAACCTGTCA
Source organism: Populus ilicifolia (assembly GCA_015708895.1). Lineage (NCBI taxonomy): Eukaryota > Viridiplantae > Streptophyta > Magnoliopsida > Malpighiales > Salicaceae > Populus > Populus ilicifolia. The sequence continues at coordinate 1,018,788 of SRLM01000076.1, read as the reverse complement.
TAATGCCAATCTGAGTAGGGAACAGTCACAGCTTTGGTGGTGCAGTTTAATGAATACTGACAAGTTCCTATGCAAAAACTAGGCAGGATTGTTATGAAGAACAGGGAGATCATGATTCTGGGAATTTATTTTGCAACTCTCGAAAGCTCAGAAATTTTGAACTTTGTACTTTTAAAGCAATGAAATGACTTCGAGGGGTGCATATGGAAACAGGCAAAGACAGGAATCATATACTGTCAGAAATTATTGTGTTAGTTTTACAAGAAGTGAAAGTTAAGCTGCACTAAAAACTTAGTGTCTCAAATATATGCTATTGTAAGATCTTCACACATGCACGCTTTAGGCAGGCACTGCACTCACCAAATCACAGGGACTCAGAAAGTAAATCAACCAAAATTATTTATACAAGTGTCCAGGTAGAAGATAGTACATGAACGAGATGAGAAGGCACCTTGGAAAAGGAAGATTTGGATATGAATAAGTTTATCTTACATTCGATTTATCCAAGTTTGGAGTGAGGTCCCGTATGTAGGCTACACACTTATGTAGATCTGTGGTGTCCTGATCATGAGATTCATCAACTACCTTGGTTCCCTGCATTTTGGAAGCAAGCAAAAGTATCTGAACAAGGTTTGACTGAGCACGGGGGTGTGGGGAATCATGTAAAAGCATGGCCCAGAAATCAGTTGAGAAAATTAAAAAAGAGCTTCAATCATAAGGTGCCCACTCCTAGCACGATAAGTTGGCAGGGCATGAAACGAAGATACTTCGGAAGAATAAAAGGAAAACATCCTGCTGATACTACAGTGATATAAGTGGGGCAAAGAGACTGAATTACCAGGTTGGTATAGAAGTCCAGTACTTCTGTCCGAACTGAGTCCATGTCTCCTTTGATTATGTCCGGCTTGTACCTGGTTGAAAGCTAATAGTCAGAATTACTGAAGATGACAGGCGGTGATTTGAGAACCATGGTGTCAAGAACCACCACACATAATTCATGTCTCTAAAGTATGATATGTCTAGCTAATATTCCAAATCATCTAAAACTCTGTAGTGTTCACTCTTGTCTGCTCAGACAGCAGCCTTCATGAACTGCCTTGCTGGAGGAACAGTAACGATGATATGCTTAGTAGATGTCAATCAGAAAAAGCACAAAGGTTGTTTGGAAATAAAAATATAAGTTCTAGCAACTTTTAAGAATTCTAAATTGCCTAAAATGTTTGGACACCGTGACAAACCTAATCCGATGTAGAACTTTGAGTTGGGTCTCAACAGTCCCTCAAACGTTTTAAGAGGCAGATCACTGCGCACGAATACGTATTCTTTCCCAGAAAACTTAAAAACAAGCATCAAGATTCTCCAACACAAATAAATAATACCGGGTTCGTTCATTTTAAAACAACTCTATCCACACCTGACTTGGCCCTGCTGATCTCATTCAGCCATGAATCCACCATTAGCATAGATCCCGTCAAAAAAGATTTCGTTTTTGTGTCAATCAAAACCAGTTTAAGACCCAATAGTAAAATGAATGAACAGATTTTTATCATGTAAAATCTCAAAAGCAATCTCTCTATATATGTAAAATTAAACAGAGAGAGAGACCTTTGTCGAACATCAAGAGCGTCGTCGCTAGGGAACAAAAGAGGCATCTCGTCGAACACCCGATTGGCACCTCCATCAGCACACACCTTCACCTTTGCTGTTCAACGCATGAGACACACCCCCAAAAACCAGAAAAAAAAAATTGTCACGCTCACGCTGGCAAGCAAAGAAAGAAAGATAAAGCCACGAGGGAAACCGAACCGTGGTTCCAGAGAAGCGGGGTGAATCTGGGGAGGGGTCGGTTAAGGACGACAAGTGCGTAGGTTACAGAGGAGCTGTGGTGGTTCCTGGGAAGAAGGAACGTGGAAGAATGGGTCATCACCTCCATTTTCTGCTTATTTAATTAAATTAAACTGAAAATAAAAGCGGAGACGTATTTCTACTTTTCTACACAGATGTTCTTTTTCAATGCTCAAAAATTCATACAGAAATTGAATATTTAAGGTGCGGCTGCGGCGGCGGCTGCGGCGGCGGCACTGATTCCTAATTTTGCACCTTGCAATCACCTCATGGCAACATATTCTTATCCACCTGGCAGCAAACTATTTGGGAATTCTACTTTTACCTCAAGGTTTTTACAGATTCTCTCCAAAAATATCCCCCAAAAAAATAATCAGTGGTGATTAGAGACTTTTTTTCAAAAAAGAATCAAATTTCGACTTTTTTGTTGCTATGACAATGAAAGAGTTGACTAGTAAACAATGGGAGCGAAAGCTGTGTTGTCGCATCCCTGGCCGTTCCCTGCAATAATTCCTCTTTACGGTGTGAGACATGGAGAGGCAGGCCTACTCAAAGTGTTGCCATTTGTGAACATGCAAACTTTTCAGTTATAAACTGCTGACCCCTTTAATATTTAGTATCAATTCATTGACCGTTCATGAATAAAATAATTGAAGCGTGCGTTCGTGCGATGATTTTGTATAAAAAATTTATTTATATAACGTTATTCTTCTTGTTGGTTTTTTATTAAAATTTCAATCATCTTCTATGCGATTTCTCTCTCTAGATTTTGGGAGTCTTCTGAGGATTTTTTTAAGCTGTTGTCAATGGCGAGAGCATTTTTCTTTTATTTTTCAATGTGTTCGTGGGACGACAAGCGCGTGGGATACAATTTTTAGTTTATGGGGACCGATTACTTGCTTTATAATCTATATTCAATTAGACAACTAAAAGTTAAGCTTTTCATCGCATGGCTCTGACTCTTTCATACATGGAAAGCTAAAAGATTTCTCTTATCCTGTCAAATAATGGCATTGTTCCGGATCCAATCCTAGACGCATTTTCAGTAGCCGAACTTGCATATTGAGATCGAGAAGCTGTAAAAAGCCACAAAATTGAATAATTTTGGTTTGAGATGAAAATAAAAATAAAAATGCTTTGTTTGAATTAGTTTTTGATTTAATTTAGTTTAAAAACTTGAAAACAAATAATCTCGGTTTGATTGTTTATTCTAATATAAAACCAAACTAAACTAAAAATACTCAAATTTAATAATAATTATTTTTATTATTATATTAACTCAAGTCGATAATTATTAACTCATAACCTGAATTTTATATCGAGTCGATTTTTAAATTGAGTTTTAAAATTATTACAATAATTAAATTTATTTTTATGTTGGTATGGGTTAATAATTAACTAAATTCATAGCCCGAGTCTAGACTGTGACCCAGGATTTGCTATTTATCAACCTTTTAATCGGGTTTTAAAACAATAATAGTAATCATTCATATTACAATGTTGATTCGGGTCAATTTTCAACAAGGTTTGGAGCAAGCCTCGAGTCTACCCCGAGTCGAGTTTTAAAATATAATAATAAGCAGTTTTATTTTTATATTGACTAGGATTAACGATCAATTTAGTCTGTAACCTTGTCCTTGCTTTAAATCAACTTTATTATCAGATTTAAAAACTATGATAATAATTATTTTTATTTTTATATAGTTTCAGATAAACCACCTTAATTAACTATTGCGTAAAAACAATTCAGGATAAAATTTATTTTTTTATATTATCAAAAGAAGTACCAAATAACTTTATAAAAAAAATATATTGTTGAGTTTATACTTGTCAAGTGTACAAAAATTATCTAAATGTATTTTCTGGTTTAATTATGAAGAAGGTGTAGATATACTAAAAAAATATTCTATAGATATTTTTTACCATCCCTACTTGTAATATTACTGGATTAGTGGCTTGCGTAATGCTACGAGTTGCACCAGAAAATTTTTAATATTAAAAAATATTTAGCAAGAAGTTTTGCTTTTAAAGAAATAAGAAAAACTTGATAACTAGATCAAATATTGATTAATTTGATATTATAATAAATAAATAGGTGGCAGGGACAACAAATAAATTTAAAACATAATATTACCTCTATCAAAGATGAGGAACATGTGAAACTTATGGTTTAGTATATGAGACTGTGATTAGTTTAATTTTTCAAACTTAATTTAATATTTTAAACTTGTAGTTTGAAATAGTCTGAAAGGTTAATAAAACCTTAATCAGTAAAATATTAAAGAATAAAATAATAATAAAAATTTCAACAGGAATATAATTAAAAACAAAATAAGTAGTAGTGCAAAGAATAATGATAAGAGGAACATAATTAAAAACAAAATAAGTAGTAGTGCAAAGAATAACGATAAGATGTGATGTAAAATAAAACGAACTAAAATATTAAGGATGTAACTGAAAAAGAAATTTATTAAAAAAATAATGTAAAATATTAAGAAATGCAATTGAAAAATTTATCTAATAGAGAGAATGATATAAAATATTAAGAAATATAACTAAAAATATAATTTAAATAAAAAATACTTAAACAATAAAAATTAAAAATATGAAACGTGAAAAACTAGAAGAGAATTAAATGGAAAAAAATCTCAATTCTATAGATATTCTAATATAAAAGAAATAATAATGAAAAAAAATAAAATAAAAGAACAATAAATCAAAAGATTATTTTGAAAATATACAGGGATTAACTCTAGAATCGGGGAAAGAAAAAAATTCACCAACACAAAACCAACATGTTCTATATGTGTTTGTATTATTCCTACACATAATTATATTTTTTAGATTAAATAATATTTTAATTTATATAAAAATACTAAATTGACCATGACCAAACTAGACAACCACAAAAGAAAAAACCTTCTGATCCAAGGCAAAACAATTCTGATTCAAGGATAACTTGTTAATTTTACCATGCAACTGAAACGGAAAGGATGAAAGTGCTCTTGCAGCTCAGTGTAATAATTTTTGCCTCCAAGGGCGCTGAGGCAAACAAGCCGTGCATGTAACGGGGAAAAAAACCTATTATATCCTCACTTCCATGGCCATTTATGCTATGTTTAGAGGGGCAAAATCGCCATTTTACTATTTCAATCCGCTGAGCTTTGGTGTACAGTAATAAGTGCATAATGGAAGTATAATGATTTTTAGTTTCTTTTAATTTAGTCAATTTATATATATATATATATATTTCTATGATTTATTTATGTTTTCTAAGACTGATAAAATCACTTAAATTGTAGCGTGATTAAACTTTTTTTTTTTTCCCAGCAGGCACGCATTATAATGTCACGAAAACGTAACCACGCACATGGAAACTTACTAGAACAAAATAAGATTTCACAAGCGATGCTAAAAAAATCACGCAATCATTGAGCATGCTTCCAAGATTCCGTAAAAGGATATTGACTTTAGAGACAGATAACAGTCATACACAGATTATATTATCAACAAGGAGATATTATAGTAATATATATTATTTTATTATTACTGTTATTTTTAATTAATTTAATATTAAAATTATAAAAATAATTTTAAAAAATTATAGGAAAAAATCATGCGGGAAAACAATATAACAATCTATAATATTTTAAAAAAAATTACGAAGTTAAATTTTCAACCAGCTTAATATAAAAAAATAACAAAAATAATTTTAAAAAAATCATTAAAAAAACTATATAGAAAAACACTGTAGTAATTTACAGTATTTTAAAAAAAATTATAAAATTAAATTCTCAACTAATTTCACATTTTAAAAAATAAAATCAACAAAAATAATTCTAAAAAAATACAAAAAAACATGCAGAAAAAGTTAAAGCTAAATTCTCAACTAACTCAATATTAAAAAATAAATTTAACAAAGATAATTTTTAAAAAAACATGCAAAAAATACTGTAGCAAAACAAAAACCATGTAAAAAAATATTGCAATAATTTACAGTATTTTAGAGAAAAAATCTATAAAATAAAATTTTTAACTAGTTCAATATGAAAAAAATTGACAAAGATCATTTAAAAGAACCATATAAGGAAATATTGTAGTAATTCATAATGTTTTAAAGAAAAAAATTAACTAAATTACTAGCTAGTTTAATATTAAAAAAATTGATAAATATAATTTAGAAAAAAACACAAAAAAATCCTAGAAAAAAATATTTAAAAAAACAGGGGAGGCCAAAAAAATATGGGGAAAAAAGATAAAAAGAAAGACAAGAAAAAAACAGAAATACAAAACAAAAAAAATCAAAATAAAAAAATATAAAAAAAACTATAATGATTTCCTCACACGTTTTAAAGTATTAGTTAATACTCATGTTTTATTTATTATTTAAACTATTTATTTGATTTTAGTAATTAATTATCTTACTATTATTTATTATATAATAAAAAAAGTTAACGTATAAAATATAAAAATACATCAGTTGAGAAGTATTTCACTTGAAAAAATAAAATACCTGTATAAGTAAAGATGAACAAAGCGAAAACGAGAATCTCAGACCCTAATGAGGATGCAATGTCCTAAAAACCTAAGGATTTGTTATCAATGTTCGTCAACGGAAAGTGAATCCAGGTTTATATATGCGTATACCATGTTAATATTAAGATACATAAATAGCATGTAGTATTTTAAAAAAATCTAAATGTTCTATAAATAATTTTTTATATGATAAATATATATTTTAAATTATATTTGAATGGTTTTTAAATCAATTTAACAGTATTTGTATCATATTTATTACTCACCGACTAAAATAACTATCTAAAAAATATTTATTTATTCATATTGGATTAAGTTGATATTATCATGTTTGGATTAAGATTTTATTTGTTTTTGTAGTTTGAAAGTGTGTATAATTTTTGTTTTTAATTTTTATATTATTTTAATACATTTATATAAAAAATAAATTATAATAATATTATTATTTTCATATATTTTTAAATAAAAAATATTTTAAAAAACAATATTTATCGTACCAAATCCAACCTATCTCTTTTGGCGGCAAATCAACTAGCGCAACAGTTTCCAGTCCCCAACCCTCCCTCCCCCTCTCCCTCTCCCTCTCCCCCTTTCTCTCTCACTACCAAATCCAAAACCCTAGCTCCCTAACCAAATAGACTCTACCCCACTTGTTTTCTCCCTTCTTTGCTCTTTCTTTTGCTCTTTCTAGGGTTAATGTTCAATTCAAGGCTTCTATGGAATCTTCCGCAATCACTATCAGGCCTATAAACAAAGCCGCTGTCCACAGAATCTGCGCTGGTCAGGTGATTTTGGACCTCTCATCCGCAGTCAAGGAGCTTGTTGAAAACAGCTTGGATGCTGGCGCTACTTCCATCGAAATCTCTTTGAAAGACTACGGCCTGGAATCCTTCCAGGTCATCGATAATGGCTGCGGCGTCTCTCCTAATAATTTCAAGGTAATATAATTTTTTTTTATTGATTGATTGATTAAGCATTGAGTATTTGGTTATGTTGGTTGCGTGCTTGTTGCCGCAGGTTCTGGCACTTAAGCACCATACCTCCAAATTGGGGGACTTTCATGATCTTCAGTCTTTGACCACATTTGGTTTCAGAGGAGAGGCATTGAGTTCACTTTGCGTGTTAGGAGACCTCACTGTTGAAACAAGGACAAAAAACGAGCCGGTGGCTACACACTTGACTTTTAATCATTCAGGTTTGTTAACAGCCGAGAGAAAGACAGCCCGACAGGTTGGCACGACAGTCACTGTCAAAAAGTTGTTTTCCAGTTTGCCGGTGCGAAGCAAAGAATTTAGCCGCAACATTCGCAAGGAATACGGAAAGCTTATTTCTTTATTGAATGTGAGTGTTTTCTGATGTTTATTCTCTCTTCATTTCATAACATTTGTGTCTATTAGATTTAGTGTTTTGGATACGAGGGTTTCAATCGAACTTCGAAGAAATGCTGTGTGGTGTGCCTATGAAACATAATATAGTAATTCTGCTATATGATGATGTCTTCTGATTATCCATTTAAATTAAAGACCTTTTCCTTATTTTCAGGCCTATGCTCTTATTTCAAAAGGTGTTCGCATAGTCTGCTCTAACACAACTGGTAAAATTGCAAAGTCCGTAGTGCTAAAAACCCAAGGAAGTGATTCCCTTAAAGATAACATCATAACAGTGTTTGGCGTGAACACCTTCAGCTGCTTAGAGCCTGTGGATATAGATATATCAGGCAGCTGCAAGGTTGAAGGCTTCCTTTCTAAGTCTGGTCAAGGCAGTGGTCGCAATTTGGGTGATAGACAATACTTTTTTGTAAATGGTCGACCAGTGGACATGCCTAAAGTCAGCAAGCTTGTGAATGAACTATACAAAGGTGCAAACTCCCGACAATATCCCATCGCAATCATGAATTTCACCATTCCAACTACAGCGTGTGATGTTAATGTGACTCCTGACAAAAGAAAAATATTCTTTTCTGATGAGAGCTCTATACTGCTTGCTCTAAGGGAGGGACTGGAAAAAAATTATTCTTCAAGTAATTCCTGTTATTCTGTTAATAGATTTGAGAATCATGCTAAGGCAGCAGATAGCTCTCAGCTGTGCTCTCCTCGCGAGAAATCTGACATGTTATCAAAACAAGCATCTGCAAATGACAATGATAGTGAAGAAACTCAAACAGATGCAGAGGACAGCATTCCACTCATGACAGTTGAAGTCAAATCCAAGCCCTTTCAAGTTGGAGAAAGATCTATCCATGATATCGAAGAAAAGTTTATGATGAAGGACTTTGCTCTTGGATTACATGGCATAAAGAAAACTGATAGTCTTGCAAACAGTAACAGCTACAAAGCAACGACACATCTCAATACCGTGACGGATCAAAATGCACAGTGCCTGTCAGGAGTGGTTGGGCGAGTAAAGGGGGGTTCAAATGGTCCTTCAGGCTCCTTTCAATCAAAACTCAGCAATTTTTTAACTGTCAATAAGAGAAAGCGTGAAGACATTACTACACAATTGTCTGAAGTTCCTGTTCTAAGAAATCAGACCTCTGAATGTCAGTCGAAGAAAAGTGATGTTGACATACATGATGTGGTTACAAGTCTTCCTTTTAATCATCACCACATTGATGATTCTACTGAGTTTATTGATGCTGAGCCCCCCAAACATCACAGCACAGATGTGATCATCAATAAAACAAGGAATAATTCAGGATTGCAGTCTAAACTTGAGGAGGTACGTGGTTCTTAGCTCTGTTTCAAAATAATTCCTCCCTTTCTTGTTTGATTGTGAAAACCTTTTTTACTTTTTCACATGAATGCATGTTTGACTTAATGCACGATTGCAGCCTCAACTCTTGATGTGTGAGTTTTACTACTTTATCCGCAGGATCCATCAGGTGAGCAAAATTCATCTTCTCCAGATGATGTCCCATCAATTACTTCCCCTTGCAAAGGGCTTGGAAATTTTTTAGAGGATCTTCCTGTTGCCTCTCCTCCAGCTCAATCTTCCGTCGAAATATTAGATGCTCCAGTGCCTTTTTCTGCCCAACAGATATGCTCCACCTTGCAATTTAGCTTTCAAGACCTGCATTCAAGAAGGATGCAGAGGCTGTCAAGGTTGCAATCTGGCAATTTCATGTTTGGAGGCACAAAGAGAAGGTCTACAAATTAATGACTTTCTTCAAGTTGAGAAATATAAATTCTTCTGTTCGTAACCAACTTGGTTTTTCTTGCTCAGTCATAGGAGCTATGCTGCTGCTACACTGGAACTCTCTCAACCAGACAATGAGGAGCGGAAATTAAGGGCTTTAGCGGCTGCTACAACTGAGTTAGAAAGACTATTCAGAAAAGAAGACTTTGGTAGAATGAAGGTTGTTGTTTACTCTATTTATTTGATTATATGCTTGAACAGTGCACATAGTTAAGTAGAAGCACAAGTTTTGTTGTGTACAGTCTTTCCTTTTTCTATTTTTTTGCTGTCCTGTTCATCATTTCGTGAATCAATTCAATGTCTTGTGAAGATCTTTAAACAAGAGTTTTTCAGCATTGTGGTTGGCCCTTTTTAAATTGTGCTGGTCTGTTTAACTTTAGGGTAGCCAAATTTTTAGCAAGAATGCTTTCTATGATGACAACAAGCTGGTGAATGACCCATGGTTACTGTTTTTTTTCCCTGTAGGTGATTGGTCAATTTAATCTAGGTTTTATCATCGGGAAATTAGATCAGGATTTGTTTATCGTGGATCAGGTGATTTTCTATCCAAGATTGTGTATGGCATATATTTTTCATCATTTGTGTGTTCTGACTATTTCATTTGAACACTGAAGTTGATTGAATTCTTCTGTTTAATTGCCTTGAGACTGCACTTACATGGATAATGTGTAGAATTCTCATACTGTTTTCCATTTTTTTTAGCATGCTGCTGATGAGAAGTATAATTTTGAGAGACTCTGTCAATCAACCATTTTAAACCAGCAGCCCTTGCTTCGGTAAGGAGTTTATGACCTCTTGAATTGCTCTTGCTAACTCTCTTGTAAGTCAGGAATGTAAGATGCTTGATATAGTTTCTAAATTGCAATGTTGATGAGTGAATGTGGATCTTGGATTAAATCAATGTTAAAATACCTACTCGATCTAAAATCCTTTTAATCAAAATAAGTTGCAGAGATCATGACAGTATGGATATATTCTCTAATAGAGATCAACACCATATTATGGACTGTGGAAAAGCCCCCCCCCCAACCAGTGTTGTTTATCCACTCTAATGTAGCATATTTTGCGTAAGATTTATTTTGAATGATTCCCTCCTGGTGCTGTTTTTGCTGCTTTGAAGCTCTTCTATATTCAACAGTAGTATAAAGTATCTCAAACTGTTTAGATTCCCATTCCTGAATTCCAAGGGTTTGTCATTATAAGGACAGAGAACCAAAATTAGTGAGCCTCCTGTTAAGCAAAGAAGAGCCAGCATCACCTCTTTTTTTTCAGCCTACATTATATGAGTTTGTCGTAATCCAGCCATTGAAAATCAAAATGGACTTGAAAGATTATTATCATGGGAAAGGGAAATTGTACATCCCTTTGCTCGCTTGTCAAGAGGGGGATTGGATCTGTGGAATTGGATATTTACATTATTTGGGACTTATCCACTTTATCACTTGGTGCTTGTTTTATATTGCGTTTGCAACTATGTTTGAGTACGTTATACAAGTGTGTTTGCCCTGAAAATACATTGAATTGATGTTTTTTTAGTGCTTTACAATAATTTTGATGTGTTAATGTCAAAAATAAAAAACAAAATCTGCAAAAAAATTATTTTGATGTATTTTCATGTGAAATTCACTTTTGAAAAACACCTAAAGCAGAAGATATTACACTCCGAAATGGGCACTTAGTGTCCTCGAAGTTAGTTGCTGCATTTCTATAAGCTGTTTAAATTACATCTTGAGCATGTTTTTCAACTCGATCATGCATGTAGCTTGTCAGTCAAGGAATAGAGTGAGAGATACTAGGATTACTATTGTTTTATCCATATACTAAAGCATTATGGGCTCTCAGGCACATATTTTCACCTGTATATTTGGATGTGAAAGCAATAGCGAGGGATAATATGTTGCAATGTATTAGGTTACATTGTTGGTAGTTCCTTTCCATCACTTCTATTTTTTATGCACTTTTTCCTTATTGCTTCGAATAAGCCAATACTTTATTAATCATCAAATTCTGCTCTCTTTCTTTGAAAATCATGCACAGGCCACTGAGGCTGGAGTTATCTCCAGAAGAGGAAGTAGTTGCTTCAATGAACCTAGACATAATCAGGTGAAATATGGTTTCACCATCACTAGCCTTTTCTGTTTGTAATTTCTATTTTCTGCTAAAATTTCTATGCTTTTTAATGATGCTTGTTCTGGTGTTTCTAATGGTCAGAAAAAATGGATTTGCTTTGGAAGAGGATCCACATGCACTACCTGGGCATCATTTTAAATTGAAAGCTGTTCCTTTTAGCAAGAACATAACTTTTGGAGTTGAAGGTAATAAATGCCTTTTAATTTTCTTTCTCTAAGCAAATGGGATGTTATGAAATCATAAGTTTACTAGTTAGCTTGTGGTTTGTTGCATTTCCATGGAGACTGACATGGATTTAGAACATTAGCACATCATGAAAGTTTTTAGTTTACTTAATTTATATCTTTAGAAACAAGACAAAAGCCAAGAAAAAAGAGATAAAAATGGCACAAACATGATCTATAACATGTACATAATGTGCTGGCACATGCTTGTTTGCGATTACATGTATCTATAATTGATGAAAGGATCATCTTCTAGTTGCATTAATTGCATTTATTTCCTGAAAAGTTGTGTTCTTTTTCCAAGTAATTTGGAAGCATGATTAGAGACTTGTTTTGGTTGAAAGTTGTCTCATTGTGCCATCTTATGAGCTTTTATATTATTACAAGATATAAGAAGAATATTTTAAGGCATGCTGAGGAGTTGCGTGTCTGACTTTGTGATTTTCACAAGTGTGCTCAACTCCATGTTGCTTAACAGTTCTATATGTTTGTTCCAAAATGTGCTGATTGGCATGGCCATATGGACTATTATAGGGCATGCCTATTGTGTGCTGGTCCTTCTCTGAAGATGAATTTCTGCCCCATGCAATACTATGGTGATATCTCTTGGTAAAAGTCAAACGTATACCAAACTATTCTTGGACCAACATGCCTGGAAAAGTTGATTAGTAGCGTGCTCTTTTGAAACAGATGTGAAGGATCTGATTTCCACTCTTGCTGATAGTGAGGGGGAATGCTCTATAATCAGTAGATACAAAATGGACACTGCTGATTCCATCTGCCCATCAAGAGTTCATGCAATGTTTGCATCACGTGCATGCAGATCATCGGTTATGATTGGAGACGCACTAGGGAGGAATGAAATGCAGAAGGTATTAACCATGTGTTAGTACTGCACATATTGTTTCCACCATGAAACTCCATCATCTGTGAGAAGCAAGTAGTTTTCAATGTCTGCTCAATTGTGTGTGTGGACGCCTTACATTGTTTTTTTTTTTGGTTTCTAGTATTTCTAGTGATCATTTTCTGCAGGATGCTACTCGTTATTTTGAATTTAGGAATATCAATGAAGCTTACTAAATTATCCTGGCCTTTTTCCCCCCGTATTTTTTCTTTCTCAGATACTTGAGCATTTGGTCGATCTAAAGTCCCCCTGGAATTGCCCCCATGGCAGACCAACCATGCGCCATTTGATTGACATGTCATCCATTTACGAAAGGCCAGATGAAACGGAAGCGGGCTTGTGATGGACCTTCCAATGGCAGTTACTAGCTCCTAATGCCCTTCTTAACTTAGTTTACATGGACTCTGCAAGTCGTCCTGAATCTTATGATGCATTTATCAAGCGGTGGAACTCTGGCTTCCTCTGGGTTGTAGATCAACTTGTTTCGCTGGTTTTTATTATCAAAAAAGCAAAAACAAAAACATGAAGCTGAACTGTAAAAACATCCTTGTAATGGTTGGTCTCTGGCCCCCCCTGCGAGTTGTAAATCCTTTTTCTCGTGGATTTGTCATGAGAGCCTCTTGCTTCATCTACCCCGAGAAAACCCGCTTCCTCGTATCTTCTTTTTCCAGCATATTTTCAACCGTCATAAAGCAGATTCAGGTTCAACCTCGAAAAGGTAAAATGATTTTTAGCATAACACACGTGTTGAAGCCTGGTTATTATGAGTGCTCTTAATATGTATTGATAGTTGCTTGCTAGCCGTTTGCCGATGAAACAGTCTTGGGTGGCAATTTATTTTCTGCGCATGAATATCCCTGGTGTTTTCATATTGTTAGTTGCTAGTTTTAATGATAACTTACATAAAGTAAATTAAATAAAGTAAATTAAAATAAGTTATGCAAGTTAATTTTTTAATTGATTTAATATTAAAAGATAAAATTGAATATTAAATATTAAATTATAAAAAAGATAAAAAAAAAATTATATGACTTAATTTTTAAACAAACTTGAATTATAAGATCAAGATGACATTTATAAAGAAAATAAATAAAATATGAAACATGATTTTTAACTTGTTGAATAATGAATAACGAAATAAAAAAATTATTTTAAAAAAATATAAGAAACCCAAGTCAACTTAAGTCATGAGATTAAATAGTTTTATAAAAAATAAATAATTTTTTTTTATAAAGTTCTATTTTTGATAGATCTAATATTGAAGGTAGAAATCAGTAAAAAACAGAACAATTAATAAGAGAGATAAATCCACTAAAAGAAAAAAAAATACTAAACTCAATTTCAAAACAACATAATATTGAAAAAAATCTAAATAAATTTTTTTTTGGATGTTGAATTGAAAAAATAATAATTTTTTAAAAATAAATCGAATAAACTTAGGTCAATCCGCCAACTCCGCGACTAAGGTCATCAAATCTAGGCAACTTATGGAAAATAAATCTAAAACAAATATCAAACCTAATTAAAAAGATTCTCAATTAAAAAAGAATCTAAAAAATACATAGTCAACATGACAAACTTGCTATCTAGATTATAAAATTGAAATATTCATGTAGAAAGAAAATATAAAAAAAATTACAAAACTCAATTTGTTACCAACACAATATTGAATAATAAAATAAAAAAAATCAAATGGAAAAGTAGCATAAAAAAACCTGTGTTACTAAACTTATAATATGAATTATAAGATTGAGATAACTTTTTAAAAATTACATTAAAAAAACTATAAAGCCCAACTTATAGTGAATAATACTAAATTTACAAGAGTGATACATAACCTAATAGGATGAAAATAAATAAAAAAATTATAAAGTATAATTTTAAAAATAACATAATATTTAAAGAATGAATTTGAAAATAAAACAAGATGATAAAAAATTAAATTAAAAAAAAAAATTACTCTATTCTAGTAAACAGTGTTTTGTGGGTTAGATTATGCTGCTTTAACTCCATACCCTAAATACAGGCTAAAGAGCAAACTCAGACAAGGGAAGTTAGGCTCCAAGAAGATATCAACACCAAGAAGGCTGGGCTCAAAACTAAGCCCAGCAACAAACAAGAAATAAGTTGCCAATTGAAGAGGAGAAAAACCTTGGGCTCGAGACCGAGTTCAAAGAGTAAATTTTTGGTTCAAAGCACGCCTAACAACCAAAACAAAAAGTGGCCGAACAAAAAGGAAAAATGGGCTCAAAATCAAGTCCAAGGAGGGGATGTCGGGTTCAAACTAAAGCCCAAAATCAAAGACAACAGCTGTCGAAACCATAAAGGAAACCATGGGCTAAAAATCGAGTTCAATGAAAGATACTGGGCTCAAAGGTGAGCCCAATGTCAAGGGAACATCAGGCGACATTTTTCTTTGTCCGTTACAAGGTGTGTTTGAATTTATATTTTAAAGGTATATTTGGAAAAAAAATTATTTTTTTATTTAAATTTTTTAGATTAATTTGATGTGTTTATATCAAAAATAATTTTTTATATAAATAAAAAATATTTTTTTTATACTTTTTAACATTTATACGAAAAAACCTCTATATAAACTACCGACCAAACCCAACATCAAAAAAAAAAAAAAAAGCTTCCGAAAACCGATCAAAGGTTTCCGAGTTTGTCAGAAAATATTAGCCCTGCAAGAAGGATAAAAATGGATCTATAGTATGAGATATCCATTTCGGTTATTATTATTATTTTGATAGCCAACCTCTCAAGGTTAAATTATATTAGTTTATAAATTAACAAAATGTGCCGTCACATGATTGACTTCATCTTTAAAAGGGTGGCTACCATAATTGTGAAGTGTCAGGGGTAATATACTAATAACTAGCGTCCATTTTTCAGAGAGGCGCTTAGAGCAGAGAGATATCGAAGGTGGTCGCTCGTCTTTCTCCATTGAAGAATTCGCTTTCTTTGGTAAGTTTCGATTGCCTCCCCTCCTCCTTTTCCTTTTCCTTTTCTTGTGCTCCCTCTATCGCTCGCATAAACCCTGTCATCTTCCTCGTTAAATTCTTCTCTTTTGAAACTAGGGTTTTCGACAACTACAAATGGTTTTTTTAGCTTTTAATATCCTCTAACCCTAATATCTCCTCGATCTGTCGTACTTTCCTAATTTCTTCTATGCTTTCTTTTTCATGTCTGGGCCTTGGCTTTTCTTGCAGGTTGCTTGATTTTTTTTTGTGCCCTAAAACATGGTAACAATCTCAACTGCTGGCTTTGGTTTCTATTAAATCTCCCGTCTTTCCCCTGCTTTCTCTGAGACATTTGTTTTGTTTTGGGCTATCTGCAGCTTCCTCTTTCTCTACTTAAGACTGCTCAAGGCCACCCTATGGTAAGCAAGAGATCTCTGCTTTTCTTGTTGTGTTATTTGAACTTACGAGCCCAGAACTTTGTGAAAATTTGTAGACTTTGTTTTACGGCCTTTTCATTTTTTTTTGATGCAGCTTGTAATTCATGGTGCTTGTATGTTGTAACAGTTGGTGGAACTGAAAAATGGAGAGACTTATAATGGGCATTTGGTCAATTGTGATACTTGGATGAACATCCATCTCCGTGAAGTCATCTGCACTTCCAAGGTGCCAATATGTTTTCTTTTTAATTCTACTTTTGGTATTTTTGTTTTTGCAGAAACACTGGTATTTTTTTTTATTTTGTTTTCTTTTTTTTTTGAGATTAACATATGGGTCTTGGGTTGGAATGTGATGTAGGACGGAGATAGGTTTTGGCGAATGCCTGAATGCTACATTCGTGGAAATACTATTAAGTATCTTCGAGTTCCTGATGAGGTACCTATCATGTTTAGCTGTTTTTGAAGAATAATAGTGAAAAGGTGGTAAAACCACTAATAAAAACACACTGAACTGGTGTAAAAAATATAGCATTTAACTGCTTTGCAAGATTTCCATCTAGCATTGTTGCTTCACAGGACCCTGATTTCAATATAGTTGTGAAATTTGTTATTGGGGAGAGATTTTGATAAACTGTTGCTTTGAAAAACTGATACGTGGTTCAATATCCTCTTTCTTGTGAATGTTTTGGTGATTATTTTGCTCATCCAATGATCTTGATTTGTGTTGTAGGTAATTGATAAAGTTCAAGAAGAAACCAAGAGTCGCTCAGGTATGGTTTATGTTTTCTCAATTATGGTCTATTATTATACTCTGAACATCAATGAATGATGGGGTATTGATCTTGAAATACGATATCTTTGAAGATTGTTCAGTTCAAAACCACTATACGTGTTACTTCTGTATTAAAATACATAACCTTTAGCTGAGTGTGCGTGGATAATTGTACCGAGTAGTGTTGCAGTTAATCTTGTAGTTGTTTATAATACTTTATGCTCTGCCTTAAGTTCTGTGTTCTTTTGTGTTTTACAAATTCAGAAAAGCTGAAATTTTCAGTTTTGTTGGTTAATTGATTGGTTTCAATTTCTGCATTTGCATATTGAGAAATGCAGAACCTTGCATATTTAATTGATTGACTTTTTATTTTTTTAGATCGGAAGCCACCAGGAGTAGGGCGTGGAAGAGGAAGAGGCAGAGAAGATGGTCCTGGTGGAAGGCCAGCAAAAGGGATTGGGCGTGGCCTTGCTGATGACGGGGGTCCTAAGGGCATGGGTGGTGGCCGTGGTAGAGGTGGTCCAGGTGGAAAGACTGGTGGAAGCAGAGGTAAGACTTGATTAGAGCGATGAAAAAGAACAAAATTGTTCATAGTTTTTTCAAGTTAAAAGCACGCTTTTATGCAGGCCATCAAATTATATTATCGCCTGTTATAAGTTGCTGGTATCGAAATTAAAAAACAGCTTTGTGATTAGACAACCTACCTCTTTTTTGTCATCACTATGTTTGGAACTGTGGATATTTTGGTCAGCATATGCATCACATTGTTGAAATCTTAATTTGAACAAATGCAAACATGCCATTCTACTTTTTGGTGACAGGCGCAGGGCGAGGCCGAGGGTAATGTGGGTGATGGTGCCCGATGATTTGGGCAAGTCTGCTACTTTTAGAGGACAGGTTCTGGGCGAGGCCGGGGTTAATGGGGGTGATGGTGCCCTGATGCTTTGGGCGAGTGTGCTACTTTTAGAGGCATTTTGCGCCCAACTTTCCATGTGAAATGTTCTCTCCTTAGCATATTCCTGTTGAATGGTTGATTTCGAGTCCTGATGTAGGTACTACTTAGTATTACAGAGAAACAGAATTGAAGAGCTGTATTGTGAATTGCCTTCTCTGAACATGTCTTGCGTTGGTGGTTTGATCATTCACCATTAAGTCTCTGGTTTTTCTCTTAACTCTCTCTCTCTCTACAGTGGATACTTGCCTGCTGATTGGTGGTTGTCACAGTTGTTTGTCTCACATGTATGTTGTTTTTTTAATTTTTTTTATTAAAATAATATTTTGATTTTTAATATTTATTTTTAATACTAGATCTAAATAAAAAAAATTTAATTTGAAGAACTTTTTCTTCAAATTTAACAAAAAGCTAGTTCAACCGCAGCCGTACATACCGCGTGGTAGCAATGCATTGCTATTGAACTAAAAACTTCACGCGGTAACGATGCCGTGTGCATGGATTGTGATGATAATTTTCTTCTTTATTTCTTACTTGGTTATCTCTTTTTTTCAAATTTTTTATTATTTATTAAGAATTGAATTTTGATAATTTATTTTAATTTATTATTTATTAGATTATTATGATGGTACAAAAATATTTTTAATATTGGGCTGATATTTGATTTTATATGAAAGAAAATATTGATTTTTACAAAAAAATGATAATAAAGGCATTAAAATTGAAAGTTAGGGAAAAATAGCCATGTTTTTGACATGGCTATGGTCATTCTGGGAAATCAAATTTTTCTCAATTTTTATTTTAGTGTTTGTAGTTAGAAACTTATATATTTTTGTCTAAAATTTTATTTTGTTCATGTTTAAATCTAGGTTTAAGAGGAGAAAATTAATAAAAAAAATAAAAGAGGAGAGAAATTCATATTCATATTCATATTCATATTCTAAGAAAAAAAAAATTGNATTTTATTTTGTTCATGTTTAAATCTAGGTTTAAGAGGAGAAAATTAATAAAAAAAATAAAAGAGGAGAGAAATTCATATTCATATTCATATTCTAAGAAAAAAAAAATTGTTATAAGTGTGATTATGTTCTATTCAATAAAAGAAGTGTTATTAGAGTATTTTTTTTTAATATTTAATTTTTTGTAGATGGTCCAGTATGCTGGTCAATCTAAGCCTAATCATTTTACCTTTTTTTTTTCCTATTATAAAATAAAATAATTAAAAATATGTTTAGGATGTAGACCCTATGGTTTTTAAATATTAATTGGAACTCATTAAAATGCATACATTAAAAATAGTCTTGGATATTATTTAATAAATATCATTTGATTTGTTATTGGTTTTCTAATAAGATCAGGTACTTTTCAATTTTTTGTTTTCCTTGCATTTCCATAAAAAGATATGAGCATGTTAATTAGAATAAAAATGGTTTTGATTTGAGATATTTTTTTTATTCTTATTTTAAATCATTCAATTATTTTTGATTACTTTTGGTTTTTATTAAATGAACGACTTAGAGCAAAAAATCATACATATGTTTTTCTGCTAGAATTAAAATTATTAACAAAAAAGGTATGAATTATAGTAACAAACTAGTTATTGTTCCCGCTGCATGTAATATTTTTAATTGTGTTCTGACTATGTTTGGATAGAAGCATGATCATAAAGCAGAAGGCATAAAAATACCTTTAAAAAAATTCATTAGGACGCAAAGTAAAGGACGCCGCCGTCCAATTAATTTCATGTATATCTATTTTTATTATTATTTAATTAAATAAAAAATTGATTCCACACAATCAAATCAAAGGCCAAGTTGCATTGTCAAAGTTCATACATATACATGTACATATAGTCGTGGATTAAGGTGAAAAGAAAGACATTGCAACAATAATAAAAAAGAAAAAAGGAAACAGAAAACAAGAAATAGCGACATATGAGATCAAGTGGACGGACTGAGCATGGCATTGAAAGTGAAGGCATTTTACTTTCCACAATCCAATAACGATGCATATAATGCACTGCAGACGCCATGATTTTCTTACACTACAAACCGAAAATACAAAGCTCAAAAAAGAGAGATAAAAGTTGAAAGGAACTAAAGAATTGTAATATTTTAGAAGTTACGGCAAGAAAAAACATACAGGCTCTCTAGTAAGGATTACGCCGTTTTTTCTTGCGAGCCTTTGGCGATTTCATAACCAACGCACTTGAAATCCAGGATCGATTTATCCCAGTGGCATCGTCGGACAACCAGCAACATAATCGACCATCCTCACCACCTGTCCATCCAAATATGCCTCGGCTTTGGGCAGGTCCCCCCTTCATGGTTGACATGGGCAATACAGTCCTGACAACACCTGTGTGCCCCCCTCCAAGAATTGCTTCTGGAGATCCAATCGCCCTTGCTGCTTTATAATTTACAGGAAAATAACCTAAAGCACCGGCATTAGTGCCACCGATTAACCATAAACTATCACCTTCTCCGGGGTAGTGGCAATCAACAAAATAATCAACCTGCCAAGACAACAGGGAAGTTTAAACCAAGAATCTGAATATGAACCATAATAAAAAAAAAAAAACAAATTATACCAAACATACTGCATGTATCCTGCTAATTCATAAATTAGAAGATTCGTATATTCTGTCTTCTGGTCTATGTATTCCATCCTACATAGCATTGTCTATAAGAAGAAAAATTGTTGCTCGAGATGGAAGCCCAAAGACTCTTCAAACAGCAACTTAAACTTTAGCCGACATGTCTGTTAATATGGAAGCCTAAGGACTCTTCAAACAGCAACCAAAAATTTCAAAACTTTTATCAGTCAGCACAGTACTGTCAATACGAGGACAGTAACCTAAACTTGAATACAGTCAATTACGTTGCTAATAAGCCATGGGTTGGGCAGTTCTTGACAGAGTACCATCATGTGTCACTGGTATCTTGGACAATTTCATATACCATAATTGAGTCCGGGCTTCCATGATTGATGCTTACACTCAATTGCACTTGTGCCATATTTGAGTTTTCTCAAATATTTTTGTCAGACAGTGGGAAAGTTAAGTGAGAAAATGATAATTAAGTTCTAAACCATTCTTGTTTGCTCTTGTAAGAGCTTCTTGTTCAAAAACATCAACTAAATACAGTAGTTTATGATACACCATACTTACAGAAAAGAAAAATTGCGAGTAAAGACAAGAAATACAGTTGCTCTGTAATCCACTAAATAAAGTGGATTCCATCACAAGGAAAAAACTTACATGGTCTAATGTCCAGCTGTCAGAGGCTAATGAGCGGGCTTCCAGAAAGTTTGCTTCATTTCTTGAATCCTTCCAATCCCAAATACTGCAGTTTCGTTTTTTTGAAAACAAAAGGTAATGCACATCAGAGTCAGGCTTAAACTATGGTTAACAAAAAGATTGTTTTTGAATGTAACATGCATGGTTACAAGAAACTCCTTTTCATTTTCATTTTCCTGTGATTTTGCAAACCCCTACGGGGATGGTAACCGTAAGTCACTAGCAGACTGCTGACTTCCATTTTTTACTGACATACATAGCAAAACCATCTTCCACTGTATCATGCAGATCGAATAAATTCAACAGTACCTTAAACTTTCGATATGTGTCAAACACCAGAGCTTCTGATATGTCTCTCCAAAAAACCCCACTTTCCCGATTGAAGTTCCAACATTAATCACCTACAAGATTGTAAAAGTTCATCTGAAATATGTACAGGAAAGACTAGAAGCAGTTATGGGACTAGTTGAACTCTTATTACACAAGACATGTTAAACAGTTTTCAACCAGTCTGGAAAAAAGTCTGGTATTCTTGGACAAAGGATTAAGTATATACTTACAATATGGAAGAGACAGGCAGTACAAAATTAACTATCAGAGATCAGAAATTATTGTTTTTGGAAGCAACAGTAAAATACACTCCTCTCAAAGAAATGATCCAAGTAATAAATAAGATCATTAACAAATTGAATGAATGTATTGCAACAAATATAATAAAAAACAGACAGAGGGAGACTAAAGGAACATTGCTAAAAAATCAGTTGCATATCCAAATGCAACCAAAGCTCTTCCATAAAAATTTTAAAAAACAAAAACAACAATTCAAGCATAGATCCTTTATAGCAGAGCTGCAGGCTAAAATAATGATTGAAAGACCATGTCCTGACTATCCTCTAAAAAACTGCGTCACATGCAGAAAAGGAAATGCACCTTTTTTTCATCAAATCCAAAGAAAAAAGAAAAGGATAAGTTATCAACCCGCCTACCAAAATGGCTTTTTTTTTTTTTTTTAAGTATGTTACAGTTACTATAAGTTTGATAGTAATGATATTCCAATGAATATGGTACCACTAAGAAGGCACTATCAGGCATTTTTATTAAGTAGTTTAAGATGCTAAATCTCCAATAGACTTGAAAGAATGAAGCATATTTCACATGAAGACCATGCTCTATGGTACTTGATGTCCAACTCTAACAAGTAGCAATCATGTAGTTGCATTTTTTCAGCAATTGTTATTTGAATGGCCAAACAACTGCTTTGACAAGTCTGCCCATTTGGACCTAACAAAATACCTGACAATTCGTTTATCTTTCAATGAACCCATACATATAAAATTAGGAATGATGTAAACAGTACAGAGAATTAGAAGCCTGCACTTACTGATTCCAGATCATCATCATCGTTGATATCCCCATCAGTATTAAATATACACATCAACCCATCAACAGAAGCTGAAAGAAGCTTGTTTCTATTGTCAGGGACAAAGTGAACCTATTAGAAGTCAGCAGGTTATGAACTTGACAAAATAGAACAAAAACAAAATTCACGGATGAAAATATGAATCGAGTAATAAAATGAACAATTACTCCAATTCCTAAACAGGAATACTGGCAGTCCAAAACATATAAACTTGCAAATCTTTACAGATATTTCAGTGAAAGATGACAGTGGGATTTCAGCTCAGCTCAATTGGACAATATAACACACGGCAGAAAAATGCATAGAAGCCATTTTGAACAACACCATGTTAGCCCCAAAAAGCTGGTGGTATAATCAAATCCATGCACTACAGATGTATTCTGCAAACACAAAATAACCAAGCAGTGATAAACAGCTTCCTGTATGTTTTTCTTATCCCTAGAAATCCTAGCACATGACTGAATTTTCAAGTCTAATTTTATACTTTTTGAAGGCATTGTATTTTATATCTATTTTATATTGTTTAACTAATATAATTGGGCAGACCAGGCAGTTGAAAAGAGCATTACGGCTTGGGATAAAATACCTACATTCCAGGTTACAAATGGCGACATAACAATGGGGTTCCAGTCATGACCACCATAGCACAAAGCAGAAAACAATGCATCACATACCGGGTGAAAGCCATTAAGTTTGGTGTATCCACCTACATGCATTTACATACTCTTGAACTTCAACCATTGACATTGCAACCTAAAACATAGGTTAAAATTCTAACACAACTTCATATTGGAAACCAACTTCCTAGTTAAATAGCAAATAATCATGAACAGCCACAATGTTAAACATTGTACAATAAGAAATAAAACAAACTTCCTGTCAATTTGACGAAAGAACGGGGAAAAAAACCTGAGTAACATCTTCAGTATGAGATTCCTCCAAACATGCAACTTGCTTCCCATTCCTCCAATCCCAGAAAAGTACCTGAATTACCAAGAAACCATATCCAAATCATCAAATAATTCATAATAAATTCAATTTAATTAGACTTAAAGGTACCAGTAAATTGAGAAATGAAACTGTTAGAACCTGAGACTTGGCGCCAGCAGCAAGAAGATTATCATTAGAACCACCAAATGAAAAGCTGAAAATCTCTTGAGAAGAGCCGGAATCTATACATGAAACCTGCAAACAATCAATTCATTCAGAGTACTCCCATATAAAAACATACAGAGGAAAAAAAGAAATAGGGAAAGTACCTGTTGGAAAGTTCTGGTGTCCCAAGCTCTGATAGTACCATCAGAAGAGCAAGAATGCAAAAGATGCGGAGACGATGAAACAGAGAATGCAATTTGATTGATAGTATCAGAGTGACCTTTACACTCTCCCTGGAACTGACCTGTCACTGGAGAATAAAGCTTCACTGCTTTTGTCGATAGCGACACCGCCACTGACGACCAGTCATCCTTTGGGACAATTTGGAAAACATAGTCGCTGCCGAAATTGGTTTGAATTGAGTTTTTCAGCCCGAATTTCTTTGATTTCGGTTCCTCAATCTCCATCTCTGTCGTTCCTTCCATCTTCGCTGTGCTCTGTGTCGGTCTGCTTATTTTGGAAACCAGAAAGAAACCCAGTGCAAGGATTTTAGGGTTTTAGGGCACAATCTTCTGCGCTCAGTGCTCGCTAAACTCCCGTACATATACTGCCATGTCATGCTCACAACAGTACTTGTACGGTTGCCTTTTGGTACGAATTAACGCACGTATTCAAGCTTGTTTTTAAAAATAATTTTCATTTAAAAATATATTAAGATAATATTTTTAAATTTTTAATATATTTAAAAATATCTAAAAAATAAATTTTAAACAAAAATAATAATTTTTTTAAATACTATTTAATACACAATTCTATCTATACAAATATACTATGAGATATGTCAATGATACCCTAAGTCCTTAACTGCTAAGTTTCAGCCGCTATTGATTGAGATTACCACCACTACTATATAAAAAAGTAATTAACATTAATAATGACATTATCATCAGATTTAAGAGTAATTAACATTAATAATGACATTCGATACTCCCTAACATGTTTGCTTGCTTCCATACCATGAAGGCCCTCCGTTCTTTTTTGAATTAAGACTCTAAAATCTAAGCTCTTAACTGGTTTTAATATTTAATTGGAATTATGAAAACACATACATTATCAATTATACATGTAGATATTAAAGTATACATACAAGTTGTATATAAGTCAATTATATAAGGTCCACGCTTCCTAGGCAGAGAGGTTATGCTTCTATCTTACAATTATACATTAAAAAAATAGAAAAAAATAATAACGGCGACAAGGACTCTAGGTTATCAGTTATTCATGTGTTTGTGGTGACAATTCGGCGTATGACTGCCAGTTATTAACACCGACTCGACCAGTCTGTTGTTGCCGTTCTGGTGCCCCATGTCGTCTCGATCAGGGACACGCTTCCATCTAATAAACAGGACAAGAGTGGAAAACAATCAAGGTGCAACGTCTCCCGCTTTTGGTTTTTTATGTGCAAATACAAGTACATGATGGGACTCCTCTTCGTGTATCGTATAATATGTAGTTGTCGCTGTGAAGTCAAGTTTTCTGCCGCATGGTGCCAATCATGACGGCTATGCGCGTGTCTTATTTTGTATTGTTCTGGAGTGAGGTTGGAATCTATATTTTTAAAAAAGAAAAATTGAATTAATATTTTTTTAATATTTTTTATTATATATATATATATAATCATTTTAATATATTTTCTTTAGATTAAGCATGTTGTGATAGAATACGGGAATGGAAAACGATGCGAAAGACTTTCAAAATTATTTGAGGTTTTGTATTATTATTATTATTATGGCTCGTTGGATGTTCAACATTCCTTGGTTATTTATAGATTACATCAATCTTAAAAAAAAAAAAAACAGAAGCAGCAAATTATGAAAAGAATCCTAGTACTTATTAGAGATATTCCAAGAGAGTTGACTTTTAGAATGTCTTAATCAAAAACTATAATCATACCATCATCTCTTATTAAATTTATTTAATTATGCAATTGATCCCTATCACTCTTACCACGACGAGGACTGCCATGGTTCTCAAGGTTAAATTCTGGGAATTGCAGATTTTTTAATGTTGGCATCCCATTGGTTCCTTATTTAACTATTATTTCAAAACATGACATATATTCAACTTTTATAATAAATGCAACAATAATAAATTATTTCATTCTCTCCTCAACCTAAAATGAACGAATATTATAATATAGATGTTACTGGTATCCACACATTTAATAAAAATATGTGTAATCTTTTGTTTGTTACAAGCATCTCAATATTTTCTTTATCCAAAACTAAATAATTTTAGTACTTGCCTAGCATTTCAGTGACAAAATTAATGCGTGGCCTGGTATAAATCTGAACATATATAAAACTTATAATAATTGATGCATGAGAAATTTATTTCAGTTATTTATATTCTAGTTTATTCTTTAGGCATTGCATGAGATTAAATTTATTCTTTTTTTTAACTGGAATCAGAACATGAATCCATTCTAAAACTCTATAAGAAATTATTGGATATTTCTTCTTAAACAACCTAATAACTTTCTTTAACTATCTTGGAATTTTTCTATTCTAATAATATAAGTCGTATCTCTCATATATTTTAGATAGAGAAATTTTCTAGTCTCCTGTAATAAACCAAGATTATTAATTGCAAAAAAGATATCATCAATACCTTAAATTATATAAACTGATCAATAATATTTTTCTTAAATATAAAGGAAACAATAGTATTATTAAACTCAATATATCATTGCTTGGAAACTTGTTTAAGTTTATATATCGATTTCTTAAGTTTACACACTATGTGCTTATTTTATTTAACTGAAAATCCTAATGATCGATGTATATAGACTTTTTCTACTACATTCTCATTTAAAAATGTGATTTTCACCTGTATTTGATATAACTCTAAAACATAATAAAATACTAAAAGTCTTTTATAGGAACCGATAAAGACATTTTTTTTTATAATTAATGCCATTTTTTTTAGTAACAAGTATGTCATTGTATTATTCAATGTTATCATTTGAATCTCGTTTGGTCTCGAAGATCTATTTATATATATATTTTAAAATGCTCTCAAACTTCATCTTGTTTTATAGATTTTAGTTCATGTTTTATGATGTCTGCCTATTTATTATAATTACCATTATTAATGGCCCGGGAAAATAAAACTAAATCATCCTCATTTTTCAACTCAAATTATAACTATTTTACATATGCCACATAATCGTTTAAAATATTAAACTTTCTTTGTCTTTGATATATTTCTAGTACTATTTATTATATATAGTTTATTTATTATAAGTTTATCAACAATATCTTTATCATAAATTATAGAATCATTTATATGAAATTGAATCATCATCATTTTTCAAGTCAAATTAATTATAACTATTCTAGATATGCCACATAATCATTTAAAATATTAAACTTTCTTTGTTTTTGATATATTTCTAATTAATACTATTTTTTATAGTTTATTTATTATAAGTTTATCAACAATATATTTACTATAAATTATAGAATCACTTATTTGTTGTGACTAATAATTGTTAAACAACTCAACAATTTCAGAACGACAATTTATGCAGAATTGAAAGTTAATAATACATGCATATTTTGCTAGCTTTAACATTGAACCAGGAGCGGCCGTGTGATCAATCAAGCAAAAATGTCATGCGACATGTCTTCACAACTCAAATTTAATAATACATGCATTTGTTTTTTACTTTCAAATATAAATATAATATTCATGATCTTAGAACTTTATGGTTTACATATTTAAAAAAACATATACGTACTTTGATACATAATAATCTGATGAAGAAAATTTACGATCAGATATCCTGCATTATCATCACTGTGCCTAGCAGAAACACTGCTGTTCCTGTTTCTTCCAAATAAAATGAGTTTCTAAACAGGTTTCCCAAAAACATGGACATTTTTCACATCCATACATCCCCGAAGAATTTACTCTACTCTGCATATCCCAATTTATAGATTTCAAACACATTTAGAAATGAAATAATCAAGAGTAAACACGTCGTCTTTTTAAAAAAATCATTGTTGTTTCTTTCACACGAGGATAAATTAAAGACAGTGGTGGTGGGGTTGTCTTGCGTGTGGTGATTCCAGTGATCAGTTGCTTTTCTTAAATTTTAATTTTTTAATTAATTTTATTTTGAGTGTTTCTATATATTTTTGATATTTTAATATTAAAATTAATTTTTTTAAAATATTCGGAAAAGAATGGAATCCAAAACACTGCATCTAATACCATGGCCGGCTTGTTATGCCATGATTGGACCAGTTTCATCTTGTCCTTTGTTACTTTTTAGTTTAGTATAATATTCACGACACTAGTTCTGCTGCGAAGTATAACTGTCAGCGAACCCAAACTCAGTTTGTTGTTTTTTTTATGTCTCTCTCACTCTCACTCGTCCTAGTAGACTGTGGTTTACCTTACATTCCCCGGCACAGATTTCCCCGTCAGGAACCGGGATCAACGTTTCTGGTTGCGCAGCACCTGCAGCTTTTAAGCAAGTAATTTATTGCTCTTTCAGCTTTTATAGAAAACTAGATCATCTTTTTTGAAGGTTGTGTCTATATGTACATACATGCATACGGTTCAAGTTCATGGATTTTACTTGTCCTTGGCAACTTCAGTAGTATTCTGTTTCCATCTTCTCCAATCTCCATCGTTCTTCTTGTTTTCTTTATTGAGATATTGCAACTGATCCATCGCCGGCAACATCTACGGTCTGATACCTGCTCCTTAAATTAATAATACTGTTTTTTGTTTATCTTGATTTTATATAGTTTGCGTATCTCTGCCTCTCAAACTGCAATAAATTGCGGGTATCATTTTGTGTGTTGAGTTTATGATTTTCTTAGATCGCATTTAACTGAAGTTGCTGAGACCCCATATGCTAGCTCTCGAAGGCTTGGAAAGAAAAAGAAAAAGAAAAACTCATCTTTCTATATTATTTATTGTGATCATTTTCTTCTTGAAGTGCTCATTTTTATCCGTGGCCCAGCTATGGCACCATAATTCCACGATTCTAGTTCGAAACTCCTTTTTGGTGGGTCATTTCTTTTCAGTCCTCACTTACCGTTAAAGTTTTCTGTTAACCATGCAGGGAGCAGGAGGGAGGAGATTGATCAGAGCATCGAGTGATTTTTCTGTGATTTTATTTGATTCACTTGAAGTTTAGGGAGCATGAGTTCTTCATCATGGATCAACTCTCTCTCATGCTCAAGCTCAGTGGTTCAGTCTTCAGGGGAAACATCTATTCCATTGATATTTCAATGGTTAAGATTCATTTTCCTTTCTCCATGTCCTCAAAGAGCTCTGTTATCTTCAGTTGACCTTTTGTTCTTGCTTTTCCTCCTCGGATTTGCGGCTCAAAAGCTGCATTCTAGATTCACTTCCAGTGGACACTCCGGCTCTGACATCAACTATCCCCTTGTTGGAAATGGAAACAGCAGAGCTCATATCACAACTTCTATTTGGTTCAAGCTCTCTTTGATTGTACCAGTCTTCTTAACTTTGTGTTACATTGTCGTCTCCATTCTAGCATTCAGTCAAAGCACTCAGTTGCCACAATGGAAGGTGCTTGATGGAGTGTTTTGGTTAGTTCAAGCAATAACTCAACTAGTGGTTGCAATCTTGATAATTCATGAAAAGAGGTTTCATGCTGTCACTCATCCACTATCTCTTCGAATTTATTGGGTTGCAAATTTCATCATCATTAGTATGTTCATGTCATCAGGGATCATTCGATTGGTAGCTCTGGAACACAACTTGTTGTTTGATGATATAGTTTCTGCAATGGCTTTCACGTTATCAATTGTTCTTTTTTTCGTTGCCATTGAAGGATCGACTGGGATTACTGTAATCACGCATTCTGAATCAGTAATGCATGATGACACCAAATTACATGAACCTCTTTTGGGAAAATCCAATGTGACTGGCTTTGCTACGGCTTCTATAATATCCAAGTCCTTTTGGCTTTGGATGAATCCCCTACTGCGTAAGGGCTACGAATCTCCGCTCAAGATAGATGATGTGCCTACTCTTTCACCAGAGCATAGAGCTGAAAAAATGTCACAGCTCTTTGAATCCAGTTGGCCTAAACCACATGAAAAGTCAAAGCACCCTGTTCGAACCACGTTGTTGAGGAGCTTTTGGAAGGAAATTTCCTTCACTGCGTTCCTTGCACTCTTGCGGCTCTCTGTCATGTATGTTGGGCCTATGCTCATCCAAAGCTTTGTCGATTACACATCCGGGAAAAGAACCTCTCCCTATGAAGGATATTACCTTGTATTGATTCTTCTTGTCGCAAAATTTGTTGAGGTTTTGACTGATCATCAATTTAACTTCAATTCTCGGAAACTTGGGATGCTCATTAGATGTACTCTCATCACTTCTTTATACAAGAAAGGGCTTATGTTATCATGTTCTGCTCGTCAAGCTCACGGAGTTGGACAGATTGTGAATTACATGGCCGTTGATGCCCAGCAGCTCTCTGATATGATGTTGCAGTTGCACTCTATATGGTTAATGCCATTGCAAGTTGGTGTTGGCTTAGCGCTCCTACACAATGCTCTAGGTACCTCGGCAGTCACAGCATTGATTGGAACTCTTGGTGTTATTGTGTTTGCTGTGTTTAGCAACAGAAGAAACAATAAGTTCCAGAGAAATGTAATGATAAATCGAGATTCAAGGATGAAGGCAACAAATGAGATGCTGAATTACATGCGTGTGATCAAATTCCAAGCATGGGAAGACCACTTCAACAAGAGAATCCAAGATTTTCGTGATTCAGAATTTGGATGGATTTCCAAGTTTTTGTACTCAATCTCTGCTAACACGATTGTGATGTGGACCACACCATTGATAGTATCAACTCTGACATTTGGTACTGCTCTCCTGTTGGGAGTCCCGCTTGATGCAGGGACAGTATTCACAACGACATCTATCTTTAAAATGTTGCAGGAGCCTATCAGGGTATTCCCTCAAGCTATGATATCACTTTCACAAGCAATGGTATCTCTTGCGAGGTTGGATTGTTACATGCTAAGCAAGGAATTGGTGGAAGAGTCGGTAGAAAGAGTGGATGCTTGCGATGGTAGAATCGCTGTGGAAGTTAAGGGTGGGATATTTAGTTGGGATAATGAAGCTAAAGGTGAGGTTTTGAACAATATAAATTTAGAGATAAAAAAAGGGGAGCTTACTGCTATTGTTGGGACTGTGGGATCTGGGAAATCCTCTCTTCTTGCCTCAATCCTCGGTGAGATGCACAAAATATCTGGAAAGGTATGGATTACGAAACAAAACTTGTGGGATTTATCCATTCATTGATTCTTGTATTTTGGTGCTCTTCATCAGCTTCATAGATCTGTTTTTTTTTTTTTTTTTGTGCGTGTTTCATGATCATCACGCTCTTAAGTGGTCACGCCAAGTTTAGATTTGAAATCATAAAAAATTCACCCAATCATTCAGGCATTGTCAATAATGTAAGCACTGAGTTTCTTGAAAGATACTTTGTTCTCATGTTCCACAATGAGATGTGCATTTCATGCTTCTATTGCTGGAATATATATTTTCAGAGGCTCTCTTGGCTCTTTGCAAAAACAATTTTGAAATGCTAATGTAGTTAGCTCCACATTTACTAGCTAGAGTATTTTTCATTAACTCCGAGACTCGCCGATATCCGGTGTCTTTTTGGTTTGTTTGTTCCTTGTCAATTTCATGCAGTTGGAATGCATTTATGCACGACACTGAACTCATTTTATTGAAGCTCAGAATTTGGCTACTCAAAGTCAGTAGTGAGACTTCTCTATTTCCATCTTGCTCAATTTGGGTCCATGTTATACCACGATATGTTGAAGGCTATCTTGTTCATCATTCTTGTTACCTCTTCCCTGGGGTTGCAGAGGTTTTTTTTTTTTTTCTTTTATCACCTTTTTTTGGAATAGATTTTCTTCCCTGGCTTACACTTTTTCAGCTATTACTTTTGGTGCTCATATGCAATCCATGTAACACAGCTTTCCTCATTTTGTTGCTAAATCCCACTATATGGTTGCAATCGAATTGATGCACTTGAAATGTTTTACTGAAATGTTTACTATTCCTTCGACAGATCAGGATTTGTGGAACAACTGCCTATGTTGCCCAAACATCATGGATTCAAAATGGCACCATTGAGGATAACATATTATTTGGTTTGCCAATGAATAAGGAGAGATACAAGGAAGTTCTCAGGGTTTGTTGCTTGGAGAAAGACTTGGAGATGATGGAATTTGGAGATCAGACTGAAATTGGAGAGCGTGGCATCAACCTCAGTGGTGGGCAAAAGCAGCGGATACAACTTGCGAGGGCTGTTTATCAGGACTGTGATATCTATCTTCTTGATGATATTTTCAGTGCTGTTGATGCGCATACTGGGACTGATATATTTAAGGTGACTCTAAATTTAATTGCTTTAAAGTATGGACATTCAGTAGAAGTGAAATAATTTACTCTTGGTGCCATTTCGGTCATAGGTGCTTTAATTTATAATGGAAATTCAGTGTCAGCGAGTAGAAAGTACAGAAATTACTTGTGTTAGAAAATTTCGATAATGGATAAGAGTCAAATGTGTCTTCTCTGTAATCTCCTGTTAAATAGGCATGAAAATCTTCTCTGCACTCTGGAAATTGAATGGTAGTTTTAAGTTATATCAATGCTTTCTGCAGCAATGTGTTAGAGGCGCGCTGAAGGGAAAGACTATCTTACTTGTGACCCACCAAGTCGACTTCTTGCACAATGTTGATCTTATCTCAGTAAGCAGCAAAACTATTTTTCTATATCGTTCCCCTCCACGAAGGTAAGCGTTTATGATGATCAGTAATTTCTGAAAAAAATTGAAGCTTCTCTCAATACCAGGTCATGCGAGATGGACAGATTGTACAATCAGGAAAATACAATGATCTATTAGCGTCTGGATTGGATTTTGGAGCACTAGTAGCCGCTCATGAAACTGCTATGGAACTTGTAGAAGTCAGTGCTGAAATTCCTAGTGAAAACTCACCCACGCCACCGAAGTTCTCTCAAGGCCTCTCCAAAATTAGGGAAGAAAATGATGAAAACAAGCTTCTAGATCAACCAAAGCCAGATAAGGGAACTTCAAAGCTCATTGAAGAAGAGGAAAGAGCAACTGGTAACGTAGGACTGCATGTGTATAAACAATACTGCACCGAAGCTTTTGGATGGTGGGGTGCAGTTGTGGCTTTGCTATTGTCCCTGGTATGGCAAGCATCTCTAATGGCTGGAGATTATTGGTTGGCTTTTGAAACTGCAGATGAGCGGGCTGCAACATTCAAGCCTTCACTATTTATATCTGTCTATGGAATTATTGCAGCTGTATCAGTGGTGCTGTTAATAATGAGATCCCTTTTCGTCACGCTAATGGGGCTTAAGACAGCCCAAAATTTTTTTGGCGGTATTCTTCGTAGTATCTTGCACGCACCCATGTCATTTTTTGACACCACACCTTCAGGAAGAATATTAAGTCGAGTAAGGATGCAAGACCCAACTATGATCCCCCCCTAGTCTGTGCTTTCAACTATGATTGTGTTCCTCCTGAAATCAATAACAGGATATTGGATAAAGATGCTTAAATCTGTGCCTGTTTTTTATTTTCCTTGTATTTTTTTCCCTGCAGGCATCAGCTGATCAAACCAACGTCGACATCTTCCTTCCCTTTATGTTCTCCCATGCAATTGCAATGTACGTCACAGCATTCAGCATCATTGTAATTGTATGTCAGTATACTTGGCCTACTGTGTTCTTAGTAATTCCGCTTGGCTGGCTAAACTGGTGGTACCGGGTACGAGCTTTTATTTTATCTTGCTGTAGCATTTACAGCATGTAATTCCGCACACACATACAAATGACATATCATGCCACGGATATGCATATGTTTCTCATTTAAAGAACTTTTACTATCTTGAAAGCTTTCTAATGTGATCCTCATCCTAACTTGTAAATCATGATTGTAATACTCGGATTCAAGAGTAGATTTTTATCTCCAGATTGAGTACGAAAATCTATAATGTTGATTTATCTTTCTTGGTTGCAGGGATACTTTCTTGCAGCATCGCGAGAATTAACTCGACTCGACTCAATTACCAAAGCTCCCGTGATTCATCACTTTTCAGAAAGCATCTCTGGAGTTATGACAATTAGGTCTTTCAGAAAACAGTATAGATTCTGTCAGGAAAATGTTAACAGAGTGAATGCCAATTTGTGCATGGATTTTCACAACAATGGATCAAATGAGTGGTTGGGTTTCCGTTTGGAACTGATTGGGAGCATCATACTTTGCGCTTCTGCTATGTTCCTGATTCTATTACCTAGCAGCATTATAAGGCCAGGTAATTGCATGCTAACATGTTGTTGCCATTGGACAATATCTCTCAAGGATTAGATTCATCGAAGTTGATATAATGCATGCTCATCTATAAATGAGATTTCTGGACAAAGTGATTCAAAGTGTTCCTGGCAAAAGAGTATCATTCTTCCATTAATGCGAAAACATCTGCATATCATGTTTCTTTGGTTCTACTTAATTCATATGCTGTCTTATTACTAGTGTTCCTTTTTACATACTATGAGGCTTATTTGTTTCTTAAATCATGGATTGAAGCATCAGAGCAATGTTTTTTATGTTATTACTGGAATCTAACAGCAGATACTCGTATTTCTTAAATCCATCAGATCTTTAAATGCTTGCGTTCCAGGGAACTGACCAAATTCTGCTTGATACAGAGAACGTTGGTTTATCTCTTTCCTACGGACTATCCCTCAATTCTGTGCTGTTCTGGTGCATATATTTAAGTTGCTTTGTGGAAAATAGAATGGTCTCTGTTGAGAGGATCAAACAATTCACTAATATTTCATCAGAGGCAGCATGGAAGATAGAGGATAGGGTTCCTCCTCCAAACTGGCCTGCAGTTGGCAATGTTGATCTAAAGGACTTGCAGGTAATTAAAGGGCATTACAATAGTTCTTATTGATAAAGAAATCAGTTTAAGTTTTCATCTATTATAGAGATGCAATTCACACACTATCCTAATAGCTTTTTTAGGCTGAGGAAGTGAAAAGCAAATGAAATTTTCAGGCATCAACGTAGAGCAAAGCACATTATGTATGCATTGATAGCACTTTGTCATTGTCAGTGAACATGACATATGTGGTAATATATCTATTTTACCTTTTGGATCACAGGTTAGATATCGTCCAAACACTCCTCTGGTTCTCAAGGGCATTACTCTCAGCATTCAAGGGGGAGAGAAGATAGGTGTTGTTGGACGTACAGGGAGTGGAAAGTCAACTATGATCCAAGTCTTCTTTAGGCTGGTCGAACCAACAGGAGGAAAAATAATTATCGATGGCATTGACATCTGCATGTTAGGACTCCATGATCTCAGGTCTCGTTTTGGCATAATTCCTCAAGAACCTGTCCTCTTTGAAGGAACCGTGAGAAGCAACGTGGATCCTGTTGGACAGTATACAGACGAGGAGATATGGGAGGTAACCACGTGGTTCCCATTTCTTGATCCACTTCACATTATTTTATATATAGATAGATAGATAGATAGATATAGATATATATTGTGAGAAACCTTTTCTTAAGAGTTTGCAAGCTGAAAAACTTGATGGTTTTGTAGAGTCTTGAACGCTGTCAACTGAAAGATGTTGTGGCTGCAAAACCCGAAAAACTTGATTCTCCAGGTGAAATTTGACTGTCATTTGTTTCACAGTTTTCACTCTTCCAAACTTGTTAAGTAGAACGTATTATTGGAACAAGAATTTATGAAAACTTTCAATTTCATAGTGACTGATAACGGAGACAACTGGAGCGTGGGGCAAAGGCAGCTTCTTTGTATGGGGAGAGTTATGCTAAAGCACAGTCGTCTGTTGTTTATGGATGAAGCAACTGCTTCAGTTGATTCGCAAACTGACGCTGTGATTCAGAAGATCATTAGAGAGGAATTTGCTGATTGTACAATTATCAGCATTGCTCACAGAATACCCACAATCATGGACTGTGACAGGGTTTTAGTTATCGATGCAGGTATGCTCTTCTTTCTACTGTTGTCTTCTTCGTTTTAAACCTTAAGGAAAAGAGTTTTTAAAATCCCACACAACTGTAGACTGGTCTGTCTATATTACACTAGAAGGCATGGTTCATTTGTAACGATAATCTTTCAACTTACAAGCTGAGAGTTCTGGTTCTCAGAGTATTTTCACGCATTCAAGACAATCGGCTGGGTATTCTGACTCGCTTTGTTTCCTGTTTATAACAGGACGGTCGAAAGAATTTGATAAACCCTCTCGGCTGCTTGAGAGGCCATCACTGTTTGGGGCACTCGTTCGGGAGTATGCCAAACGCTCGGCTGAATTGTAAGCAAACAGTATACTTTGATCACTGGCACTATCCTGCTGTATTAATATTGGTAAGAATCTCCCGAGATGCATATCTTGATCCACACTGTTGTAGGAGCGCCCCTACTCTTTCACCAATTTGCTGCGATGTTACCAGGAAGTGTTATTAACAAAAACCTAAAGTACTGTAGAACTCGACGTGGATTGGTCAGCAAAATTACTATTTTGCCCTCAATCCATTGTTCATTCAATAATTCAGTCTTTTTATATTTTTTCTCGGTATAATTATTTAATTGAAATAAGAAAAAATTAAAATATCAAGAGAGAAATCACAATAATCTTGAGTTATCCATTCATAAGATAAACCGAACAAATTACGACCATTGGCTGTGCTTGATCTATGCTTCTGTGGTGGCCATGCCTATGCCTGCAGAAGGAAACCCTAATTCATCTAAAATGATATATGAATTTTTTTTTAGTTCACAAGTAACTACATGAAATGAAATTATAAGAGTAACTTCTTATCAATTAGTTGCTGTCAAAAAAAATTACAGCCCAAAATTCAGGCAAAAAATGTGCTATTAATTTGGTGGGTTTTGTTGTGAAAATTTACAGGGATAGAAATAAAAAATAAAAATAAAAAGATTGAAATTAAATTTTTTTACCTTTTAAATTAAAACTATAAATACTATTAAAAAATAACTAGAAAAAAATTCTTTGAGGGATTGGAGCCTCTGTCAACCCCTGTCTCTGTCTCCACCTCTGAAAGCATATAATATCCATCTATTTGATTTGATAATTATCAATGATTATAAACCTTTAAAAATAATAATAAATTCTGGTATTTTGAGCTGAAAGTAAACCCAATTTATTTTTTAAAAAATAAAAAATACTTGAGGTTAAGAAGCATTTTTCTCACAGCACAATAGGATAGGATAGAATAAAAAACAAGGCTGGCTAGAATTTACATATTTCACCTAAATTTATATAAAAAAAACTTTATTAAATAATATAAAAATTACAGTCACTCAAGACTCTCTTGCAAATATATTCCAGCATAGTTTTTAAATCCGGCCCGGTGACCGGTCCGGTTTAAGGCTTGGGTTCCGGGTTTTGACCGGATCGTCCGGGTCAGTCGAGTCAATTTCTATTTTTTTTAAAAAAAATTCAACACTATATCATTTTAGTAAAAAAAATAAATAAAAGTCAACGGATTACAATCGGGTTTTTGACCGGGTCAGCCAGGTCACGGGTCAACCCTCCAGGTTGTGCCGGGTCATAGCTCATCTTATTTTTTCATGAACCCGGCCCTATTTAAGCTCAGAATTGGCCGGGTCCTGGGTCAACTAGCCAGGCCGCACCGGATTTTAAAACACTGTATTCCAGTTCTCCTTTTGTCTTGGCACGCTTCGGCCCTCCAGTATTGCTCTGTTTATACGCAACTTCAACAATCATTTAATGTTTTCACAGCTGTCAACTAATACCCACTATCAACCGAGTGTTAAGTGTTGTCGTTTGTTTTAACTCTTCAGCAATCTTCCACTTAAGATAAATGACACTAAATAAAAAAATTTAAATATTAATAAAATTGTAAAAAAGGGAAAAGAATTTGGAATGATTGAAAAAAAAATTATATAAATTTATTTTCTTAGTCTTGGTGTAATTCTCAAATTCTTTACTTGGTTGAATGCGTAACACATAATCAAGCTTGAAACGTGTTAATTTGAGAATCACACGTGTAGAAACCTGGAGAACCACCCTTGCCGTTAAAATTTTAGAGATAATTCAAGCTTACTTTTTGTTTTTCATAATTTTTTTATTGTTATAAAATAAAAATATTTTTCCGAGTTTTAAAATATTGAAATTATTTTTATTGAATTTTCATTAGCATTTATGAAAAAAAAATTACATAGAAATACTAAAATATTAATTTTTAACAAAGTGTTTTTGGTCAATATTAATAGTTAAATTAAATGAAGGGAAATTTAATTTAAGGGACAATACTTGTTTAAAACATGATAGTTTAAGAACAAAATTCATCAGATTGATAATATAAGCCTTAATTTACCATAGCCATAATAGTTTAGGAGTGAAAAGGCCATTAAAACATTAATTTCTAAAAATATATTGTCTAATATGTATTATATTTAGACTTTATGATTTTTTATTAAAAAATATGTTAATAAGGATTATTTTTTTTTTACTTTTAAAAAATTGATTCTATTGTAGCATAACATATGCCAATAATATAGTTTTTTTTTTTTTTTAGATTAACGTGGGTGTCCGGGCCAGCTTTCGCGCACCACGACTAATCTCACGGGCCCTGAAGTTAACGACCATGTAAGTCTCCAATGACCATCATATGAGCAACCAAGGACTCGAACCTGAGACTACAGAGGGAGCAAACTCATTGATCCTAAGTCCTTATCACTTGGCCACCACCTAGATGGTTATAAGCCAATAATATAGTTGTTTCCAAGAGAAGCGATTAAATTATATATCTTCCTTTAGAAGCTTGGTATTATCAATTATGTGTGTATATTGCCCTGATTTGCAAACATCGGCTTCATGCCGGTAGGAAAAAGACAAATTTTGCTATCTAATTAAATATAATATGATTTCAATCAGAAACGTTTAGTAAACAAATTATTAATTATAAATCTAAAAGTCATTGTTTTTCACCGTGTAAGTGTTTTAGCATTGTATTTAAAAAATAATTTTTTTTACTTTAAATTAATATATTTTTAATATTTTCTAATCATTTTGATGTGTTGATCTTAAAAATAATTTTAAAAAAATAAAAAAAATATTATCAACATATTTTTTTTGAATGAAAAATACTTTAAAAAACAACCATGACCACACTCTTAAATACACTATAAGTGTGCACTACTAATCCCCTTTGTATTACTACGAATTAATTATTCAAACTTTTTTATTTTTTTGATTTTATCATCAAACTTTATTTTTGTGATTTGGTCCTAATTAAATATTAATTGATGTTGATTTCTCATAGAATGATAATGATAAGGTTAAAAAATGATACATCAAAATAAAAAAGGTGTCAAACATGAGTGAAGAGTCATAAATTTTTTAAAAAACTAAATTTTGGTCCTTAAACTTAAAAAATAATGCCAGTTATACAATTTTGGTATCTCAATATTTTTTAAATTCAATTTTAGTATAAAAATTAATTTATTTTTAATTTTTTAATCCCTAATTTAGGGAGAGAACGCGGAGTGGTTGACAGATTCTACGTAATAGAGAAAGAAATATGTTGTTGATATCGATTTAGACCACCAAAATAGATGATATTCATGTTAAATGATTTTATTTGATAAAAAAAGTTCATATTTGATGTTTTTTTACCTTTAAAATTTGTTAAAAAAGTATATTTGACCTAGTGTTAATTTTTTATCTTGAGATGATTTTAATTTTTAAAACTATGACAGTATTTTTAAAAAAAAATTGCAACCAAAGAAAAAATAAGGACTAATCATATAGGATTGCCTTAATAAAATAGGTTAGGCAAGCTGGCCTAAGATGATGTTTTTTCATTTATTTTATTTAATTAATTTAATTTGTGTCTATATGTCTATATTTCTACTATCATTTTGCTTTAACAAAATAAATTAATAAATTTAGCAAGCATAACTTGGTTATTTTTATGTTTTTCAAGATTAAATATCTTAAATTATATATAATTTTAGATTTTTTTAATTTTAATTTTTTTACATTGTTATTAACTTTTCATTTATTTATTAGCACACGTGGTTCTCAATTTAATCGATTACATGTATTCATTTTTTTTATTATAACTTAAATTTTTTAAATTACAAAAACTAGTTGAAAAAACCTACACATACAATTTTTTTAAGAAATAAAACTATATCTCATCTGCAGTGATGCACGAGTTATATAATTAGTACTGTAACTTAAATTATATAAGTTTTTGTACTATATAGGCAAGTATTGTTCACGTACATACAAATCATTTTAGATGACATTTGTATATTTGTCAAAAGTTCTTTTTGTTTTTTAATTTTTTTTGACAGTTTAGTTCTAGTTGAAGTTCAATTAATTATGATTTATTAGAAAAATATGGGGTTAAAAGAGAGAGAAAAATATTATTGATATCAATTTAGGCCACCAAAATTATCAATATTTGTATTAAATGGTTTTATTTGATGAAAAGAGTTCATATTAGATGTTTTTTTACTTAAAAGACTTTTAAAAAACAAATATGAGGTTAGTTTGGTTTTTGGTTTCGAGTTGATTTTGGTTTTTTTTAAGCCATTAATAAGTTTACCTAATGTGTTTTCTAAGTATTTTGAGTAAAAAATGTTTTGGAAACAAGTTTTTGGATAAAAAAAATTAAAGCCTAATTTTTTAACTATTATGATGGCTGAAATCTTGACAACATCTAATAACTCATCATCTAATTTTAATTTTTACAAAAAAAACTTTACGGCAAATAATAAATACAAAAAAAAAAGATCTTAATCACCCAAGCCTTGAAAGATGAGATTAGGTTCAGTAAAGTTTGATCTTTTTTTTTTTGTTTTTTTTTATCTTTTTAATTTATGTTTTTTTTCAATTTTTTCTTCATTTCTATTTAGATCAATATTTGCTTTCTCTTTTATTTTATTTTGAAAGCCTCTTTTAAATGAAAATTGTTTTTTTGGTTATACATTTAATTTTTAGAAGGTTTTTCTTATTATTCTATATATTTTTTTTAATATTTTATATAAATGAACTCTATTTTGAATAGGAAAAAAATATTTGTAAATAATATTTTTAATATGTACAGACTTACATAATATTTTTTTACTTAATTAATTAATATATTTGTATTTATATTATCATTTGATTAAATATAAAAATATTTTAATAGATAAATATAACAAACACAAGAGGATAAATATCATGTCTTGTAAAATTAAATATCTTGATTTATATTTATTTCTTGATTTATTTTTATTTTTTAATTTTTATTTATCATTTATTTTTTTATTTATTAAAATACATCATGTTCAATTTATTTAATTATATACATGTATAAATTTTTTCATTTTCATATATAATTGTTTTAACTAGAGAAGGTCATATATACAAGTTTTTTTATTAAAAAAATATGTAACTTTGTAGCGAAGTGAGCATGTGTTCTTCTTATCTATTTCTCATATACAAGAATTGTTGTGGAAAAGGATCTTTTTGTAATTTCTTGCTTAAAATTCAATTAAATAAATATTTACTCACGAGAAACAAAACACTCTTTTTATTAATAATAATAAATACAATGATTTTGTGTCACACGAATCCGATAGAATAGCATGAATGAATACGAGAATATTATTGTTATTTATATTTTGATTAAAAGAACACAGCTACATAAATTACTTCTTTTATTTATTTTTTTAATTCTTAACTCGGTCTTGCTTCATTGTTTCAAAAGAAAACGGTTCTTTTCTTTGAAAAAAAAAAAAAGGAAAAACAAGAAAGAAAACGCAGCGTTTTGTCAGGAAATCGTGAAACGCGCCGTTGAACTCTATTATACTGCAATTCCCATCCTTTCCAACCCCTTCATAAACCCTAATTACCCTCACATCTTTCTCTCCTTCTCTGGTGTTGCCCCAAAAAAGAGAGACAGAGATGGGAGGGTCAAGAAGGAAATACAAGAATTCAAGGCCAAAAGTACGAGTGGGTCTCCCAAAGAAAAACCCTCACGTGTTCAAGCCAGCCTTCAATCTCCCTCCAAAGCTTCGCTCCCTTGCTGGCGCCGACATCTCCAAATGGGACGATAAGGCCAGTGTAATCCAAAACTACAAGTCTTTTGGTGTCGTTTCAAACCCCAACTTTCTAGGCGTCAGGTCCCGTACTTCTCATATCATTGAGACCGAATCGCTCCAAGTCGCTCCATCCCAGGAACAAGTGGATGATGGGTCCGCAGATGAGCTTGAACCCATTGATTCTGGAAGCGACCTCGAAGAAGATGGTCAGTCCTATTCTTTGCTTAAATTATGATTTTGCGTTCCTTTTTCTAAGACATAAATCGAATTAATCCCTTATTGTATCCTAATTAATTAATTTTCTGATTTTGAGGTTAATGCTGTTTCTTAGCACACACAACTTTAGGTTAATTCACATAAAAAAAATTAAATAATTTCATAATAGAATTTACTTTTTTGGAGAAATTACTCATAGAAACATATCGTAGTATATGGTATAAAAAAGCTGAAGATTTCTCCTCTCTCTTTTTTTTTTCTAGTTCTGACATCTTTGTTCTAGCATTTAGCTTGTTTGCCATCATTTTTCTTTAAACTATTTGGAATGCCGATAGTTCTGTTTCCTAGAACATTTTAATACACGGTTGAAAATTATGAATCTTACTTCCCATCATAATTGATACAGAAAAGCTAAAAATGCTGTGAAGTGGATGTGTGTTACTCGCATGTATGTTCTTCTTGGAATTTTCCATTTAGTTTAAGGATAATATGGATGCTTGGAACCTGAAAGCTAAAATTTGGAATGAATTTCTCTTCTCCATATGATTTAATTCGTGATGTTAATATTTTGGTTGTGTAGATTTGAAATCTGCTCTAGGGAAGAAGCGGAGAGACGGAGAACATGCACCTTTGCAGCCATTGACCAAAATGCAGCGTGTTCATATCGGTCAGCTTGTTGAGAAATATGGAGATGACTATAGGGTTGGTTGCCAATTCTTGTTTCTGGATTTGTATAATGTTTGTGGTGGTTGTGTGACTCCCTTTGACTTCTCTTTTCTTGCAGAGGATGTTTATGGACACGAAGCTAAATGCTATGCAGCATTCAGTTGCAACTCTAGAGAAGCTGTGCAAAAGATTCCATATGCATAAAGATAAAAATCCTCTGATAAGGAGCATTCAAACTCGTTGAAGTGAGGTCTCGTCTGTTACCTATTTTAATGTCTGTTGTCTTGATTGTTATATGGCTAGCCAAACCAAGTTTTGTCCAGGAATTATCTAGTGTTTGCATCTTTTGCTTCTCAAAACTACTAAATATTCGAGAAATTAGTGGTCTTTGGATTGAATGTGGTTGGAGCGTGGATGCAGAAGTGTTTCTTCTAAATCTTAAAGGAAAATTAGTGCAAAACAAAGCC
The DNA here is from genome assembly GCA_015708895.1 of Populus ilicifolia. Lineage (NCBI taxonomy): Eukaryota > Viridiplantae > Streptophyta > Magnoliopsida > Malpighiales > Salicaceae > Populus > Populus ilicifolia. The sequence goes on along the minus strand of SRLM01000076.1, from coordinate 975,444 downwards.
AAGGCCACCCCAGATGAATAACTGATTAAATGCATGCCATTCTTGATGTTATATAATGAAGTGGGTTGGTCTGGCAGGAAAATCAACTGGAGTGAAGCATAATTACCAATATTCATTCGCATAGTAAATGATTTGGTTGGATTGCAATCGTCCTCTCAGAATTTGGTGCATAGAATAGATGACTGACAAACTCACTTACGTCCTTCTTATCTTTATTGGCCTTGGCCTGTACAGCATTCACAACAGTGTTAAAAAAGATTTGGATTGTGGACTCTGGTATCTGCGTTTAACGGCACTTGTCGTCCCTCAATTATTGTGATTTTTTTACGTTGAACCGGGTAGTTCCAAAAAACGCAATTCAATTCTACTAAGCTAGCAATCGTTTCATTTTAAATTGTGTTGTAAGAAACAGGGGCTGGTTTGGGTTTTTGAATTTCTAGTTTTGAGATAAAGAGTTGGTTTTTTTAATTTCTTTTAGATCAATTCTTTTCAAGTTAGATTTTGTTTTATTACAATATTTTATTTTAGTTTCGTTGATATATTTATTTTTGTAAAATTGGAAGAGGTATGTTGACCTGACAGTGATCCCATCAACTTCCAGTATATTAGAATACATGTGGAGGTGGAGTTTAAGTGTTTTTTATTTGAAAATATATTAAAATGATAAAAAATATTTTTTTTAATTTAAATTTTATCCAATCTCTAAAATACAATACCAGGGTGAAAAATGCCAGTATACCATGGTAGCCAAAAAAATAAAAAATAGTGGAGATAGGAAGGATTTTGGGTATAAGGCTGAATGGAGCTGGGATATCTTACAAACCGGTTTCTTCATGGTGATCCTAGTTGCTAGAGTGGTAGGATTATAGCCTTCATGCCCAAACCTGAAGTGATATCATGTGATGCTGCAACTTATTTGCAGCCCTAATTTTGAGTTTGCCCGTACCGCGGCAGTTGGGAGCTTAGTTCACTCTCCACGAGATGCAGAATCATATATGTGACCAAGATAGTCTGCTGCACTGTCTCATTCAAGAGGTGGGGAAAGAGCAAAGAAAGAAACAGATTCCTTTCATTTAAAGCAATAATCTATTCTCGATCTCTGAGGTTGTAAATCAACACATGCAACGTAACAGTGTTCCGATCAAGCCAAGCAGATCAGCGTCGCATGTCCAATAACTTGAATCGCGGCGGCATTTATACATCAACACATACGAAATCCTGGCTTGAGGAACGGAAGACCTTAACAAGGTAACATTATAGGAAATTGGGAAAGATTTACAGCATGTTATCTACGCTTAAATCGATCTAATGACAACTAAGAGAAGAAATTCCGAACTAGACACCCATGAATGCTCGACACTGAGATTCCCAGTGCTCCTTCACCTGCCGAATCCTCTCTATCCTTTCTGTTTGAAGTCGTTGCTCCCAATACTTGTGGAAACTGTTTCGAAATTCCAATGAAAGCAAGAAATTAGCAAAAGGTATAAAATGTGAAAAACACAGGTAGCATTTCCCTCCTTTTCTCTTCCCTTCCTGTTTCTTGTGAGTCCCTCTAAGTGAGGAAGAACACGTGATGACGAGAATCTTAAAACTTACAGCTAAAGTATAATCAAACTGATTTGTCATGAAGAGAAAAGGATACCTTCTGCTTAATAAAATATTAAGCTCTTCCAAGTGCAGGGCACCTTCGTAAACTCCGGTCTACAATAACAAAAATAAAGTTAGAAAACGAAGACTGTTAAAAAAAAAAAAAGAATAAGAAACAAGACAGACTGTGCAATGAAAAATGGAAATGAAAAGCAGCTTCTTATTGTTATTGCCAGAAACATGCATCTGATACTTCAGGGTTTTCATTGAATCTACCAGCATTACACACAATTCAACTGATTTTCCTACATTTGATTAAAGATATCAGCCTTTCTTCATTGTGCAACACATGACACTTTTATAACGTGTAAATGAAGCACTGGACCAGTATCAACAGTAAACTTGATGATGAAAAGGGAGGCGAAAGATCGTGTTCATCAATAACGTTGTGCATGATGCCAATTAAAGAAACCAGGGGAGGAAATGGTTCGATCAGAATGGATAGGTTATTTCCTTCTACAGTACAGAGCCAGTGACAAAAATAAGTCAAATTGTGTGGAGTCCCCGTGAATTCAGATGAGCAATAGGCGATGGATTGAAGTGATGGTAGGGATCGAACAAGGCCAAAAATCAAGAACCTGTCGTGTAGAATCAGTTTCATTTTCCGAGTCTAATTTCCTAACTTCAAAGGGATCATTTAAAATCACCTCGAAGCAAAATTGCCGCGCGGGCATATTGCTTCAAAGGAAAAGAGAGTGAGAGAGAGAGAGAGAGGAGAATAACTACTAAATAATGTTAACTAACCTTCCGGCATAGAGGGCATTTTTCGTTAGGTTCTGCTGCCTTGAGTCCATCGACAATGGTCACTGAAGCAGCAGAACAAGCACACATGTAGCAGAATATATGGCCACATGTTAGAGAAACTGGATCGAATACAGTATCCTGTCACCAGTAGAGATAATTAAACAATCTAAATCAGATACCGGTCATCAAATCACAATGTAACAGACTCAATGCACACGCTTTACACTCTTGTAACGATAGCTCTGTAGCTCAATACATGCACGCATGCGTAGAACAGCGTATGCACTTATAAATAGTAAATTATGAAAGAAAAGCTAATTAGACCAGGATTTTTCGTCTGATCTTGAGGAGAGCAGATGCCAAATTCAGTGTAAAAGGCCGGGTTCAAATTGGCCACATCTCTTAATTCACCATAGAGACTCACTGTCGGGTCAAAAGTAAGATTGGTCTACGATCTAACTGGTCCCGAGTGATATATGGAACTAGAAAAGGAGGTGCAGCAGTTAGTGTGTCAATCCATAAGGTATCTCATGAATAAATGGTGTTTTCCAGAAAAATTCAACAAATTCTACCAGCTCTTGCTGCAGTCATTGTAAATTAGACCTTGAATCCAGTTATGAAATTTTATTTGCTTCTCTTCATTGAAGATTAGGCGAGACATCAGATTTTAAACAAATAATTACTGGATGTTATGCAGAGCATTTTTCGTAGCAAAATGAAATTTAGTAACTTACCAAGCATATAGAACAGGTCAAATCAATATCAAGCTTGATGGAGTCAAAAAGCTCACAAGAGAGTGATGGTTTGTCATCATCAGAAGTTAGTGAGCACCCCTCGAAAAATGCAGGGGCCTTGCTTGACTTGACCTTCGTCTCCCTTAAATTAATGTGAAAAGCCATAAGCTCACAAAGCCATGGGGACTGAAGGATCTCAATGTGCATACTTTGAGCCTTTGACTTGAAGGCCTGTCCTTGCTTGGAGTAATGGATCTGTAACCATTGAGGGCAGATATATGAAGCTTGATAACCTCAAACAGATCGTTCGAATTCAGTATTGTTATCCATTCATCTTATTTTGAGACAAGCATACCTTGTCATATTTCTTTAGTATTTTTCGAACTGCAATAGCATTGATCAGAGCGTAGGTAACCAGATCCTTGCCTTCTTGAATCAAGGCAGCGTGGTCTTTTTGTAACCTGCCTTGGAACCACATGAAGTATTTTCGAAACCCAGAAGCCAGGTGCAGCTCAAGCAATTTCTGGGCACGTTTATTGAAGCAACCAACTACTGCCGACATTTCCTTCACAAGGGAAGGGAAAAAGGTACCATCGCACACTGCAAGTGAATTTGGGTTAAAGAAGGAATAGCAGATACAAAGAACAAACCTATAAAAAAAATCATCATAACAAATAACATAAGATGCCACCTCAAAAGGAAAAATTTAAATCGATGTAAACATCACTCCAATAAGAACAAAACTTCACGTTCTTCTGTAAATTCAGACAAACCTGCTAAGAGACACCAATATCCTAGAATAGAAAGAAACAGAAACTATCATATCCCTACAAACTAACCAATGCTACAAATAAATAAGAAACAGTGAATAACAATCATTTGCAATAGAATTGATTACCGGGACAATGTTGAGGACAGGACTGGCCGTCATGGTCCTTGTGAGATTCAAAGTCTTTCCTACACTTCTTCAAAATCTTTTTGAGCTTTTTGAAATCAACGCCGGGTAGTTGTTTCTTCTGTCCTTGCATGTACTCCTGATATTTCTTGCAAAACTTCATGTTTTTTCCTTTCTCCAGAACCAGCCAAAGCTAGCCTCTCCTTTTGATCTTTCTTGTTAAGGAATTAAGGATGCTAGTCTCGCATCCACCGACTTAGTTCTCTATCCAATGGAAGGAGAGGACGTTGCTCTCTCTGTCTCTGCGTATCAATGGCTTGGAGTGCTGAGAGACGTGCATCTAGAGCAAACCTGAGGAGATGACAGCAAGGAGGAGTCCATTTCTTCGATATTATTGAATCTTTGGCCGCAACCTGATATCCATTTATCAGTTATTTTTCACCTTTTTTCTTTTTTCAGTATCCACAGTCGACACGTCACTCATTACCGTATTCTTTAACTTCCAAGTAAAGCGGTGACTGCTTCGGGCAAAAAAAAAAAGAAAAGAACTTACAACTTTGAGAGAGTAGGTTTATAAGAAATACTAATAATAAAAAAAAAGTAGTGGGAATATCCTATTTTTGACTCTTTGCTTGAAAATGAAATAAAACGACAAAAAAAAATAGTAGATGAAGTAATAATCAAAAGGACTGATTTTGGCAATAGCCATGTTAACCTCATAATTTTTATGATTCTTTTTTTTAAAAAAAAAACAAAACCTTGTAGTAATTTTTGTCCTTGAGGTAAAGCTCTCGAGAAGAAGATGATGCATGGAAGTTTCATGTCCAAAAGCAAATCTGTCACGGAAAGAAAGATCATCTATCCATGACCGACCTTGTAACCGTCTGGGTTATTAATGTCTTTCCTTTCCTATCCTTTTCACATGTTATGCTCGGATTACTTAATGATTTTTCAGTTTTGTGATATTTGAAATATTGAAAAATAGATTTAACTTATCATTTAGAATAAATACATTATTGGAATAATTCTATTTTTTTCTAACGATCTCTATAAATGTTCTTGACTTGTCCGTCAGGAAATAAAGCCTTGCTGCATTGACAAGGCGTGTGCTTCGAGAATCTACAGTGAAGCCCATTGTTTCGTTTGATCCAGTTGTTTTGAATGATATCGTATGCATCGTCTCAAATGAGCCACTAAACAGAGGACACTAACGAGAATCAAATCTTTCATGGAATGGCCAGCAGATATTCTCCAGAACCCCGCAAAGAAGTATATTTTAAGCATCCTCGCAGCACCAACCACCATGACAGTGGATTTGAAGGTATTTTAAATATATGGCTATCATCATTAACTAGACTGGCTCCTTTAGTGCTCACAAGAAAAGTTTTCAAGAGCTCTTCGTGTACAGACGGAGGCATCCAAGGGATAGAGACCACCGACATGACCGTCGGATGTTTATGCCTTTTTTACGTCCCGATGTAAACCAATAGATGGGTACAAAATAGCTTCTATTCTCGGTTCTTGTCGTTAAAGCCTTTCCAGGTGGCATCGACCTCTTCTATTACAAGGCCATTTTTGTTTTTATTTACACCAACCTCTTCTTGTTTCCAAATTTCATTATCGGGATCTGATAGCCACGTTAGCAATAAATAGCATGTTTGTTGTCGCAGGTGATATGTTGTTGATTTTACTCGTATTTCAGGTTATTATTAGTTATAATTAAAATATATTATTTTTTTATTGTGCATTGTGAAAAGGTTGATATTTTTTTATTTAATTTAATTTAATTTATTAATGTTAATTTTTTTATTTATTTATTAAATTTATATTACATGAATATTTTGATAGGTGAACATGACTTGACTTGACATGTTAACCTAATTAATTCAAAATTTTTACTTTTATATGCTTTTTTTTTATATGTTTTTTTTAATTATTTTTTAATTTAATTCATTAATATTAATTTTTTTATTTAGTTATCACACTCTTATGACACGAATATCAAGTTTGATGGGTTAACCTGATTTAACAGGTTAACTCAGTTGATTTTATTTTTCTTCTTTTTCTTCATTACTTTTTTTTAATTTTTTCTTTTAATATTGTAATTATAACTAAAAATGATCAACCTTTTAGTATAAATTGCACTATACAAATATGTAATGAAAGACACATGCCTTTTAGTTAGAAGTTTTTTTTCTTCTTAATTAATATTGTTTATTTGATTTAATTTATTAATATTAATTTTTTTATTTTGCTGTCATAGTCTCATGACACGGATCTCAGGTTTGACGGGTTAATCTGGTTAAACGGGTTAACTTAGTTGATTCAGTTTTTTTCTGTTTTTAATTAAAAAAAATTTCTAATTTCATCTTTTAATATTGATTTGATTGGACATTGAATTTCATAATTTGTTTTATTTATTTTTTATTAGATTATTCTAATTTTATGAGGAGATTTTATTGTATCTTTTTTTGCAAAACAATATTCTCTGGAATAATGCTTTGCTTTGTTTTTTCCTTTTGAATTAATCTTTTTTTTGTTTAATTTTTTTTTTTATATTTAATTGTTATATTTTTATGATACTACCTTACAGTCAAACTCTTATCCAAAGCTATTTGGTCTGATGTTGTAGCCAAACACAAGACTCTTTAGCTTGGTGTTGCGCGCTAAACCCACTTGGACTTTGATAATGCAAGTTTATTATTATTATTATTATTAAAAATATTACTATTTATATTATAAACATTGTTATTTTTATTATAATGAATATTTCTAATATAATAATTAATAAAAATTTTAAAAAATATTAGCAGTTATAGGTTTTTTTCCTTTTAAAATTAATCTTTTTTTGTTTAATTTGATTTATTAATATTATTATTTTTTTATTTAGTTCTCACACTCCTATGACATAAATCCTAGGTTTGGTAGATGAAACCAGTTGATTAGGATTTTTTTTCTTTTTCTTAAGTATTTTTTTTCTTTTTAATTGTTTCTTTAATATCAATTTGATTAAAATTAAACTTTATGATTTGTTTTCTTTTCTTTTCATTGGATTATTTTAGTCTCATGAGAAGATTTTATTATATTACTCCTCGTAAAGCACTATTTTATTAGAATAGTGATTTGCTTTGTTTTTTTCTTTTTAAATAATTTTTTTATTTAGTTTTATTTTGTAATATTAATTTTTTTCTATTTAGTTATCACATACATAATTTTACAACCAGATCCACGTCTAAAGTTTTTGGGTATGGTGTTGTAGCCAGACCCACTCAAATTTAAATCATACAAGTTTAATATTATTATCAGTATTACAAATACTACTCTTGAGTCAAACATTGTAGCTAGACCTGAGATTTCTGGATATAGCTTTACAAAAAAACTTAAGATTTTTAAATTTTATTTTTTAAATATTTTTTATAAAAAAATAACCAGCAGAATAACACAGGTTGTGTAACTAGTAAAGATAGTAAAATCAAGACATATATTATTTAAAAAAAACACTTATTTTGCAATTTATTTTTACTTAAGACATCCTATAAACCATAACACATTCATCTATGGCCATAAAAAACTATTTTAAAAACTAAACTCAACTTGAAAACAATAATCAACTCGAGTTTATATCTATTTTTTTCTATGAACTTCTAAGGTATAAAGATACCTAACATGAACTCCCCATATCAAATGAACAATTTAACACAAAAATCTTCTATTTTGGTGACATAAATCGATGCCAACGATAAATTTAATTTTTTATCGTCGGAATTTGGCAACCCCCTCTCTCCTCTCTTAATCAAAAACTAAAAAATAACAAAAATAAATCTTTATACCAAAATGAAATTGGAACAATTTTAAGGAATTATAATTGTATAATTTATATAATTGTTTAAATCAGAGGACTCCAGTGAATATTTTCAAAAATTTATGGCACATCACCTATCTAATCTCACCCTTTTATGAGAATTTGAAATTAATTGCACCTTTAATAGGACTTGATTGGATAAAAATAAAGTTCGAGGATAAAACTGAAAAACATTTGCGCAGTATTAAAAAATCCCACAAGGTTTTTTACATAAGTAACTCCCCGTATGCTATAAATCGATGGAGCATTTCCCAGTGGTTGCTGAGTGATGTATGCCATGATTTCACTTAGGTTATTGTTTATAATAAAGTCCTCACACAGCACACATGACGAAGGTTCGACTCGATAACATGTTGTAAATGGGGTGGCTGTGAAACCGTTCAGAAGCAAATTGCTCTATTCTCATCATTGAAGGAGGGGAACAAACGACAACAATCCGAGCACTATAGGAATGCTTTATGGGCAAGCATTTGGTGAGTGGACTGTCCACTGTAAAGCACAGACCCTACAACTTTTCTTTTTATATTTTTCTTGTATATATTTGAAAATGATCAAAGCTTGTGAAGAATATTAATTAATTAATCCCGATAAATTACTTGGAGTAAGTTACAGTTATACCCTTACAAAAATTATTTCTGCTTAGTTTTCTTAAATGGGAAACATGGCTCAGGACCTTAAAAAGAGGATACTCATCTATCGATAGAAAGGCAAGGCACTGGCTCTGTGGTCCAAGAATTGAGAACACGATCTGTAGTCTGGTGAGCCGCTGTCCAGCCGAAGGCCCACCACAAATAAGAGCAAATTCAATGAAATCAATTAAGCCCATACATCAACGGGATAAAAAGGCGCAAGCCGATGAGCAGTCTCTTGGCCTTTTCTTCCTTTTTTTTCTTTTCGACCAGTGATTTTTTTTTCTTTGGCTTTGGCTAAATTCTTTGACATTAATCTTGAACCCATTTGAGTACTTATCACAGTTTCAATTTTATTATTTTAGAAATATTTTTTTTATTATTAATGAGGGTATTTAGTTAATTTGCATAAATTTCAATTAATTATATTATTTTTAAAATTAATAATTATACAAGTCCCAAATAATTTAATTTTGAGATTTATAAGATTGGAATAAGTGATATTTAGAAATTAAATTATCTAAAATTACACATTGATTACTTTGATATTGGAGCAAAAATGTAGGATTTGGTTGCAGACTAATTTATTGGCATTTACCGATGCAATGAAAACGAAGGAACTTTGGTGTTTTAGTACTATTAATGTGACAATGAATATGATGAAATAAAATTTAAATTGATAGACGAGTTGTGCTTGTGTTTTATATATATATATATATATGTTTGAGAGAGCTTTGCAGAGTTAATTAGTTTAAACTCTCGATTTAATATTAGATTTATTTACATAATTTTAAATTTATACTACATAGCTATATGAAAATTAATATGAATAAATCCATTTCTACTCAAATATTAGTTCGACTAAAAAAATAACCAAACAATTAAAAAAACTTGAATATAAATTAAATTTAATAACTTAGAATGGAAAAAAATACTTATATTTATAGAAAAATCTATACTGTGATTATATTTATGAATCAAAACTCCTGAATAATAAAATATTTTTTGAGTATTTTTAATTTAAGGAGTCGAAAATGCAAACCTATGAATTATAAAGAAAACTATAAGTTTATCTAATCATCACCCGCAAGCTATTATTGGTTATTAGTTTACCATTACATAACTGTTTGATAAATAAAATCTGAAAATTCTATAAACGTAATTGAGCTTTAATGGGGTTGTTGTTTTGTTTTTTTATTTACTTTACTTCCTTTTTTAAATAGAAAAATTTGTAATTATTCATTCATCTTGCAATTACTCACTTGTTTAAACATGTATGAAGAGGATAAGTTGTTCTTCAACTTTCTATCGGGTTTGTAGTCTTAGGCACAAGCAGAATTAAGACCACGAAAGGTGACTAATTTGTCTTCGGCAACTGCTGTCGCCGAGAGGATGGTTGACTTCAAGATAGGGGTTGGTTGCGCTGTTAGGATGCTGACATGCAAACTCGACAAGACAAAAAAGTAAGGGACAAGATAAAATGAGAAACGACACACAAGAATTTACGTGGTTCACCCAATTTGGCTACTTCCACGGGTAAGTANACTATAAGTTTATCTAATCATCACCCGCAAGCTATTATTGGTTATTAGTTTACCATTACATAACTGTTTGATAAATAAAATCTGAAAATTCTATAAACGTAATTGAGCTTTAATGGGGTTGTTGTTTTGTTTTTTTATTTACTTTACTTCCTTTTTTAAATAGAAAAATTTGTAATTATTCATTCATCTTGCAATTACTCACTTGTTTAAACATGTATGAAGAGGATAAGTTGTTCTTCAACTTTCTATCGGGTTTGTAGTCTTAGGCACAAGCAGAATTAAGACCACGAAAGGTGACTAATTTGTCTTCGGCAACTGCTGTCGCCGAGAGGATGGTTGACTTCAAGATAGGGGTTGGTTGCGCCGCGGCCCCTTGAGATCGAAAGCAAAGGGTAAGTGGGAAGAAAAGAAGAAAATGAAAAAAATTGATGGGAGAGGCTTCAGGCCTGCCAGGGAGGGTCAAGACAAGCAACCAGATGTGCTGGGCAAAGAGTCCAAACTAAATGCCAGGTGTTTCATTTGTCGGGGACCGCATCATGCAAGAGATTTCTTGCAAAGAGAGAAATTAAACGCTAACGCAATGCAAGTGCCAAATTGCTTAGCTATTATTGAATCAGAGGATTTGATGAATGAATCCAGCTCGTCAAAATTAATTTTTTAAATAAAAAATACTTTAAAAAAACAATTTATTAAATTTACTCCAAGCGGTCCTTTTGCGTATCACATCGCAACACGTTCACTGTATCCCCGGCATCTTAGAAATGACATCGTCTCCTCGATCGATTGATCCAGATAACAATCGTTCTTTCGAGAAGGGCATTGATTCCAATCGTTGTCAGTTGGCGTATAAAAACGTAACACGTCCCTTCTGTGTTTTTTCTGGCTTTCCCAAGAATATTTAGAAATATAACAACGTAACGTCTGTTATTTGGGAACGTTGTTGAAACTGTACTTTTTAAAAATTCATTTTTTTTATTTTTTATTTTTATTAAAATTTAATATAATTTAAATTATTTTAAAAAATAATTTTTTTAAAAAAAATATTATTAATATATATTTTAATATAAAAAATTATTTAAAAAATAATTATTATCACACCATCCAATACACTAATAATTATTTCTGTGTTTACGTGTTTTTCAAAAACAAAAATATTTTATTTTTATTTTTAAATTATTTAATATAATAATACTTTAAAAAAAGGTTTTTGACAATTTTTTAACAAAAACACTGAAAAATCACAGACGCTATCATCAAAGAGAAATCCACTAGTTTTTAAACCTTTTCTGATATGAACAGAAATAGAGAGAGAGAGAGAGAGAATAGTGTAAGCATCAATATGGCAACCTTAGAGAAGCAAGTGATGGTGGTTGGGATTGATGATAGCGAGCATAGTACATACGCTTTGGAGTGGACTTTGGATCACTTCTTCACTCCCTCTGTGGGTTCCAATTCACTTTTCAAGCTAGTTGTTGTCCATGCCAAACCTTCTGCTTCCTCGGCCGTCGGTTTTGCTGGACCTGGTATCTCTTTATTTATTTATTTTCCTCTTTCCTTTTTCAAGAACTATTTTCTCTCTGGCTTTAAGTGAATAGAGTTGTTTTTCTTCTTCTTCTTTTTTCAGGGGCTGCTGAAGTTTTGCCATTTGTGGAGTCGGACTTGAAGAAGATAGCCACTAGAGTTATTGAAAAGGCAAAGGGAACTTGCACCAGTAAATCGGTAAATCATCATCTCTTGTTAACTAATTCCATGCTTTATAAAATCGATTAGTTAATTCCTATTATTTCGTCTAATCGAATGGGGATGCAATCACTATTTAAATTTTGAAGGGAAGTTTGATTAGGAAAAGAAAAACTTGTGTTTAATTTGACTTCAATCCATTGTAAGAAAATGCGTTAACTACGGTCCAAAAGAGAGAAGAAATGAGTTCATAATTTGTTATTTGGACTGGCTTTGCTTAGTGAAAGCAGGTATATATGACGACTTTTTTCCCTGATATTTTGTGAGGCATCTAGCACTCTGTTTGCTGTTTTCCTGATCATCTCAGCTTCTCTGCAGGTGAGTGAGGTGCTTTTTGAAGTGGTGGAAGGTGATGCTAGAAATGTTCTTTGCGAGGCTGTAGACAAACACAATGCTTCAATACTGGTTGTGGGAAGCCATGGTTATGGAGCTATTAAAAGGTCTTGAGTTTATGTTTCTTTTTCCTTTTTTTTTTTTGGAATTACCTAATGGTACTATGAAACCCGATACCGGGTACTCTCGATCTTTCATGAATATAGGTTGCAGATATTTAACAAGGTAAGCTATACACTTTACTCTCAAATTTTACAGATGCCTTTTTTTCTTGTGAAATGTAGCTTATTTTGTTTTCAATCTAGTGCATTAATCTAGCTTTTAATCCTGAAATGACATTGGAATCCTGAGGCTATATATCGTTTCCTGTTAGATATTCAGTGTAAACCGTTGAAAGGCTCTTAGGAAGCTTGGTCGAGGCTCCTTTGCACATTGTTTTGTGCTGTCCAGAGCACTTGTTTGCCTGCAGAAAGTTTGTTTTAACGTGTTTTCATATTTCTCTTGCAGGGCAGTTCTAGGTAGTGTGAGTGACTATTGTGCTCACCATGCTCACTGCACTGTCATGATTGTGAAGAGGCCTAAGATCAAACATTGAGATGATTTAACTGCTTCCGAATTAACAATATTCAAACAATGTAATTGGTCATTGTTGTCAAATAAACATATGGGATATACCGTTGTGTATTTCATATGCTGCGTAGTATTGTTATAGGACTATTTTGTGTATGACGCTACTGCTGCTACTCTGTATCCATGTTTGGGTCTGGGTTAAATTGAAAGTTGATGTTTGGATTACTGCAAAGCTGCTCCTCCTCCATGGTTGTTATCAGTGTTAACTTTTATCATTTGTATCTCTCAATTTTACCCGTACTTCTACTTGAGATTTTTTATTCATTCTACCCTTCGATGAGTGCCATCAATTTTCCATCCAAACCTGTTAACAAAATCCATTAAACAGCCCTGTAAACTCCGTTAAATTTAGGCCATCCGTATAATTATTTTGTTAGGTTATCTATATTATCTGTTTCTCACCTGGGAAGTAATAATTTTTCATGTAACTAATGATAACCCTCAATTTTTGCAATATCTACATGCTCAACTACATCATTCTTCTCGGATTGGAAAAACACTCTTCTTCCGGTTCGTGTTATCATGTTGCTGCTGTCATCTACCTCTTATGGACGTCTATCGTGCAACTCATTCAAATAAAATAGGTTAAAAATCAATTTCCAGGACACTTTCAATACACTCTTAATCTTGACAAATTTATCACTGGTCATTAATGCCTTATTCTACACCAAACCTTTAATCACATTATTCAATCTCCATCTTCTCCTCCTCCTTTTCTACATATCTGAAATAAACAATATATTTGCACTTTTGCCTTCAACAATTACCCTCTTCCTTTTCCTTCTAGGCATCAATATTATATGCACTTGATATATAATAGGTTAAATGTATTACATCTTCTGTCAACATTCATACCATGTTATTATTGTCTACTTAACAGTATATAACATGTATCTATAGTCACAATATCACACAAAATATTATCAAAATATATCTCGCTCATAGAAAATAAAAGGAGACAATATTTGTCCATGATCACTCTATTGTCTTCATTTAGCCATTTTGGTTTGTAGGATGTTAGCATGTGTTTTTCTATTCTAAGTTGCAACTTCTCTATAGCTCTGGCTTGTTATATATTCTTGCATTTATCGTTATCGATTATCAAATTGCACGTCTTGTCATTAACAAAATAAGTTGTTTGGAAGACATAAGAACGTACTCAATTATATCTTGAATCACTCTTAAAGAACAACACATGAACTTTCAGACAACTGGTGTAGTGCATTTTAGTATCACTATCCTTCTAAAGAATCTATTTATTATTATCGGAATTATCATAAAACAGGATCGTCCATTGCATCTATAGACTCTTCTATCAACATAATCTTTCCTGGATGACTTTCTGATTTGCTACATTCACTAACCTAAAGCCCCAATCCACCATAATTGTAACAACAAATCCTGAAAACTAAACCAAAACTTTGACGTGTTGCATGTCGAGTTTGCTGAATAGTTCTACCTTTGGGGAGAGCTTGGTTTTGGATTATTGTTGGACCTTCTTTGTTATAGTGATAATAATATTTTTTTTAAAAAAATATTTTACATTATCACATCAAAACTATATATATATATATAAAGCCACAATCCCAGACAATACCCAGATAATTTTTAAATCCAACAGGAGTGCAGTAAGGATTATCCAGACTAGCCGAGCAAGGGAGCAGCAGACCTGGAGGCAAATTGTTGTGACATCTAACTTTTGCAGCTCAAAAAAAACATATTTTCATTTAACTGTATGCCCACGGTTCAGAAATATCATCCAAAACCATTTCTCTCGAGATGAACTCCGGAAGTGATGTTTTACTAAGTGGATCGAATCACCGAGCTGCCAAGTCTCCTTCCATGAATGGAGACCGAGAAAACATAGCAAATGCGGGCGCACTAATTGTGGAATTTCTAGTTCGAGTTCCACTACTACTTCGATGGAATAAAGAACCTCGTACAACAAAGATTTAACACAAGCACACGCCTACAAGCTAAGCTAAGATAACACAAGTTCACAGAAGCAAGATTGTTGAACTATTCTGCTTATCGTACGCTCGTTGTTTTAACATATTACAATGTATTAGTTAGACAATGAGCTATAAAAAAAAATCCAAACATCACGTTGAAAATAAGACACGATTCTCTAATTAAAATTGAGCATTACATCATCAAAAGAGACAGCAAAAGCATGGAAGATTAAAAAAAGAAAAAACAAATGACAGAATTGCAAATAAACACAACCAATTCAAATTGTTCACGGTGTTTTCAATTAAAAATACCAACAACATTAACATATCAAAATAATTCAAAAAAACATCTTAAAAAAATGTCAAAATCATTAAAAATACACTTAAAAAACATCAATTTAATCGATCTTTTACGTAAAACACTTTGAAAACCACATTAAAATAAGTTCAACCATAATGCGAGAGAAACTCTAAATTCTAAAACAAGAAGCATCACGTGTACAATGGCCAGTCTGTCCAAGCACCGGAGACATGCCCATTTTCACAAACATAAGCCCGAACAACAGGCTCACCGTCATCATGATACCCGCACCCTCTCTTCAAACAAAACGCAGAATTCAAATCCCAAGTCTCCTTACACTCACAAAACGCACAATTCAAATCAGTCTTGCTCCTATTCCCATCATGCACCGTTCTCCAAACCCTAGATTTCTTAAAATTCTTAAAAATCCCTCTAAACAACATATAATTCCTCTTCTCTTCAGTGTGAACACAGCCGGGCCAATCACAAATGTACAAGCAATCCCCTCGAAACCGACTCGCTAATAGCTTATTCCCTTGTTCTCTGCACAAATTCCAAACCCCAGATGCCAAATGAGACTTCGAAGATCTACAACAAACTTTCCTTCTCTTGCTTACAGAAAAATCGAGGCCTGCTTTGTCAACAACATCAACACTTTTATCGTCATTATCACCGATAACATCTTCATTCGTTTCACAGCTAGCAGCAGCCCCATCCTGTGATTCAGATACGTTGTAGACGGTGTCGTAATATAAATCGTCAAATAAGGACCAAGATGAATCGCAGTTTTCCAAATTAGAACAAGAATCAGACGCTTGTTGTGGTTGGTGGGGTATGGACGGCGTGGTTTTCGATTTGCGGAAATAGTCGTCGGGGCCAAGCTCGCGTTCGAGGCCAAAATCGGAGAGCTCGAGAAGGACGCCGGCGTGGAGGAGGCCAGGGCAGCAAACGGCGAGCTTGTAGAGGGCAGACCAGCCGCCGGGGAAGGAGGAGTCAGGGGAGGGGAGGAGATCGGCTACAACAGAGGGGATGGTTTTATGGCACTTGGATCTCCAGCAGATGTCGCGTACAAGAGAGGAGAATCTGGAGCAGACACAAGCGAGGCGGGCCCAGTTGCGTGGATCGTCTTCTAGTTTGGAGAGGATGTTGAGGACGACGTCGTCTGAGAGTCTTGAGAAAACCGCGGCCACTGTCATTTCTTTTTCCGTTTGCGAAGTCGGAAAATGAAAACAGAGGAAGCCGGGGGTGTTTTCGGTATGTCCAATCTCTAATCCAATCGTGAATTTGAAGGAGAATGGTTTCCTCGAGATAGAGAAGAGGTTGGTGTGGTGATAGAATCAGGTGGCGGTTCGCGATTGGTTTTGGAGATTAGCTATTTATTGATGGATGGTGAGGTGACACGAGTCCACTGTTTAATCCATCCACTGCCTGCCACCCTCATCCTTATGTTATTGCATTTTTCCAATTAGTTTAATCAACCAGGGCAGTTTTTTTTTTGTTTCTTGAGACGGGGTAGCAGAGGACCGATGAATTTTGTAAAGGGCTGCTCTATAGAGGGCATCGCATTCTGTAATTGCAGCTTGAAATGTGAATTTGAAAGCGTTTTTGTAATTGTGTTTTAAAATATTTTTTATTTAAAAAAGTAAATTAATAATATTTTTTATTTTTAAAAAATTATTTTTAAGAATAGCAATTAAAATAATTTAAAAATATAAAAAAATTAATTAAAAAAATAAATTCGTTTAAAAATATTTTAAAAAAACAATAACAACACAGTGAAATGACTCAGCTCGCACCACTTGGGCCCGTGTCATGAGCTCCTCATTTAATGTGAGGTGGCATTCATTCCATAAATCGTATGACTTCAGCACCGCAGCAGGTGGTATTGAAGTTTCAGAGTGCGTAAAGAATTATGATTGTAGTTTTTTTTTTAAAATATGTTTTATTTAAAAAAATATGTTAATAATATTTTTTATTTTAAAAAAAATATTTTTAATTTAATATATTAAAATAATTTAAAAATATTAAAAATATATTAATTTTAAATTTTTTAAAAAACATTTCCAAATAGATACTTAATAAGACACCGTATCGTATTTTACCGCGTGCAAGTAATAATGATATAAAGCGAAAAAACGAAGCAATCCAAATTTTTTTATAAAACTCGGGTTTTACCATGTGTTTAGACTTGCGTTCAAATCGTTATTTCTCAAAAAATATAATTTATTTAAAAAAGATTTATTTTATTACTTTAAAATTACGAAAGCGCAGCACCCAAAGTACAGATTCTATGTCAGAACACAGATTCTATTCCAGAACACAGATCCAACTTTGCAGAGCCACACCTTGTTTGGCGTGTGCGTATGCGGGTATGGTGGAGATTCAATGAACAGGAACCTCTCTCCGAGCAAGAGAGACTTTAGTGGATACTGGATATGTACCATCCACGCACTAACACCTGCCCACCATTTCACCTAAATGCCAGACACATGGGGTCCCATTCACGTGTCGGTTCATATTTGCCTGCTGCAGCTTCAAGAAAGACTTATCCCCCAACATCAATCAGCCTCTAGAGACACACACAAAAAAACAAACACAACCCTCTAGGCAGGCTTGCCAAGGAGCCATCGGAAGTCGGAGCTGCTTTGACAGTCACTTCCAAAATCCTCAGCTGTGATTGACACCTCCCATGCAAACATCAAATTCGTAAAAATCATTTCCAGGAAGCGAATCCCATCCAAAAACACTCTACAGAGTTAACCAAAAAACAAAGAAAAATAGCCATGCATGCATACTCCTTGTTAAGATCAATCCTTCTGAAAGGTCCAGGAAATATAAGCACGCTTTAACCATGCCATCGCGCATGTTGCGCCACCGTGCAAAGAAAAAATGAGCAAAAGCAACCCATCCAAATAACCGAGAATCAATTATATTATAGCTAATAAAATCCAATAAGTAAACGATAACAATTCAAACATACAATCCAAATCAGGCCTAGGCACAAGAATCTGAACATAGTGCACTTGGTAAAATTAAAACATATTGTTCACGACTCTTTTCCTTGTGCATTGTTCATCAATTCCTTATTCATTCAAAAGTTCAAACCACATACTTTCAGCTTCCCTGAATCCGTGTCCATAGATAAACCACTATCACCACCTCACCTGCCAACAAATTTGCAAATACAAAGTCAATACTCAAGTACAATAATGGGTCACCAATCAAAAAATCTTGAGAATAACATGTTTCAACATCAGTAACTAAGAATAAATTGGCAGATGAGAATGAGACCGTGATAAACTTTTGCTTCTGCTTCTGCTATCCCTGGGGCTCCTGCTAACACTGCGCTTTTTGGGGCTTTTGCTAATGCGTTTCTGATGCAGAAGAAAATCAATATTAACCTAAAAAAATGATTGTGCATGGCAAGCAGGCACAACTAAAATGACTAAAACCATAGATTGGTTATTGACCGGCAAGGAGAACTAGTGCATTCAAGTGGCAGGTGGAGAAGCAAAGCCTGCTTTATTATATTACCAATATAATGAACGGTCCAATTCTGTCATGCTGCCTGGGAACTTCATCTTAAAAGCAATTTTATTCCATGGTCAAGCCAACCAGGAAAGACAACGACTAGCGCAAGATTATCCACTAAGAAACAGGTTTCTTCATATCTGCCTAAACCTACATGAGAAATAACTTACAGATGGAAGTGGAGATCTTGATCTTGAACGGGATCTGCAAAAGTTCCAGAAACAACCCAAATTTAAAATCCACACGTTCCTTTTAACAACTCTCATCCAAGAGCCTTGATGCCTCTTCCACTTCAGAGTACCACATTCATAAATGATTATATGAAAAGCTATAAACTTTAGCAATTCAAGAGAGCCAAAAAAAAAAACAAATCAGGCACCATTTCATAAAAATGAGGCCTCAATAAAATAACTAATAAAAAAATTAATACATATCAATTAAAGAACTATAATGTGTTTGCAGACACCATCTGACAGTACAGAGGCATGCTTCCCTGCTGTACAGGAAAATCCACAACGAGTCCAGCCAGCGGGTCCTAATAGCTTGACAATAGTTGGAGTAGAAAAAGATAATGACAGTTTCTACCGCTCAATGTTGACCAGACTTCCAGATCCACTGGCAGTTAGTTCACTGATATCCAGCCTTATTATTGCAATGCATAATCTCCTTTGTTCCCAATCTAGCACCCATGGACATTATGATGCTAAATACATTAGAACCGTGACACTATGAAGGTTTCCAGAGCTGCCATCTGAAAAACAGCATACCTCTACAACTGAACCATATCCCATCAAGATCCTAATATCCAATCCCCATGTCACTGCAATATATCAAAGAAGGCAATTTTCATACAGTAAAAAGAAAGAAACTAAAGATGGTTTGAAAATCCGAATTGTTTTCCAATTACCCCATCCACTCACTAAAACAAGTCAATAAAGTGAAAAAGGCTTCAGAAAATTGCAGAAAGAAAAATGAATCCCAGGACAATACTTTTTAAATTCAAAATCAAATCCCCTACCAAGCACATTTCTAAGACGTAGACCCACAATTTGACCTACAAGAATAACCTACAGGTAAAATTACCATAGCTTTAGTAATTATGAACTTGTAGCTGCAAGGCACAACTTGTCACGCTGCTGTTGTGGGTGTGGGTGCACAACTTGTTATGCTGTGGGTGCGGGTGCGGGTGTGTATTATTTCACTGAAAGTTGAAGCCAAAAAACTACACGGGCAAGGTCAGGTGGCAGGACCAATAGAAAGAGTGCAAGCGACCACTTTGTAAAACATAGTTAATTTAATGCAAAAATGGAATAACTCCATCACAAATCAGAAGCTTTCGAAGCCACAAAGAGTAAAGCGCATCTTCTTGTGTATTGCTCTCCCCCTCTCACACACACCAAAAAATAAAATGCATGTTAAAACACAAAAGTAAGAATCAGAACCTCAACAATTAAGCACAAAATAATTAATACCTTGATAGAGAGCGTGCCCTTGACCCAGAGTGAGAAACAGACTTCGATCGAGACCTTGCAGGTGATCGACGTGTAGATTTGTTTTTAGGAGACTTGCTGCATTACAATGTTAAGGTTGAGAAACAACTACACACCAACTTATCACCAAGACAATTGTTACATACAAACCTTTGGCTCCTGCTCTGACTTAAACTTCGACCGCGGCTATCACTGCGGCCTCTAGAATGAGATCGACCACGACTAGGGCTCCTAGACGAGTCCCGTTTGGAATCATATTCCCTCACCTGCAAGTAAAATGAGATATATGAGTACCACTAACACATATGCATGCATGCGTGAATAGAGGAAGAGGAATTTAAACCATACACGAACATATGCCCGAGAAAATGCATTTCGAAACTCAGAGTCATCAAGCTTCTTAATCTGCAGAGGAAAACAAACCAAAGAATCTGAAATCATAAAAACATTGAACCTGTTGGGAAAGTTCAGAGATTATTCAAATTGTCAATAGAAAATCAGAGAGATAACTCACTGCATATTTCATGTCTTCATAGTTCGTGTAATCTACAATTCCTGTAGTGCCTAAAAACAACAATAACACAACGTGCAAAACGTTAATCCAGCATTACTCACTCTTCCCCGAAACCAAGTCCAGCAAACACCAGTTTAGAGAAATTAAAATAAACATTATCACATCTAAGTCAAAAGATTTGGACAGAACCAAGGTATACTATAAGTTCAAACTGGTAGAGGAATTACTGAATCTAATTCAATATAATCCAGCTAATACTTGATATTTTCGTCTACATCCAAATCCTAAATAATTTGGTCATCCAACAGATCTTTCGTGTATCCAATCATATTATTAGAAGTGCATGCCTGATTTTCTAAAAAATGGATTGCTGGTTTCAAATTAGAATGGGATGGCCAGATCAAAACTTCTCTGCAGCACACTACCCAACCAATTAATCTGGAAGCATATTGGATTTTTATAATCCAGCCCTAGCATCAATAATTTCAATGAGCAGAACCAAAAGAACAGCCCCAAAGCAAACTATTTTAAATGTCCTAATCCTCATTACAAACTCAAGTTCATTTTCTCAAAATTAAAAAGTAAGCAGGAAAGAAAGAAAACAAAGTATGTAAAATCTGTGTCGAGTAGAAAAAACATAGCATATAAGCTAGCTCTACAGGAGCCATTCCAAGCAAATTAAAACAAGAATATAATGAATACTGGCTGTATATCCATGCCACAGATATAAGTAAAGACTCAAATGTCTTGAGCATCTTACCACTACCATCACGGAACACTTGGGAGAAACAGACATCTCCTGCTCGGCGCATGTGATCCTAAAAATTATGTGAGACATAAAAGTTAACCCTAGGTAAGAAACAACACTGGGAAATGATACCATCCTAACTTCAATACATGCAGATGGAAAGGGAAGCAGGTGCAGCCCTGGAAGGAATATTGCCAAGTGCTGATTTAAAGAGAAAGGAATTTGGGCCCACCTTAAGGTCTTGCCATGAAGCAGAGGAAGGTAACCCAGTGACTACAACTGCATGGTGAAGAAAGCCTCAAATTAAAGACATGATGAGCTAACTAGTTTACTTATCCCTTTTATAGCATGCAGCATGGTACAAAATGCATTATGTGTACTACACACCACGATATTCAGAGCGCCTGGATACTCCACCACGCCCGCGACCACCACTATAGCTACTATGACGATCTGAGGATGAATGTCCACGCCCGCCATGTGCAAGTTCCACCTATATGATAGGTGCGAGATCATAAGATGCACAAGTCTCAACTCACAACTAACACCTAGCTGGCAGCTAAAATAATTACAATAAATAAATAAATTGCTAACCCTTAAACGATGCCCATCAAAATCATAGCCATCACGACCACGAATTGCATCCTCAGCATCTCGAGCCTCTTCAAACTGTGAAAAAAAATTTGAAGGAAAGTTGAAAACCAAGTACAAATGAAAAGAACGTAGAAAGCACATTCCCAAAACTCACCTCAACAAAGGCATAGCCAGGGGGTCTTGGTGGGATCTTCAAATCAATGTGTGCAATTGGCCCATACTGCAACGAAAGGAAAATCGTTATAAGACTAAAAGAACAGAAAAAAAATAGAAGTACAAGCTTCTCGACTGTATTCGACAGCCATTATTGTCAAGGATAGGAGTACTTTTGCGCATTTGTTCGAAAACCCTGATAAAATTTCCTAGAAAACGAAGTTCGATAATTTCCTTCATTCCAAACAGTGAAAATCAGAAGCTATGATATATATTCGAATTTCCAAGAAACAACAAAGAGGAAAATTGAATTACCTTGTAGAACAAATCTTCGACTTCTCTCTCGCGAATATCGCCAGGAAGATTTCCAACATAGAGAGTCCTGCTCGCTCGGCTACTCATTTTCCCCCTAAAATAGTGAAGTTCAATTCAATAATCGTCATAAAGAGATCGAAACAACAAGAAACTGATGAAATTTCTGAAAGCCTGACCAGACAACGAGTTTTATCATTTTGTTTTTAAGGAAAATATGCAGAGTTCTTACCTTTCGATGAATTTGATGATCGGAGCAGCTTGGAAGACTAGGGTTTTGAAAGACTGGGAAACAGTGCTTGAATTAGCAAACATGTAAGGGGTATTATTATGGTAATGTTTGCCTGTTACGCAAACTACGCTTTCATCTTGTGCACCCTGCCTTTATTTCAATCAACTGGTGGAGTAACGTCGACGTGTCCTTCTCGTTCAAGGGTGGTATCCATGGCATTAAGATTTGTGTTTTTAGTACTAGGGTGCCGATTATTTTTAAAAAAATGTTTTTTCTTGATTAAAATATTTTTGCATGTATATTTTTTATTTTTAGTATAAGTACCTTAAAATAATTTAAATATCTTTAAAAAAATGTTTTTAAAAATATTTAAAAAATAAGATCTACACACTTGTAAATAGATTTAAAATAGATAATAAAAATATATAAATAAATGGTAAATTTAAAATAAATTTTTATCTTTTCAAAATATGAGATATAAGATAGACATGTTTTCAAATACACAGCATATTATTTTTATTTTTTCTAAATTATCCTAGCTTTTAATTTTAAAATTATCCTCTCCTTTTTTTTCAATGAAAGAATTTTGAATGAGAAAGAAACGGGAGTACTCTCCTTCTCAATTGATAATCCTCTTTCAAGTATATCTTTTCATTCTCTTTTTTATTATTTATTTATTTTTGTATTTTAAAAATATTTTTTTATTTTAAATTATCTTGATGTATTAATATCAAAAATAATTTTTAAAAAATAAAAAAATATTATTTTAATATATATTTTTAAATAAAAAATACTTTAAAAAACCACCTCAATCATATTTCAAAACATCCAGTTAATTAATTTATTAAGTCATGCTCTCTCTCTTTGTAAAAATCTCTGTATTGATGTTTCTTTGTGGATTAAAAAATTAACATTTGAAATTATTTAAAATTAATTTTAATAAACTATACAAAGTAATAATGATATTTCAAATATTTCAAGTTTGATGCTGGCACATATTAAAGGTAAACAAGTTTATTGTATTTTATTATGTCTTGTTTATTACCAAATAAAAAAATAGAAAAAATCATTTTATTATGTTTCAAACATGCTAAGTCTTTCTCTCCTATCATGTCACGTCCCTTGTATTATTCCGAAGATCATTTTAACACAGTACATTCACGAGAATCTAAAAGTTAAATAGATATAAATTATTCCTAAAACTAATTTTAATTTTAAAATCACACTTGGAACATTTTATTTTCATTTATAATTACTTCTTTGCCCTTTTTTTCCAATGTATTCTGTCAATTGATTTGATTTGGTGATGCATATTATCATTTAAAAAAATAATATATTATCAGGTAATCGTCAATGATAAGCATGCTTCATTTAATTCGGCCACATGAATTGACAGTATAAATCAATATAGCATTTATAAGTATAAATCAATTCGACCACGTCAAATGGACATTTATATTTTTATTAACAATTTTTATATATATATATATNTCGGCCACATGAATTGACAGTATAAATCAATATAGCATTTATAAGTATAAATCAATTCGACCACGTCAAATGGACATTTATATTTTTATTAACAATTTTTTTTTATATATATATATATACAACGTCTAGGGCATTTTTCTTTATACCTTCGAGATGGATAGCATGTTTGTCCATTGAAAAGTTTTAAATTTAAATTCTTTCTCATTCTTCCAAATAGGAGAATGTTTATGCTGTGAAATATTTTTTAAGCTTTAACTATTGAGTCTGGGCAGGCATACTTTTTTTGGTTTTAAAAAAGACATGATTTTTTCATGCCGTTGATTATTGCAAACTAATGTGGATTCATGCCGTTGATTATTGCAAACTAATGTGGATTTGACGTGATAAATCAAGGGCATCATTTGTTAGCATGTATGGGCTGTGATAAACTAACGTGGTTATGCAAATTTGTAGTGTCTTAATTCACACCATGTCATTGGTAACTAGGTCCCCTGAAAGAGCAAGTGATGTTCAGGCAATCACATGCCTATCTATGATGTTAGTTTCTTTCTTTAACCTGGGGACATGCATGTTCGTGTCTTTGTTCATAGTCTTTGTCTCTATGATTTGTTTTTTCTCTTTGTTTTTTGTTTTTATATGTATGATATATGATTTGTGATAAATTCAAGTTTAAAAGATATAAAATAAAAAACCTTGAATGCCAAAAATCTCACGTCCTTAAGCAATGTGTCTGGGACAAACCTTCCATGAGCTCATTCCTAAAAAAACACCTAGCATCACAGGCTCAACTTTAAAAAAAAAAAAAAAAAAAAGCTCGATTTTCCACACTCAACTTAAAAGAAAAAACTCAGCTCGCATGTTTACTTATGCATTATATTTTGCATCTTATTTTTTATATATTTCTAGATATTAAAAAAATTAAAAGCTTATCATATCTTCATCTCAAATATATTTATGGAAATAATATTTATTTTTTATTAAATATATACGTGGAGTATATTTATCCCTAGAAAATATTAAGATAAAATAATTCTTCAGCTCCTTTTCATAAAAAAATAAGATATCTAGGTTAAAAAAATACTTTATGAATATTTTAAACTTAAAGTTTATAATCTTTAGCATTTATTATATGTATATTTTTAAAGTTTGTATCTTCAACATGATTTTAGTTTTTCTTCATAAAAATATTTATTTAAGCACTTGTAAAAATTGTTTTTTGCAAATACTAGCTATTGGCTATTTTGATTTACCAAGCATCAACTACTAGCTATCTTAACTATAAAAAATAAACTAAATTATTAAAATTAAAAAATTAATCAATTATCCAATATATTAATATGATATCATCCTTTTAAAGCCAGTTAATTGTATAGTGTTATTTTTGTATTATTTTATTACAAATACATGGATACGTGTGTGTGCGAAAAAGCTACGTGCTAAGTTGGGCTATTTACCTTAGGATTGATAAAGCTATGGCTGAAAACATGGTGATTGATCTCTTTTTTACTTTGATTTTAGTTTTTATTGGGTCACTCGAGATCAACTAACCTAAAGGAGCACTGTGTTTAATATGCATTACATGTTCTAGATTAAAAAAATCAATGTGATCGAGTTTGGAACAAAATATGTTATCGTGTTCGAAGTAGCTTAAATATTTTTTTTTGTAATTTCTTATTTATAAATGAAATGTCTCCTAATTAATTTCTTTACATGTTTTGACTGACATTGCCATCTTAATTAAAACCAAGTTTTACTTGCTTTCACTAACAACTTTTGTAGAACATGTCATGTATTTGTTTTTTATTTCTTTTAAAAATCATTCACAAAACTCAATCAAGTACATGATACATATTCAATAATACAGCATAGCGTAAACAACAAATCTAGTTAATATCTAACACTTAACATGGAAAACACTTTGTGTTTTTAGAGTGAATATCATTTTACATTCCATCCATGTAAATCAGATCACGGGTATCTGATCAATAATTACTATTATAATTGATATAATTTAATTGATAGAATATGAAGCAATGAATATTTTTACAATACCAAAACATTTTTAACATCCAACACACACACATATATATATAAAGAAATAATTCATAGCATACTGGTATTGTTTTTTCTTGCAGAGTAATTTTAAATACAATCCAACAACATTTTTTCTTTCAAATAACACCTACAGAAAGCTGGAATAGTCAAATTGAAATAGGGTAAGATTTTTTTATTATGAAATCTATGGACCAAAATTGAAATTATTCTTGCAATAATAGAATTAACTAATTAGTTTTCAATGTGGTGGTGCAATAAACTTTCAACAATGTTATTAATATTAACCTAGCAAGTCCACAAGTTAACCCATCACTCTAGTTTTTAGGTTGAATTGAGCTTTAAAGTAAACTATAAAAGAGTTGATCTAGTAATATTGGTGAATAGGTATTGAATCAAAATCTATATTAACTTGAAAAAATAAAAATAATATTGATTTGATTATTTTTTTATATAAAAGACATTAAAAAAAAGGATGTGTTCACTGCTCAACAAACAATCTAGCTAATTGCCTTGGATAACCCTGCCTCATGGAATCCATTTTCTATTTTAAAAAACTATTATAAAAATAGATGTTTTCATGCAAGAAAATGAATAAAAATATTGATGAGAAATGCATTTCTTCAATCCAAACTTCATTTTCTCATGAATACTTTCTTTTATTAATTTTTTTATTAAAAAATTTTAAAATTATAAATTTTATTTTCATTGAATATTAATGAACAATTTTTTTTCTTGACATATTATACCATAATAATTTTAAAAGAAAATGTTAATATTATCATTAAAACCTATAATATTATTTAAAAATTATAAAAAAATTAAATAACAATTAAAATATCATGTTATATATTTTTTTACCGTGCATTTCAATCAAAATAAAAAAAAATTAAAAAAAACATAGAAAAAACTCGAACACTTAGACCAAACAAATGAAGCTCCAACTTAAAAAAGGCCCAACGTGCAAGGGCATGAAAGGCTAAGCCCGTATACCTAAACTTGCTTTTTTATTTTTAAAAAAATAATACAGACCACTCAGATTTTAGTTACTAAAAAGATAGCTAGATTTCTTTTTTTTTTTAACACACATAACTAAAATTTAACTTATCCAAAATACTTCATAGCCCAAATAAACTAATTCATTAGCTCAAATCACTATTAAATCGATTTAAAAGAATGAAATTATATTAAAAAAAATCTCTCTTAATCTTGATTTGCTTTTCTTGACATTATGAAAATCAAAAAAATATATAAATGACACTCCTCTCGTTGAAAAATTAAATTTAGCTATTTTTGTTCATGAAATCTTGTAAAAAAACTTCGAGTATAATTTTTTTTTTAACTATTAACGGTGTTTATCCTTGTGAGCTAAGTGAATTCTGGAAGGCAATTCGGTTTTTTTTTTCTAAAAAATAAAAATAAATTTAATTTGTAGTTTTCCAAACGAAGAAAAAGGAGGTGAAAGGAAACGACGTAGTATAGTGCTGGCAAGAAGGTAAGAACGGTATCTTGGCTACGGCGGGTGGTGCAAGCAACAGCAACAAGCGACAGCCCTAGAGGGAGAGATGGTGAGAGGAGGAGAAGCACTGAGTGCATACAGAGCGTTACTAAGAGCGACTCGAAAATCATTCACGGGCGACTCACTGATGCTGAAGGCATCAGCCTCCGAGGTTAGGAAGAAATTCGAGGAGAATCGTGATGTAAGCTCCGAGACTGAGATCCAGAAGCTCCTCGAAGAGGCACGGGAAGCTTCCCATTTCATAGCTACCATGATCGTCCAAGCTAAACTCAACGACCGAGGCGGCTACGGTAATAAATCAATTACCATCTTATTTCTCTATGTCTGTCACGCTCTCTTTTACGCACGCCACCTGTTCATTAAATTGCTCATCTCACTGTATCTGAATGTACTGCGACGATTTTATAATAAATTATTGCTGCAGAAGTGAAGCCTGACAAGGACCATGCTGGAGCAACACTTGAGATTCCATCCGAAGAGATTCTCCGGAAATCTGTCTAAGGAGATGATGATGATGAAGAAGAAGAAGAATAGACTTGGACCACACCAAAAAACAAAGATATGTATCGGTTTCAAATTCTTCTTCTATGGCCAACTCTAATGACATTCTATTTGGAGTTCCCTGAGCAAGATTTTTGTTGTTTATCCATTATTGAAGCATTTTCCCCCGCTTTTGTGCTCCACGTTACCGACTTATGCAACTGGTAGTAGATTTACTGAATAACTAGATATAAAGCCATCGCACTGGTTTTTTGTTTTTCAGTCTTCTCTTTTGTCCTTTATTGTTTTTATTGGTGGGGTTATTTTCAAGTAGCAAATATCAGTTTCAATTAAATTTTCTTGCCCGGGGCAGGATCTGCAATCTAGACCTTTAAATATTCAATTGCAGCAGCAATGTATGAACATTCGGGCAGCTCTGTCCTCACCCTCCATTGGATTTGAGTTCTTTTGTATATATATTTCAGGCTTTCAGCATCACTTTCTACAAGAAAAGCTACTGATCCAAAAGGTCAATTTGCCAACAATGCCTTTTCGTCGTAGCTTCGACGACCTTTCTCCTTTCCCTCACACAGTCTCTCAAACCTGTCCAGGAGCAATCACCTCTTTATTTTTCAGAAACACCCATGTTTGCCAAGTTTGTATGTTGTGGACACCCTTAAGAAGTTTGATTTGGGTGCATTAGCTAGGCTACTTAATCACCTGCAGCCTGGTTCTGCTATGAGCTGCCCATGATGCCAGGTAACAGTGCCTCCTTGTGCCTTCGCCTATTAAAAAAATTGAAACATGGGGCGCCCGCTTATCATGTCAGATGTGTTATCACTGTGTTTTTTGTGAACGTTACACTGCATATTAAAATCCTGTACAGTATTAAAAAGAAGTTGGGAGGTTGTTTCACGATCTTCTGCTACTGTATATGGGTGGATGGAAGGTAAACTCCAGTGACATTCTGTTGCGAGTGTTTTGAGCAGAATTTTGTTATTTTATGTGTTGTGTTCATCCATTATTGAAGCAGTAATTTTCCGTGTACAGTTTGTTGCCAACAGCTTCTGCACTGATAGTCACTATCATTCAATGTCTATAACATGCGACGGCCGTTGCCTTGAGGTTTTTTAACTTATCATTTGTGTGTTCCCTCAAGTTTTTGCTCTTCCTCAGTTCTCTTTTACTTCATTTTTCTCACCTGGTTCAAGCGTGACGTGTTATGGAGGCATTCTATTAAATTTCAGGCTCAACTGGTCTTTCAAGTTAAATTCTCAGGACTCCATTGCTGCTATAGCTTCAACCACCTTTGTATTCATCTGCGTAGTCTCTCAAACCTTGTTAAGAACAATCACCCATTCGCCATGTTTTATGCCTCGACACCCTTGAAAACTTGGTTTTGAGCGTGCTAACGGGGAAATCAAGCACCCGGACTGTTGACCTGCTATGAACTGCCCATGCCAATTGACAGCTTTAAGCACCACTGTGTCCTCGTGCTTGAAGATCCTATATGGAAACTGCAACGCACTTGGCTTGCGCTGCTCACTATTTCATGCTCTCAAGTTCAAATCCTAGTGCAAGACTCCACCCACCTACATTTAGGAAACGCAACCCCCTAAAATGAAAAATCAGGTTGTTGGTCGCAGTTTGACTCAGCTTTTTGTTAATTGTGAAGTTTGCACATTAAACTCCTTTGAAAAAGCTTACAACGCTTTTCTCACCCCCCACCACCCCCTTTTTTCGGGCGAGTGGAAATTAGGTTAAAGAAAAAGTATAGCTTTCTTCTTCAGTGGCCATGAGTGAAAAAAATTATTCATTGCTCAGCTTCTCAGGAGAAGTGCTACAAAAGTCACAATAACAAAAATAAACTGAACGAGAAGTGCTGCTGCTTCACAAAACTCCCAAAATTTCTCTAAATTAGTATCCTCTCCCTACATAGGCACATTTGGGTTGAGACTGCCGACTTTCTCACCACCACTGAATGACTCCGGATGTTTACTGCCGTTCACTCCAATTGCTGACTTGGCTAGTCACTATCTTCATCATTTTCTTCATCATCATCATTATCCTCAGCATCTCCCCCATTGTTCTGATTCTTTTCCTGCCTGTTCTCACTTGCAGTTCCTGAATAAACAAGCATTAGGACGAGAGTCTAACAATTCATTGTTCAGTAAATTTTTCAACAGAAGATGACCGTGTGGAAGAAAGCCAAAACTTCCAGGAAAAAGGACAACATAATTCAACAGAAACTAGCACCCAGCAGCACACTGGATCTACCCAAGGATTTATGCTATTTTAATTGGTTGGTGCGTGCAGGAAAGAGAGACTAACATGTCTCAGTTCCAGGGATTAGTACGATGCTAAAAGAGCTCCAGGCAATTTGGTGGCCTAATATACGTGTAGTTGCATTCGCACAGGGAGGAAACGAAGAATTAGGGGTGAGCAACGAACTAAAGATGACATAACCTATACAATAAACATACCATATTCACTGAAGATGACACCACCAGAACACAGTCCTTCCTCAATCTTCACAAGTTGAAGAGTCATTCTGGGGCCAATTTCTTGGAGCTTCACAGCACTTTTCGTGGAAGCTTTATTGACTCTACCAAGATCATTTGCTAGAGTTACTGTTGCTGTTTCATCATCTCCTTCACTTTCTGATCCATAACCAGCCCTTCATAGATAGCACAAAAATGAACAAAAATACATGAGCAAAGTAGTCTATAATAACTACATACAATAAGTTTCATTCCTATTTTCCTTGTTTGTTTCTCTTTTTATTCAATTTGATAACGAGTTTATGGCATGGATATGCTTGGACTAGGACAGGCTGGTTTATTATCTTGCACAAAATAAGATTAGGGTACAATTCTACCATAAAGCCTAATGCCATAAAACTGATGTTCCCTCAAAACCAGCCCTACAGTGGTGGAGCAAATCGATATGTTCCATCTATTCAGTGCAGCCACAAAAGGATTGGTCAGTCTATAACCAAACTATTAAGTCTTCTTTACCCTCTTCTGTAATTTCTAACAGTATGTCATGACTTTTGAAATCCTCATGTCTCTATTTAAGACATGCTAGCAATGATATTATGGAGGCTAAGGACATCCTATAAAATTAAAAATAATGTACATCCTCTTCATTCTTTAGCAAACACATTTTCTTAGTAGATTCAAATGCCAACTCCAGATAAATTAATAAATATCATATTTGATGTAAAATTACAAATAAAAAAAGCTCTTACTTAGAGACAAAATCGCTCACGTCTTGGAGATTCCTAAGATCAGGGACTTGGTGGTTCTGCACAAACTTTCTGAGTCTACGAGAGACACCTACAGGCTGGAGTCTGATGGAATAATGCCGAAAATCAATAAGTTTCGTGTCTTTATTGTAATTAAGTAACACAATTCTCTGGCAAGAAGAAAGTTTGACCTGAAACATCCCACACGAGTATATTAGGAGGGCTAGCAGTCTTGGCTGATTCCAACATTTAATTAGAATTTTCTTAAGCACTTACAGTATTAACATCAATGGCTGGAAAGATATTCTGAAACATCACAGTTGTGAGTTTTAAGTTTTGTTCTCCAGACCCAAAACCAGAAAGAACAATCTGCAAAAAATGCATGAATCAATGTTTGGAGATAGAAGTCAAAGAGGCGATGATAAATTAAGAGTTCAATCACCCATTTAAAACATGCAAAAATATGTGTTAAACTAAAATGTAAGAATGTGAACACAGGTGAGCCGCATCCACAATCCTTCTGTTGCAACTATGAGATATTCTGCACTGAAATCTTTTTGGTAGTTTATAACCTTCTATAGTTAAAATTTAAAACCAATAACTGAAATGGAGAATGGAACAGCATGTGGTGTCTAGAAGACAAATCAAGTAGATGGCCTTCCATTTTCATTAGGAGTCATGTGGTATTTTGTACTCTAGAACCCAATTCTCAAGGCATGATTTGAAATAAACACACTTGTCACCTGTCATGCCAAATGCTGGTGATATCCAAGCATACCGGGCAAGGATAAAAATGAGCAGTCAGTTCAAAAGTGAAGTGAATGCATGCTTGCATGTGTTTTGAGAGAATGCAAACTTTTACCAAAGGGGCATTTTTGAAAAGATCTTGTGGACATCTAGGGCGCAATTGAGATTGAGCAACATCAACTGCCAGTGAATACTCATGAATCTTAAACGTAAGAGTTGGGCCTTGTGGGGTCCTTGCAACCCTCAGATAGGGTGCAGTTTCGGTTTTCGACAGCATAAGGAAGTGGGTAACACCCATAGGCCCGGCAACATTCAAAAAGTCCATGAGACTATTCCGTTTCTTCTCCTAAAACCAAAATGCAAAATGTAAGAAACAAATCAGTGTATTTAACAAGTTATAATAGAACCACATGAGGATTAAAAACCCATATAAGAAAAAAAATCTCAAATAGAAACTGGTGAGAGATACCAACTCAGCACATATATCTCAATACAAACAGTTGCTCACAAAATAAAAAAAAAAAAAGGAGTTTAAGAAAACAAAGAAGCAAAAAAACATTTACCTTGAGCTTGAGAGCAGTAAAGGGCAGCATCAACTTTCTCAAGTTCATTTGAAGTTGTCTGAGGGGTCCAGGCAACTTCCCTCTTGCAAAAACAAAGCTCTTAGGGATCTTATCACCAGTGATATGATCCACGTTGGCCTGTTTCTTTTTCGATGTTGGCTTCACGAACATCTTCCTATTTTTCTGTATGAATTCCAACAACAATACAAACAAACCCATTAGAGGGAGAGAAAAAAAAGACACAAAAATGGATTAAGAAAAACATCAAAATCAATTTAGTTTTTCCTCAGTATCATCGACTTACATTTTGTAAACGAGCCATTGCTTTGTCCGATACTGGCAAACTGAATTTCAGTCAAAGCTTCAAATCTTCCTAATTATATAGCTACAGCACCTTGAAGGAACGTGAAAAAAAAAGAGAGAGAGAACGCGGTGAGAATAATTATAATTGAAAAAAATAGAACGAGTATAACAGCAAACTCTAGGGTTTTTTCTAACATAATTTTTCAAGTTGAATAAAACAGATTAGAGCCATATGATTTTAAGCTAATTTGACTTAAGATTAGTAATTTCAGGCATTAAAATTCGATCTAGTATCAAACAACATGTATTTTCTATTCCTAAAAGAAGCTTGTCTTTCTCACACAAAATCAAAACACCAAACAGCAAATATTAGCATGAACAAAATCAAGTTAAGAAGAGAGACAGATAATTTGTTAAAAGAAGAGAGACGTTCACCTTTTGAGATCGATCTTCTAGCTCTACTGCTTGGACTTCTACGGACAGGGAGAGAGGATGTCGAAGGAGTGCGGGAGGTGAGGCAGGCGCGGGTTCCGGTAGAGAACCAAAAAGCCAAAAACACTAAACCCACGCTAAAACCCAGTTTGCTTTTTTTCTGTTTTTTTAATGACGAGCTGGCTTTTAAAAACAGAAAGAAAAGCGAAGTTTTTTTCCTTAAATACCGGTGTAAATGTGGTCCCTCGAGTTTGAAAA
Organism: Populus ilicifolia; assembly: GCA_015708895.1. Classification (NCBI taxonomy): domain Eukaryota; kingdom Viridiplantae; phylum Streptophyta; class Magnoliopsida; order Malpighiales; family Salicaceae; genus Populus; species Populus ilicifolia. The sequence continues at coordinate 941,767 of SRLM01000076.1, read as the reverse complement.
TTTTTTGATGGAGTTGATTTACAAGTACATGCTCCTATTTCAGTTTATTCTCTTTTGGTGTAAATTCAATTAAAGCGAACAATTTTAACGATTTTTTTAAGTATTTAAATTTCTGCTCTTGTAATAATTAAATTAAAAAATTTACAATTATACCAATCTGAGCTTAAGGTTGGCCGATAAGAATAAGACTCGTGTAATTTAAAGTCTCTAATTAAATCTTGCTTTGATGTATTTATGAGATGGCATGTCCCACTAAACTCGTAACGGTTTTTAAAAGTGTATTTGATATTATCTCAATTATTATTTTTTATTTAAAAATATATCTAAATAATATATTTTTTATTTCTTAAAATTTATAATTCAAAAATATATAAAAATAATTTTAAACAAAAAAATAAATTCAAATATTTTAGAAACGAATGACCTCGAAGATTCTATGACAACATAAATGATTGTGGAGAACACAAATAGTATTTTTTATATATATAATACCAATTTAACAGTTAGTTAAAAAAAAGAGGGAGTCGAAATACCTGTTAAAGAGGTAAAGCCAATTTTACCTGCTCTATTTTATTTTTTTTTATTTACGTGTGATGTTCGGGACCAGTTTACGTGCACCACGACTAATCCATACAGCACACTAAACATCTTACAAGCCCAGTGAACAGATAAAGCCAGATAAGGCACCGTAAGGATGACAGGCATTTGCATAGATTTGTATTAAAAACATGTATATTCATATAATTAAATTGGTCAGAAATTAGATGGCCTCTCACCATAAAATCATATTTTAACCCTACGGAAAAACAAAGGGCAGGAAAAGAGCATGGCTCCTGATGAACGTTATCCAGGCTCCGGGTGCCTACAGTGCAAATTTAAGCTTTGGTCGAGAATTTTGAGCTCACATCTATGCCCCCTTAATAATTTGACTATGCATTTAGATTATTTGTGTGTAACTTGTAGCAGACGAAGAGCTTTCTGTTCAGGAGATTCAGGTTAAAACAGCTGGAACTGATCCTGGCTTCATTGAACAGACATCGCCAAGCTGCTAAGGTTTTCTTCTGTAAATTGAAGTATAAATATTTCTGATTTGGGGGGTAATTCCCGTTGTGGCAACAATGTAAACGCCTGAAAGGAAAAGAAGAGATCACAAAAGGAGTTCTAAAATCCTGCATAAAAATGCTTCTTGTATAAACTTGCATGCGGGTGGAAATGCACTTCAACCCTAGATACCGAGATTCATTCACTTGGCAAATCAATGTCACAAAGCACCAATTTTCACCTTATTGCACAAACACAAAGTGCTCAAATCAATTCCATTTTGGGATAAAAAGAACAGTCAATTTAAACAACCTTGAAGTACCAGATGACAAAAGTTCAAACATCTCCACATCAGTCTTATTGCTAGAATTCAAAAAGACGATCAATTTTGGCTATCAATGATGGTTATCTTTGCCATCTCCACCCTCCGCTTTCTGAGAAGCAGCTCTTAGTTTGCGCTGTTCCTCCTTGTAAATTCGATTTCTTCGTTGGAACTGCAATAAAAAATCAAATGAACCATGTCTGTGATGAATATTGCCAACAAAAACTAAGAGCCACGCCACACTGGATCCATGAGATAAGAATCAATAGACAGGATGAAATACAAGATAACATGAGACATAAAGAATAAAACAAGGCCATTAAATCCACTTCCATTGAGACTGATATACTGGACACCAATGACACCACCACCCTACAATCTAAAAAGAGGAATTCAGAAGTCACTAGAAATTGCAACACAAGGATTCTCAGAAGAAATTAAAAAAAATGAAAAGAAAAGGCACCATATGGGAAGCGGTTGCTATAATCACAATTACTGCATGCAAAGATCCAGATCATTTGCAACCCAGTCAGCTTACAGAAATGGATAGCTTTGACTATTGCATGAGTCTGCAACTTGGAAACTAGTTATTCTGAAGCCTTCTTTAATATGAATTCTGGGATGTGCTAATACTGTGCATGTAAGAGTAGTTATCTTTCACCATCACTGGTCATGCAATTTGTCACTGGTCCACAGATACCCGACTGATCCCAAGCAAGAATCCCAAACTTAACAGCCTTAACGGCTGACCTAACCAAGATAACTAAGAAGTCCATATTTCAGAATTCGCACATTTGCCAATGAAAAAACATGCATTTGAGGTTAAAAATTCATTCTTATAAGGTCCAAAGAGCATCAACTTGGATGGCCAGGCATTACAACCAGAGAGATGCAAAACTTGAAAACCATTGGACAAAGATAGCCGTAAGCCTAAACAAGATGAGATCAACTTTAGCCTGAAGCTAATTTCAAGGCAAGAAATACCTTGATGTGACCATCAACGATGAACCTGAAAAAAATTTCATTCTGAGAGATGACTCTAAGAAATATGCATGTTAGTGTTTGCTTGTCAGCTGAACCTCCCATCATTGAAAAAAGTATAGAAATATGTTCACCAGGGTTTACTGGTCATGTATAGAAAGCTAGTGCTCCATAAAGAAAACGTAAGTAAAATATTATATGTAAACTTTTCACGAGTGTGCCATAAAAAAACAAAAGTTTCAAACAGTAATTTATTCAACATTCAATTTTTTGGGTACAAGGGTAAAAGAGAAATCAGTCTCTCCAAATTCAGTTCATGACCAAAAGTGCTAGCAGATGGCATGATCTAAATTAGAAATAGAACAGTGTCCAAAGAACACACTTAATGAAAATAAACTAAATAACAAACAAGTATAAGGCCCAGCCCTAGAAGTTCACAGCCGCAGTACCTGATGGTAATGGTTAGGTTATGGTTATTGGTTTTTAACTTGGGTATGGGTATGGTTAGATTAATATTTGTATCCATAGATACCCATTGCCATCCCCATACATGATGCATGTCCCTCATACATTTTAATGCTGAAACTTCTGTTAAACAACCAACCTCTCCTATTTTTATTCTAACTGCCTGCCACCAGGAAGTCAATAGATGCTAGTCTACTTTGCATGTTACACGGTAATTTGCTCTCTAGAGTACGCAGGTCAGTAGCATCTCATCAAAGCAACACTGAACAATCTCACCTAAGATGCCATCTAAGAAGTAGCATCTCTCTGAAAAACTCTATTTCTACTAGAATTGTTTTTGCGATATGCCAAGAGTTGACTAGTGATATTCTTTCTACACTTCTGGCCTGACAAGTTAAACCATTAAGCATGAATAGGAATAACTCCATCATTATCCCTTGATGTACAATCTCCTAAACATGTTTCCTATCATTGTCAATAAATAGAGCCACTGTTGGCCTCGCAATGGTTTTACACAGAGTGACAAATCTGAGTAGCAATAATGAAACATGGCCGACCAAGTGGATTTAAATGGCAAGTAAAGCAAGCCTTTCATCTAACAAAGGAGCTCCGATATAGGAAAAGGCTTCATCAACAATCTTGCCAGTTTGACCAGCTGAAACTGATTAGATCATTTACTAGTAAGGAAACTGGTTGTCAGAGGACTGAATGCCATGTTTTTATGCACTATCAGTGTGCGTGAATGGAAACCAACTAAATGGAAAAGCAGGGGGCAACTGTACCAAAGGAGAATGGACCTCGCCAACACTTCAACGCAGATCAAAAGATAGCTGTTAGACCAGACTAGTTGCCAAAACTAGTCAAAATCAACCTTTAAAAGACTAGAAAGTTGGCATCTGAGAAGTGAAATCTTATAAAACAAACCTTCCCTTCGTTTTACCGTCCATAGGTATCCATGAAATTAATTTCTCGACCTAGAGGCATACATATTTGAATATTTTCAAGTATAGATCCTACCCAAATAGCAAAAATACTCAATCAGATAAAAATGCATAGAAAAGAGTGGTCTAAACAAGCAAAGTTGTTACCAAAGTGTAGCAGACATGTCTATGTGCAAAGAATCTAAATAAAATGAACATATCAGATATATTCTCAACCAGACTATTTCCTTTGACTCGGTGAAACTACGGTTTTTTAATTGTACCAGGAACACAGGATCCGGTTCAGTCTAAAGAACATGTCAGAAAGTAATCACGTAAAATACAGCATTCCGAGAAAAAAAAATCGAAGTAGATGATCAGAGCTCGAAATATCCCCAAACAGCAAGAAGTAGATGAAGATTTAAAAAAAAACCCACGAGTGGGTTAAGATTTTTACAAGAACCCAAAAATTAGCAGGTCTCAAATTAATGTAATTTACATCAGATTGAAAATATGTGGATTGAACAAATAAATGATAGGGGGGACCTCTTTGGAGTGGTGGAGGCACTCGAGGTAATCTTCACGGAGGAAAGCGCAGTCCTTGGGCTCTCTGCATTGAGACATGCACTCGCTGAAATCCATCCAGAAATCGTAGCATCTGCCTTTGTTTCCTGTGATTCCCCACCCAGATGCCATTTCTTCCTTGGCCCTGCCTCGCTCTACTCGATGATCTATCCGATGATGTTATTGACGAAGGGAGTCTTTTGCGCTGTCCCCAACTGCTAGAACTCGAAGTCCAGTTCATAAGTGGAGCTACCCATCAACTCACTGGTGTTATAAGCGGGTTTGGGCTTTTCATACAGGTCCTGATACTCGTACCCATCTGTGGCCTTGAAGGAATAGAAGAGTAGTGGTCCAATGGAGGTATAGGTACGATGTCAACTGCGTCCTTAAAGATCTCCTTGCATATTAGAATCATTAGATTGCATGTTATTTTTTTTAAATAGAAATAATATTGATGTATTGATAATATTTTTTCAGTTCTGTTTGATTTTAGATAAAACAACAACCATATCAAATTATATATATATATATATAATCGACTTTAACTAGAAATTATTTAACAACAATCAATTTTGGTTTGATTTTATTTTATTTTTTAAATAGAAGAACCAGCAAAACCTACAAGTTTTTTAGTGGATTGTTTTTTATTTTTTTTTATTTGGGGGGGGTGTTAGAGTTGGGCTTTATGGCTAAATAAGATTAATTTTTATAGAATGAGAAGCAAAGTCAAAATAAATTAATAGAATATGTTAGATATTTGAAGATATTCTCAACTAAATGTATAATTGTAGTCACGAAAATATAAAGAAAAGGTAAAAAAACATATGAACTTATCCAAAACACACATATAAATGTAATCACAAGAGGTTTTTGCAAATAAAACCTATCTGAATAGTGAACATGATCTCTTTTATGCATATGAACTTCATATTTTAATGAAATGATACAGATCTTGAGGGTGAGCTGTAGGTGGAGCTGGGGAGGAGATCAGGAGAGAAGGGGGAAGGGGGCTTGCAGCTATCACAATGAATTTTAGGGCCTGGGTATTTGAAATATAATTTTCTATTTATACCTCTGTAAAGTTAACATATATTTTAATTTTTTGGTTGAATTAGTTTGTTTGATTTCTTTTAATTAATTTTGTTAACAAAATTTTTAATTTTTTGATTGAATCAGTTTATCTAATTTGATTCAATCAATCTTAGGAGCCTTGAATCAAAACCAAATCAAACTTGTTATTTTTTTATTTTTTATTGATTTCTTTTTTTTTAATTTTTTATTGATTTCATTTTTTTTCTCACCCCTGCAAAACATTATGTATGTTGAATAAGATATTTTTAAAATATCAACATGGTTATGTATTATATGATAAATATTAAAATTGTAATATACTATATTGACCCAAGTAAATTTGTTATACTAATAAACCAGATTATAAAATAATAATAACTATATAAAAAATAAATTAAAATTAATTATAAAAATTATTTTTTAATCAATTCTGTATTAAAAAAAACTAAAAAAAACTATAACATTAATGAGAACTGGGTTATATATATATATATATATTCACTGATAGCCGAATTCAATATCACATCTTTTACCACCTTATTTACTTTCAATGTGAATTTGTATGTTCCATGCCACTGGACTTTCTATTTTAAATAACAACTCCCACATCTTTCTATTCTTCTTATTGCTGGTTATTTATTATCATGTATCAATTAAATTATCTTTTAATCTTTCTATATACATTTTGTATGGAAAGGGAGGATGAATTGCCATTTGTATTATTTCAATAAAGATACGACGACACATTTCAATACGCGGTTTGTATACACAACATTACTAAATCTTTACTCCCTGTATTTATTTCATATAGCAACATCCATTTAACAGTATATCTAAACAACTATTTAAAAAGGCTTATAAGATTTGACAGTCCATTCAATAATATTTCTATCAAATCTTACTTGTATAAAGTCTTACCCAGAAAAATTATCTATTATACCCCATGCTGCTATTTAACATCCCAATGATCTAATAAAAAATCATTGCTATGCTAAAAAATATATATTTAACATCGTGTTACACAAAAAAATTATTATATTTAAAAAATTGTTATCTAATATTATAATTAATAAAAATTATATGATATAAGACTAGCTATATTGAAGAAAATATATTATTATTCTTTAAATATTTTATTTAAGATTGACTGCATTAATTATTCCATCTTAAATTGTTAAATAATTATCGTGTTATATTATTAATAATCTACTTATAATATTTTTAATTTTAACATCAATAAATATTAAATTAAAAATACGTTAAACTCTGAAGAAAAGATTTAATATTATTAATTTTAAGATCATTGAATATTGGAGTTCAAAGTTATTTCTAATTCTAATGTTAATATTTTTAACTTTAAAGTTAGTAAATATTAAGAAAATTCACAAACATAACATTAATACATAAAAATATTTTTTACTTTGATATTAATGAATATTAAAAATGATATTTCTAATTTTAATATTGATGGATATTAGTTCAAAATGATACTCTCAATTTTAATACCAATAAATAAAAATCTTTTTGAATTATTATTTTTATTTTTCTTTAACAAATAGAAATTAAATTATTATTTTTTAATGTTCAAGGCGTGACTTGATATGAGTCAATTAGCCCCAGACATGGATAAATTCTTTTTTATTATTATTTTAAAAAATAATGTTGATGATTTTAACATGGTAAAAAATTAGATATGGTAGTCTAATAAATTATTTTAATTTTGGTCAAATTCCAGTATATTTCATAAACTTGTTATAAAATTCAAATATATATTCAAGATATTTTTGTATATTTTTTTTTGGAAGAATACATCAAAAAAACATTTTATAAAATGCTAAAAAGTTGCTAAATAAAAAAATGTTAGCCCAAAAAAAAGCAAAGGTTTTTCTCTCTTTCTTTGAAATGCTTAGATAAATTTACAAGTTGCTGCAGAACGCCATATAAAGTTGTCATTTCTTTCTTTCTTTCTTTTTTACTCGGCCACGTGTAACTTTCTTTTGAACGAAGTAAATTGAGGGATCCTGAGCAAAGCCTGGCCTACCATTCTAGGGACTGAATATGAAAACCCGTATACTTTCGAGCATTGCATGGTAGGGATCAAAATACCACGTGATGGTGTCCTCGTCAACCGAACGCTCTACTAGGGACCCCAAGCAGAAACAGGACTCATCAGCCTAGGAACCTCTGAACTGAACTTACTCGCCCAGGAAAAAAAAAAAATTCATACAAGGGTATGGCCTGCTTTCGGCGCTAACATCATTGCTCCAGCCAGTAACAGAGTCATTTAAATAAAAAAATAAATATTTAATATTATGTATTATATTAAGAAATCAATTTAAAATATATATATTAATTTATATCAAATGAAATTAATTTAAAAAAAATTAAAATAAAAAAATTTATGTTATAATTGTTCTTTTCAAGTTTTATATTTTAAAACCGCTTATAATAACTTTATTATTAATCTCATTAAATATATATTTTTTAATATATACAATCAAACTATCATTATCTATTTTTAGTTTAGGGTGCGTTCAGTGCTGATATTTTCTAAATTTTCTAAATACTAATAAAGTTCTTGACAATGACTTTATGCTAGCATACGGTAGAAAATAACTAGCATCATAACTTAAAAGAATTGTCGTGATAAATTAATGTTGTTGTTATTAACTTATTTTTTTCTATAAGTGTATTAAAAATAAATGTTAAATATTTTTTTATTTTTATATTGTGTCCTTGAATTTTTTAGTTGTTATTTGCTTTATTTTTATTTACTAGTAAGTTCATCTCCACCTATTTTCAGCATAAAATTCATAGCAAAATATTTATCAATTTATTAAAACTCATTTCAATTTATATCCACATATATATAATATTACTCTTACATATATTAATTCAACGAACTTTTAAATTATTATAAATCTTAACATTTTCAATAACTAATTGTAAAGTAATAAAACTAAAATTAAATAATGAAACAAGTAGAAAAAATAAAAAAAACTTACCCAAAACATAAAGTATAGAAAGTTATTTACTTAACTAGTTAAGAGTTTAGAACTTGAAGAAAGATTTTGTTATAAAAAAGAGGCAAAAATAATAGATTGAAAGAAAGAGAGGCAAAAATAATAGAAAGAAGAAAGGCTCTTGGTTAATTAATGGAAGAAAAAAAAGAGAATGAAAAAAAAAAGTGAAATGTGATAGATATATATATCATATATTATATTATATTGTAAGTTAACAATAATTAACTTGAGTTAATCAGTAACAATAAAAAAAAATAAACATGTTGAGATATTTATTGATATTCTAATATAAAAAGTATTTAAAAAAACATTTTAAAAGGATAATTATATATTTTAATATAAACAATATTTATAAAGACAAGAGAGTAATTGCCTCCTTTTAACATTGTGTGTCTCCGCCGCTAAGTTTAATTATGTTATAAATTCAAACACATATTAGTAAAATACTAGACCCAGCATCTTGAGCTCAACTGTGTGTTGATCCTACATGCATGTGAATCTAATAAGATATCAAATTTAATTTTCATCGGTTTAGTTGTATTGAATGTAAATATATATAACTTTGACAAGATGCTAGACCTAACCCACACTTTTAGATCTAGCTATGTGCATAATCCAAGTGCACAATGATTTTACAAGATAGCAATCCTAACAAATTTGGAATTAGATACATGTCAAGCCTAATCACCTGCAATTATAATAAAATGTCATCCTCAATGTTCTTAGACTTAACTACACGTTGAATCCAAATACCTATAAGCTTGGTAAGATGTCAATTCAAATGCTCTCGAGTTCAGTTATGCATTAAGTTTTTGTGTCTACAAGTCTAACAAAATGTTGAGTTCAATATCTTGATACTTAACTATGCATTCAGCATAACTTTCTATAAGTGTGGCAAGACATTGGACCAATATCATTGGGTTGATTTAAATATTGAGCTGGAGTATAAGTGACACGCGTAAAACATCAGACTTGATATCATTAGGACCAACTATTAGTTAAGCCTAAATGTTTATGAGTTTAACAAGATATGAGACCCAACATCCTTTACTAAATCTAAATGCATGTGAGTTTAATAAGATATTCAATTCAATATTTCCAGGTTTGGAACTTATCTAGGTTTTAATATACTTACAACTGAAAGTTTTTTTAGTCTCCGTGTCAATTTACAAGACTATTTTATAGTTCTCAACATTAAATGTTAGGGATATAAAAAAATTGTTTATCTATATTTTAAGACATATAAAAGTTTGTAGTATTCCAATTATCATTAATCTTAATTAAAGATTATCATTGTTAACATTTTACATACAAAATAACATATAGGATACAATATAAATCCTTGATATTTCTATCAAGATTAACGTTGATATAGAAATCATATATATTAATGTCGTGTGATGAACAAGAACTTTTATTCATTCAACAAAATTATAAATATTTTTTAAACTAACCAGTACAGGGTTTACATTTTTCATGTGTTTATATTATATTAAAAAAATATTTTAAAGATTTTTTTTTTAAAAAGTACACTACAATGCTAAACATTAATGGTGACCTTGAAATCTGGATTCGTGCCCGGGTACGATGAAAACTCATGTGGAATAATTTCGACAGCTCCTTCAAGTTTATTAGAAGAAAGCTAGTGTTATATTTAAAAAATATATAAAATGAGATCATACTCTAAAGTTTTGGAAGCAGAAAACGTTTAATTTCTCTTGCTCTATAATAATCTGTTTTTAAAAGACCCAGTGTTTAAATTCGTGATTTCAGCTGTTCAACTTCATTCATTCAAAAAAAACAAAAGCTAAGCTAGTGACAATAACGCGGTTGGTTTTTGTATTTTAAAGATATTTATAAAAAAAGATTTGAATTTTTTATTTTGATTATTTTTTAATATAATTATATTAAAAATAAATCTTAAAAAATAAAAAATAATTTTAAAATAACCAGTGATGGAGCTTGCAGCATCTACTTTAGCTTTAGCTTGCTTTCTCTACCTGACTACCTTGGTTTTTTTCACAACCCCTCCATTTCCTGGAAATATCCTCCGGTAAGTGCAACAGCGATGATAATTCAATTGTAGATATCTGTAAATCCATGCCTCAAACAAACCCTAATAAAAACCAAGAAGATCAATCAAAATCGATGGTAATGTCTCACAATTCACGGCACTCCATAGAATCCTGCACTCTCCAGCTCCATTCATGGAGACCCTTTCTCGATTCCGACCCCCCCACCAATTCTAAACCCTACGCATCTTCCCGTACTCTCCCTAAACGCCCCTGCCTTTCCGATCGCGCCACTTCTTTCCCTTCTAACATCGATTCCATCGACATTTCCAAGCTCTCTCTCCTCCAAGACGACGACGACAACAACAACAAACCTATCCCCGCCACTCCCGCTGTTACCAATAGTCCCTACAAACGAGGTAACTTACGCCTTATCGAGCGCAAGAGGCGTCGCAGAGGATCCCGGTCCGTGTCCGGCCGGAGCTCCGATAGAAGTGGAACCTGGCGGTGTGGCTCTGTTGGTGCGGCTCATGGGACTTGCTCGGATTTCCCTGTGGCGGTGGGGACGGACTCTAGTGGGGAGCTGTTTGTGAATGGGGATGCGAATTGGGCTTCGGATGTTGGCGAAGCAAAGAATTCGATAAAAGAGAGGGAGGAGAAAGAGAATTTGCTGGGAGTGGGCAGTGCTTTTGGGAATTTGGATAGCGAGTCTGGGTATGGGAGTGAACCTGGGTATAGGGGGGATGCTGAGTTTGGTTATGGAGATGAGGTTGATGAGGAAGAGGATGATGCCAGGCTGTTATTTTGGGGACACCATTTTCAAGGTACGCACAGCTTTCTCTCATGTTTTTTGAAGATATTTTTTTTATTGATCGTGTGCAAACCTTTCCTTGCTCCTCCTGATGCAGATTCTAAGATGGAAATGGTTGGAGAGAACACCTTTGATCCAAAAACCCATCACAGATGTCGTCGCAGGAAGCATGATTATAGAATGGTTGACTCATTGAGATAACTCACCCGGTTGTTGGAAATAGGAGGAGAAAGTGAGGTCTTTTTGCCACTGGTGTTTTGATAGTATTTACTGTATTAATTTCTCGCAACCCTCTGCTTTCAAATCCTCGCCAATTTTGTTTTAGAATCGCATCTCTGCGGCCGAGGTTGGATTTCTCCTTTGTTGTTGCATCAAGCGGCTGCTTTTTGCGGATTGATCCATACTTGTTTGTTTAAATGCCTATGACATGTCTAAGTAGTTTATTTGTGCATCACATTCAAACAACTCTAGTAAGAATTGTTGTTAATTTGTAAGTTATACAATTTTTTATTTAAGAACTTGTGTTGTCTAAATGGATTCAATGCTCAGCTACAATTACCTTTAATTACATCAATCAAGGAAAGAACTGAAAATTACTGGAGGCATCCCATGAGCCAGATTATTCCAGTCTTATTTGCCGAAATTTCCATGTCACAAACTCCATACTTTTTAGGAAACAACTAACCTGGTGTTGCTGCTTTTTAGTTGTTTCCATTTTTTCTTTTTATTTCGCAAAACACTATTAAGGGTAGGAAATCCAAAGACTTCAAACCAGGTTCTCACCCTTAATTTATGAACTGGAGTTATCCCCTGCATCTCTGTCCAGGAGATGACCTGCTTGTGTATCAGAAACCTTTCAAGCAGAGTGCTGCTAATAGAAGTTAAGAAACTGTGAATAACAGATGCAGAACAAGTTAGCCTCAGAGTTCGAGAGCTGTTTCTTGACCTTTGTAATAGTGATTCAGGGGCTTTGGAAGAGTCACATGAAGCAGAAGAACAAGAGAGGTAACTCTGAACTCTGAAGCATCGTGAGATTTAATTGTAAGATGCGATGAAAAAGGTTATTGTAGGATATGCATATTGCCAGAAGAGTAATTTGTTGGATATTATGCATGACAGGAAAGCAAAATGAAAGCCAAGGGAGCACAGTATATTACAGTAATATCCCATTTACATTTTGAAGTATTGGACCACGACTCTGTACCATGGTTGTAGTGATTTATTACCTTGACAGGGACCGAATCTTCGGCTCAGCGAATCACGTGAATTCAACCCAAGAGTAATCGCGATCTCTTATAAGCAACTCTGCTTTGACGCCTAAAATAGCCGCTTCACGCAAGAACAGAACTAGAACATAGCAGCTTATAGTGCCTCCTGACTAAAAACAACATCGCAGCTTATAGTGCTTCCTGACCTAAAACAACTTCCTTTCACTCTGGGCCCCCTTCCAGATATTTGTTTCTGTGGTTTTCTACAAAACCCACATCTTTATAAACCATAACTATGTTACTGCATAATCGTACATTTCAGTCAGCAATTAGCATTATCAAATAATCAACTCAAGCCTGCCATGATTTATTTTGGTAATTGGACCCATCACTTTGGACACTGACACATCAAGCTCCGTGATGCAGCTGAGATCTTTTTTGCTCATGCATCACAGTTATCCATATAAAGGGAAACACCCAACAAATCTCCTCACCCAAATTCATGAGAGACACCTACCTAGTCACATGTTCTTTGTCATCAAAACCTAACCATTTCACTTCATCATCCTTCTCCACTCTTCCCTTGTTTATTGCACTCACCAGCCTCTTGCTTTTCTATCAAACCCGCTTTGGAAAGCTCCTATCTTCATTGAATTCACACCCCTTGCTCCTCTTTAAAGCTTTCCCATAAAGGCTCTTACCTGCACAACTTTGCATTCGCAAGGAACAATATGATGTCTCTTACCCGCTCTTCTATATAATGTCTCTCATTCTATAATCTGTGAGGTCATAGCATAGGTGTTCTTAGTCTCAATTTTTAATCTCTCCCCCGTTTCTTTTCCTTCTTTTGAAAGTATCATAAATATCATAGAATGAGAACTATCTCCATTCTCATCATTTTCCTTTTCCTTTCATGGCTAACATGTGCTACGAGCTGGGGTTCTGACAATGGGGACACTTATGTTCGAGAAGCATGCAGTGTGACCAGATATCATGACCTTTGCATGCACTCACTAGCATCCTTTTCGCACACTGCTGGGAGAAGTCCCAGCAAGTGGGCACGAGCTGGGGTTTCGGTGACAATAGGCGAGGCTAAGAATGCTAGTCAGTATCTGAATAAATTGAAGAAAGATAGAATCATGAGAGGCAGAAACAGGATTGCCCTTTCAGATTGTATAGAGTGCTTCCAAGACGCGATGGACAATCTTCACAGATCACTTGGCATACTCAGAAAGCTTGACGCAACAAACTTCGATACACAGATGGGGGACCTAACTACATGGTTGAGTGCTGCACTCACAGATGAAGACACTTGTTTGGATGGTTTTGAAGATCAAAGCAGCAAACAAGTTAACTTGCTTCAGAATCAGGTTACAAGAGTCACTTATATCACCAGTAATGCTCTGGCTCTTGTTAACAAACTTGCAGCCGCTGGCTTGGGAAGCCTAAATGGTCCTTAGTCATGTTATATCAACAGGGAACCGGGACATAAATCAGAATATAAATGGAATAATCTAGCCTATCAAAGCTAAAATACATCTATCCCTTGTTTAATTGGTTGTCATGGCTACCTATGTATCTTGTATCTTCGGTTTCTCTGCTGGTATATAGCTACTGCGTTAAAACTTGGGCTCAAGCGATGCGTGTTGGCTTCTTGAGTCAGAAAATAAAAGCAGGGAAGCAACTGCGGTTTCATAACAAGTTCTTGTAAATTATTTCTGCTTGTCCATCTATGCTATTTGAATTATTACACATGCCTAATTATTGCATCTATCTTTCCTTGATTAATATCTGCTGCCACGCCTCTCTTAGTTTGTTCAAGTACTGGTACTGCTTGGGTGGGGGGGCCAGGGGCCTTGTATGGTGATCAATGAAGATAGATTGTTGATGAACTAGCAGACATGTTTGTTCCATTGCACATCCGTACACATCAAGAGCCCCATGGATACAATGAGTACAAAAAGCTCTCAGATTGATACGTATTTATCGTTGCAATACCATAACTACAGTTGAGAACCATGTGACACTCTACTTGCTATCGTGTGCGATGTTTTGTCTGCCACCATTCCTCTCCCTTCTCCAGTGGTCACGATATGTGGATTACAAGTCAAGATTTTTTTTTTCCCTAAAAGTATTTTTAAAATATTCAAATATTTTTTATTTTTTATTTACTTTAAATAAAAAATTTATATTTTCAAATTATTTTAACGTGGTGATGTTAAAAATAATTTTTAAAAAATAAAAATATTATTTTAATATATTTTTAAATAAAAAACAACCACTATCGTAATTTTAAATACACTTTGTAACCATGCTTTCATCCAATGGCTCCCTATATTAATTTAATTTCAAGAGAGTTTGAGAGCGTAATTCAATCATGCATTTCAATTGATTTTTGTTATTTTAAGTTATTTTTTGAATATTTTAATATATTGATATTAAAAATAAATTATAAAAAATAATATATATTATTTTAATATATTTTTAAATGAAAAATACATTAAAAAACAACTTCACTGCAACCCTCGGAGCTACTAAAGCCTAATTTAACCTTCATTTTAACCCCATAAAAGAACTAGTTAATTTCATCTCCTTTTATGGATAGGTTAGGCCGAAAAGCTCTTCTAGGCCGAGTTTGGACTGACCATGAAACCATTCAAAAACATATACTGGTAGATAAGCTTTCAGCTGCTGGCTTTGTGCAAAATAAGCATAGAAACAAACACAGAGACAAAGATTGGTCCTATGAGCAATTTGACATCATAAATAAATATAGCCTAAGTGCAAAGCATAGGGGGGAAAGGATAAAATGCAGATTTACATGGCAAAGACCGAGGGTCATACATACAAACACCTCAAGTGCTGAAAATAAAATTAAAAAAATGGACGCCCAATGATTATTTGCCTTGGTTCCTAGCTGCCCGTCATTTTCTTCAATCAGCACCTCAAACATTCATCCATGACGTCGAAGTCTAATACGCTTTGACACGTGGGCAATTTCTAAAATGCGTGTGGTACTTTGCAGAGGCATTGCAATTAAAAACTCTAAAATTCTTTTTTATTTCTCCACGGATGTTTTATAGGACTCTTGCAAATTTCTTACAAAAGTTTGCAAGGTGACCGCGCATCACCGAGATGCAGTGATGGTAACCTATTCCTGTAATATAATTACAGGCTGATGATTTGATATGTTAATTTAATTTTTTTTTCTTGTTATTTTCTTTTTAAAATATTTTTAGATCTTTTGAAGTTAATTGCATCATATCATATCAACTTTTAAATATTTTAATTTTAAACACAAACTAGATAAAATATCAAATCAAGAAATTTTAAAATTAACATATTAAACTGAGTTTAATAAAAAACAATAAATAATTATTTACAGTCTGGATATTTTTTCTTATGTTTAATTTTAGTTTTATTTCACTCGCAGCACAACAACAAACTAGTTAGGTAATCCAAAAATGTGACACTGATAATCTAGGTGCAGGAAAGATCCTCTACTTCCCGTGTTGGAATATGACGACCTATAGCAGGAGATGCATTTTGGGCCGTCTAAGCAATTATTAGTTCACCAAACATGATGGTGGGCTAATAATAATAATGGGTGCAAGATTAGCAAATCCTTTTTCTGTAAATAAAGAAAAAAATAAACAAATTTATAACGCGGGTAGTTTGCTTGTAGATAGAGACCCAATACCATATTAGTCCGCACTCCAATCTTCTAATTAGTTGTGAGATTTTCAAAGTTGTCGGCATCAAATCAAAAACTAAAAAGAGGAGATGGAATGTCCATTCAAAGTCTTCTTCAAGGGCCCTCGTTGCTTTTACTCCGATGATGTTCATGGCAGTCCTTTTCTGGGCTCGGGAGAAACGATCAGATAGCAATATCTTCGAAGAGAGAAACCCACCATCTGTATACGAAATAAAAATTGGAATTTCTCATCAAATCATCATTGACTCGGATTAACGTGAAGTTTGTGTTTTAATTACATGTTCATCATCTCCGAGCCATGCGCTATAAAAAATAAAATGGTCTAATGCGATGCTGAATGTGACCTAAGATCTCCATTCTTCGATTATGTTCCACGGCTTGATTTTATGTTTTTTTAACCATTTTTAAGTTGAGGATCAGTTTTTGAGGTTATTTGAGTGTTTTTAAGTTAAAACCTATTGAAAATTCATTTTTCCCCCGAAAAAATCACCAGCCTTGATTTTTCAACTATCTCTTTGGTGGTTTGATTTTTGTGTTTCCAAACCATGCATGATCTATTACAATAAATAATGTATTATTTGATTAGTTTTTTTTTTATAAAGAAGGTAGGGGATATGTTGCCACCATTTTAGCAAAAAAAAAAAACCACAGAGAGAAGCTAGGAACAGACTTGATCTTTTTATTTTATAAATAGTGTGTGTTGAGACTTTTAAAATAGAGTTATTAAACTTGATAGGAATCATGTTTTAATTCACATAGTTTATATAAACTTAACTCGAATTAATTTAAAATAATATTTTAATATATTATTATCTTGATATTAAAAAAAATATCATATTAAATCTTTTAAAATCAAACCATGTTTTTATTGATAAACTGAGTTGTCTTTTAACTCATTAAATCAATATGATTATATTAAATTAATTTTTATATGGTTTATTTTTAAATTTGAGTGAGATAAGTCAGGATATTTGAAGATAAATCTTTTACGTTAAAAAACTTTTCTACAATAAATTACTACTGTTATTTTATTTTTACTTGAAAAAATTATATCGAAATTATTAGAATGTTTTTTTTTTTTTTTTGACGTGTGATGTCCGGGCCAGCTTACGCGCACCACGACTAATCCACACGGCTCACTGAACATCCTGCAAGCCCAGTGAACATGTAAGGCACCACGGGGGTGACAGGCGTGCATGGTGAGGTTCGAACCCCTGATGCAGAGGAAGGGGACAAGCCCCTTCCACCGCTAGGCTAGAACCTCACTTGCAAATTATTAGAATGTTTATTTAAATAGAAGCTTGCTTTTGTAATAAGAGTAGAATGTTGTATATGAAACAAATATCAACGTAAACAAATACTTAAAACCTCCAATGTAAAACAGACTTTGCGACTTTCTTTTACCGTATTTAACGAACGCATCATGTAGCAAGCTCACAATTAATAATTTTTATTGATAAAAAATAAATTAATTACTTCCAAGGTTAAAAAAATACTTTTATTTTAAGAGTAATTAGTTGGAGAACTATATTATAATTTTTTATATATATATAAAGTTCAAGAATTACCCTGCATCCTATACAGACACTTGCATGTTACACACAAATTTAGTTACGTGACTCCCACCTCATCATAAATTAAAAAAATATACATGATTTTTTAATATGTTTTTGAATATATAAAAATTTTCAATCATAAATTAAAATGTTTATATACATGTCTAATTAAATAAATCTATATTCAATTAAAAGATAAATAGGATGCACTTATTTGTATCTAATAATTTGATTTTTCTGGATAATTTTTCTAATTCAACCAAATGATTATCCATGTCAATAAAAGATAAATAAAATATTAATAAAAATAAATTAAAAAAACTGTAAAATTAAAAAAAAAACTAATTATTAAATAAAAAAATAAAAAAATCTTAAAAAAATAACAAAAAAATATGAATTATCTCGCTAATCCTACCACCATAAGCATATGATTAGAATAAATCAAGGAAAGTGCAAAAAAACAAAAAGTATAATGACTCAGTCTAAAAAAACATATGTTGAATGATAATAAAACCAAGAAAAAAATCAATTTAAAAAAAAATCATTATACAAGTGAGATATAAACACCCACGCGTGGGTAAATACTAAATGAAAAGAATCCACTCAAGAGAAAATCTGGTTGTAGGCATCAAGCAAGCAGAGATGAGAGATGACAATGGAATGGAAGACATGAAATTAGTTTAAATTAGCTACAAAGTGAATTTCATGACCAATAAACACCTCCGTGTTGTAATCGAAGCTTCATATACTCACAATTAATCAGTTATAATAATTACTATATAGTTTAAAAGATCGTATACTAAATCTTTTGCATTTCAGATATTATTTCTTAATTACCACCGGAAAAAATCGAGATATTTTGAGATGGCGGTGGCCGGATGTTGATGTTGTGTGTTCGGTGCTGTATTGTAAAATACCTTTTAATAAAAAATATATTTTTTATTTTTAATATTAAAATATTTAAAATTAATTTAATATATTTTTAGGTCAAAAAACACTTTGGTGAGTAGTGTAAAACCAGATACTTGTGAAGTTCGGTGGCTTAAACAGGACGTTGCAGAAACGTGGGAAATGGAACGGGTCCTGTGCCACGTGGGTGGAGAAGAGTCAACGTCGCTTAAGAACGAATTTTGCTTTCCTGCGGACGACGTGCAATCGAAGTCCCGCCCTGAACAAATATTGTTTTTAACATTTTTTATTTTTAAAAATGGTTTCCATAAAATATCAAGTCTTGAAAAGTTAGTTATTCCCTGCTGATTGAAAATGCGTTAAAAACAATTTTAAATATTTAATTATGTTATGCAAAATAAGTTGAAATCTTTTTTATTAATATTGTTTTTAAATTTATCTAATATATATAAAATATAATTACTTGACCGCTTGTAAAAAAGGGTAATCGTGAAAAAATAAATTACCATATAGTATATTTTATTTTACAAAACGCAACTGTACATTTGATATAGCTATTTTAAATATAACATTATAGGCATATAACTACTTTTTGATGTTTGGAAAACATTGAAAATAAATTTATTTTATTAACACAATTTATATAATTTAAAATGTATAATTATAACATATTTTGTTTTCAGTGTATTTTATAACAATATTATCTAAATTAAAATATTATATGCATTGGTATATCAAATTAATATGTTTTTATATTGTACATTTATATATCCTAATATATTACTTTTATATAAATTTACTAGTGATTTATTATTTTATAATAATATTATATTTTAAATTATTTTAATAACATCTTATTATTATTATTATTATTATTATTATTATAAATAAAAAAATATACCATTTTAGTTCCTAGATCCTTTATGGAAAGTGTTTTTTAAATTTTTTTAAACATGGAAAAAATATCTAAAATTTATATATTATTCTATTTGTGAATGTTGTTGAAGTTATTTTTAAAATATTTTTTATATTAAAATATATTAAAATAATATTTTTTATTTTAAAATAATTATTTTTTAGAACAATACATCAAAATAATTTAAAACATAAAAAAATAATATTTTATAAAAAAAATTTTTTGAAAAAACGCTCCCTCGAAAGTAAATTCTATCTACTACTTTCACAATATAATCAAACATGAGAAAGTCAAGGAAGAACTTTTCCAGAAAACATTTTGCAACAGACAAACAAATTCAACTCCATCCCAGAAAAGCCCAACCAAATTAATTAAACTATGCAAATCAGATTTTAATTTAACGCCTGCTGGTTATGATCACAAAGCTATACTTTTGTAAAAATTCTAAATTATTTTTTAACAGGAAAGAAGAAAGCCTTGCGTTATAGATGTGTCGTTGTGTGTTTAGTATTGTTGTAATTATTATACTTGCGGTTTGAAAAAAATTATTTTATAAAAAAATATTTTTAATTGAAGTTGGTTTGAAAAAATATATATTTGATTAAAATTATAATTGAAATTAAAGTTGAATAAAAAATAGTTTCATGTGTTTTGTTAGGAATTATTTTGAAATTGAGATTATAAAATAATTTTAAAAAATATATATATTAATATTTACGGATTTTAATTTAAGTATTGTAAATTTAACTATTGTTATTACATCATGAATTAAATTATATTTTTTATATAAAAAATTTATTTTTTCATTGAATTATCTACAATTATATTGCATACAGAATTCATCAAACAAGAACTATAATTTTTATTATTTTTTGAATGTATGATAAAATTAATTAAAATATTATCAGGAATAAAATTAAGATTACATTACAGATAAAATTAATCCACTATAAACTATTTTTTTTCTAAATACTGTTTATATTTATATAAATAGTGCGAGTAAAATTAATTAATTGTATTGGTTTTTTTGAAAAAAACCTTTAATTACCTTGTGTTTTTTTTTTAAATATTTGTATATAGTGTGAGTGAATTAAATCTGCTTACACTATTCAATGCTTTTTTGAAAAAAAAACTATTTATTTTAGTGAGTAATGCGATCGTAGAGAAATTATACTGTTTATTAAACAATGTAGCATGGTACGGCTATAAGAAGCAGTTTCTACCTGTTTTTTGTTTTTCATGCATTTCAAGTGCAACATTTTATGGGATGTATAAATAATAATATATGTTTTTTTGTTATTAAATATTACTGTATTTGTGTTTTAAGTAAAATATAGAAACAACTTTCTAGATAAATACTTTCTTGGTGAAGTTTGTTTATTGAATAATGCATACCATTAGTACAGTAAATTCAAGAATGTATAAATTAATAACATGTGAATATTAATTAAAAACTAAAGTGAGAAGTTTATCTTCCTACTAGGAATAAAAAATTGATGCATGTATAAATATTTTATAATTATAAGTTATAAACGATCGTAAAGGTAACATGGGTGCATTATAAATTGTGGAAAAATTCAAAGCCAATTTTTATTTAATTCCATGAAATTTAAATTAAATATTTGAAAGAGTTTCAAGGTATAATTCTATATAAAAAATTTATTTTTTTAATTAAAATTCTTGTTTTTTGTTTACGTTTTTTTTTTCATGATCCAACAAGAACATGTTTTTTTTTTTTAATTAGCAACATGATTTTTGGACCCCTAGTACCCAAATTTCACTCTATTTTCATATAGAAATACCCAAAACATCATAATAACTTTTAAAGTTGGTTTGAAAAAATAAATATTTAGTTAAAATTATAGTTAAAGTTAAGGTTAAATAAAAAATAATGTAATATATTTGGTTAAGAATGTTTTTGAAATTGAGTTTATAAAATAATTTTTTAAAAATATATTTAATATTAATGATTTTTAATTTAAATATTATATATTTAACTATTATTATTATATCATGAAATAAATAATATTTTATATAAAATATTTTTTATTGTTCTGTTAAAATATCCACAATTCCATCACCATGAAATACATCTAATAAGAACTATAGTTTTTTTGATTTTTTAAGCGTGCAATAATAACATCATGTAAAATACAATGAAGAAGAAAATTGAGACTGTAATCAAATTTTACAAATATTATATCATCAGACAATCTCTGTCTAATTTATATAACATCATTAAATAATATTAAATATTTGTTTTTAATAAAAAATAATTAAAAAATTAAATATAATTTTTATTTTTACTAGGTGGAATCTGGTTGAATACATTTTAAACTTTAAACTTTACTGTTAAAACAAAATTAGCCTCCCACTACTTCATGATTACTATGTTTGTAACGCGGTAAAAAATAAGATTCATGAATAGTAAAATGTGTTTTTATTGTAACCAGACATACAAAAGCAAACCTACTAACTTCATTTACAACTCTAAAAAATCATTTAATCAATTAAATATAAAAAATAAAATTAAATAAAAAAATATAAATCTATATCTGCCTTTTGTTTCATTGTTAAAGAATAGACTCATCTTTATTAAACTCTTCTTTATGATAAAAAAAAAACTCATTAGTATCCAAATCAATGTTTAATAGTTAGAATTTGACAAGCCAAAATCCTCCTTTCTGTTTTTATATAATTTTTCATGTCAAATAATCATATTAATTTAAAAATTTAAGTTTCTATATAAGATATTTAGCATTATTTTATACTATTTTTTTCACTGATGGGTTGTTATGTAAAATTTTAAAAACTTTTTTTGACTTTAAATTTATATAAACCCATCATTATTTTATGTTTAATTTTGTTAATTTAATTTATCAAAGATGGTGAGAAATTGACTTGTTACAGTCTAGTTATCAAGGCTCTAATGCTATGTCAAAAACTATCTTAGCTTGAGAATTTAAATTATTATGTGGGTTCTAATAATAATTTTATATTATTTTCTAATATTTTTTCAACAAACAAAAACTGAAACATGTGAAAAATAAAATTTCAAGACCAAAACACAAATACCTGAATTTACAAGGACTAGGATGTAAAAAAATTAAAAAATCAAATCAAACTCTTACCAAAAAAAACTTCAAGGACTAAATTAAATTTGTCTCCGTGTAGAAAGACTGAAATACGAGAAAATGAGGTTCCAAGATCATAACATAAATACCCAAAACAATAAAGATAAAAACATAAATTTTTTAAAAAATTATAGTTTAAATTAAAAATGAAATGAACAAAACATAAGAACCCTGAAGGACAAGGATGCATATAAAATGATAAAATTGAAATTTTATCTAAGTTAAATGACTGAGCTGAATTTTTACAGATATTGATGAACTAAAACATAAAAAAATAAAGTTTCACAACAGAAATATAAATACCTTAGACTATAATAATAAAGAAGTAAAATTTAAAAAATTTAACAACTAAGTTGAACTTCTTAAAGTTGAACAGTGCAATCTATAATAAAATTATGCTTCGCTGCTGCATAGTATCATTTACTACAGTACAAGTAGCAGATGTAATTTACTTGAAAGTCCTTAAAATACAAGTGGGTTATAAAAATATTAATTTGATTATATGTATATATATGGTTTTGATATATCAATGCAAACACATGTTAATTAGAAATGCACTGATTCAGAGTTCATATCATAAAAAAGTAAACAGCAGACATGCAAAATCGACATAAATGAAATTAATTAGATTATTATTTTTGCTTTGTTTGTTTGATAGAAAGTTGTTTTTAAAATTATGTTTATTTATTATTAAAAAAATTAGTTAATATAATTTTTTTTTCAAGTTTAAATTTTAGAAAAGTGTTTTTTTGATAAAAACACTTTTTAAAAATTATAAAAATTTTAAAAATATCATATTATTTACTGATTATATTAAATTTGATCCTCAAATTTTTGATTGTTGTACATAATTTGTTTTGAATATTTTTTTTTAATTTTATCCATTAGAATTTAATTTGTATATTAACTTTAGTTCTTATTTTTATAATTATTATTTAATTTTNGCTTGAGTACTTGTTGTCATCCTCAACAGTTAAAAGAAAAAATACTTAATTATTTCTGTCCATTGCTCAGACGCTTGGAAAATGTCTTTCTTGGGTGTCTTAGACTCGGTATAGGTAGGCTTGCATTTGCATCCTCCTTACTTTGTGGTTTAATTGTGTTGTGTAAATATTTATATAAACACTTGAAAATCATGAGTTGCTCACTACCTTGGTGAATTCAACCTCCTTTTATCGAGTCAAGTTATTTTTTGGAATTATAAAAAAGAAAAAAGAGGAATGTTTTATTTCTTTTTTCTCCTATTTTTGTTCCTCTCCTTTAAATTGTATTATGTCTTGATTTCATTTTCAACAAGCAAAAAAGTATCCTCTATTTTCAGAGGAACAAAGATAACCTTTTACTAATTTAACAGAAATAATATCTTGTCTTTGTGTGGTATGCAGTTTCTAGTTGTCTGTGCACTGTATATCCAGGAGCTCTATGTGTCAGACTAATCCCCCCCCCCCCCCCCCTTCTCTCTCTCTAAAAATGAAAATCTCACGTAGAAAAAGCTGTTCATGCAATTTAGATGCCGGGTATTGATATAAAATTGATATTTTTTTTTATTAATGTATAATCTGACTAGTTTGTATATATTTTAATTAATTTTATATATTTTAAAATTAATGATTATATAATTTTTAGTTATTTTTAGATTTATAAGATTTAAACTAGTAGTTTTTCAAAAATAAATTTAGTATTTAATTAGTTAATACTAGCCAGGATTTATAAAAATGTAAATATAGATGTTATCAGTGAAATATTTTTAGTAAACGCTAAGTGGCTGTGTAAGAATCAAATCATTTAATATGAATAATGCTAATCACGCAATTTTGATCCGAGAGGCTTTGTTTATTTTGTAAATAAAAATCTACCTCACAATAATTTTAACTAAATATATATTATTTTTTTAATTATAATTAAAAATATTTAAAAAAAAAACTATAATCATCAAAGTTATCACAAGAGCTAACGAGTTGAGCGTTCAAAACACTCCAAGTTATCACCAAATTGCCTTTTGAGTACTACCCTATGGAGCCCTTAAAGGGCAACTAATATCATGCCTGGAGCTCAACAAGACCTTTATCTTCCTCTTAAAGCGTCCTACTAATATTTGATTTGTTATGCCAGCCAGGTAACATGTAAGAGAAACACCAAAAAACAATAAAAATAAAAAGAGCCAGGCAAGATATTTTGTTCATCGCATACCAAATTTATTTTTTTAAAAAAAAAACTGTCTAATTTCGGTAAATAAAACCTTTGAAGCGTTGCGCTTCAACAAAATCAAACAATTAAAAGAAATAACACGAGGAATTTCACAATTGACATAGACGGGGCGGTGAAATCTTGACTATAAGCACAAGATGACATTAACGTGGAAGTGCAAGGTTAAACAAAGAACACAAGGATTCTCTCATGCCATTTGTAATTATTTCGATTTTATCCATTTTAATTCAGTGGATAGTTTGGATTTTGTCCTATAGTTTTTTTATTTAAAAAAGAGCTATATTGCTACAAAGAAAGAAAGAAAGAAGTAAACGAACAGGTGTTTAATTTTATGTGAATTTTCTTCTCTCAGTTATTACGTTGTAGGGTTTGGTAGTGTGTTAAAAATTGTTTTTATTTAAAAATAAAATAAAATATTTTTTTAATTTTTTTATTTATATATTAAAATGATTTAAAGACATGAAAAGTTAATTTCTTAAAAAAGTTAAATTTTTATAAAACATTGATTGGACGCGTTTTAGAATGCAACTTTATTGTCAAAAAGAAAAGTAAGGCTACAGGTGGAACCCCATTTGTGATATGCGTAGGAAAATATACATGAAAAGCCTCCATGCTTTTGTATGCACCTGTCAATCTCTAAAGTTATGACGGCAGCCAATTGTCTGCATACGTTTTATTTTCTTAGAGGAGAAGACGCCAAGAAAAGTCCTACAGATCCTTTTCCTCTGGTTAGCTTGATACAAGGCCATTGAAGGATGTTATCGAGGAACCAGGTTGATGCTGATGCATCCATGAGTGCCGTGCGATGGAAATGTACAGGGCGTCCCAATCGCACCTTGCATTCATCTTTGGAGATATTCCAAGGGATTATCTTCCAACTCTTGCACCCAAGTACATAATATGGATTCTATATTATTAGAAAATTAAATAAAAAGAATTTAATGGAGAAATAAAAGTTTGAAGAGCCATATAGGAGGAGGAGGAGGAGGAGACTCAAATTTCTAATAAATGCAAACCGTGGCATTTGGTCGCGAAATGTTGTTTTTCCTTAAAAAATCACCTCGATGGATAAAGCAGTTGATGACATGAAAAGGGTCCTTGGAAACATGGAATTTTTTATTTTTTATTTAATTTATTTAATAATAGAACATTTTTAGAAAAATATCGTTTGTCTCTGCTTTGACAATGTAAAGGTACGTGAGTTAAATTCCCCTCTTATCCTTGCCGTATGATTAACGACGATGCAAGTGTCAAACCTCCAGCGAGAGGTTGATCCTCGACAGGTTGTAGGCTTTAGCTTAGGAAAGTAGAACGTTGGCTAGCCTAGAAAGGGATGAGGTCCCAGTGCTGGGATAAGAGTGGATTGCCCTTTTTTTTTTTTTTCAAATCCTAAGAACGGTTAATTTATAAAATATTTTTTTAATGATATATTATAATAATATTTTTTAATTTTTTTTAATTTTGATATATTGAAATAAAAAAAATAATTTTAAATAAAAACATAAAAATATTTTTTAACTGTGAAAACACAGATACTCTAGACACTTTTTTCAACTAGTTAAAAAAAAATCTTTTATCTTTCATTTCCGAAGCTAAAAAGATTTTTTTTTTAAATAAAATGTTTGTGTATATCAAATATTAAAATTAATAATACTATAATAATTATAATTATAAAACAAGAATTGATTTGACATGTTGATCCGGAGTCTGAACTAATTTGAGTTTAAGGAGAAAAAAAATTTAACTCAACCTGATTCAGTTAAAAATTCAGGAGAAAACATGGGTTAAAAACATGTTGACTTTTTTAAGAAAAAAACAGTTTTGGTTAGTCGAGTTGACTTTTTTGACTGATGACATAAACTTTATCCAGGGTCAATTCTCAAGCTAAATTTTAAAATTATAATAATAATTATTTTTATTCATACATTCACTTGCGTTGATCCTCCTAACCTGTGACCTAGTTCACTTGAGTCAGCTTACAAAAAAATGTATTCTAGTTATGAGATAAAAATAATCTCATAAAAAATATATTAAGTAAAATAATGCAGCTCAAGTATCATATAATCTAATATTAAAAGATAAAATTAAAAAATATATATATAAAAAAAGTCTCAGGTCAACCCTAGTTAACTCATTAAATTTGTAACTTGATATATAAAATCTAAATAGCTTTTTATAATGTAAAAAATAAAAAAAATCATAAAATTCAATCTGTAACTACACCAAAGTTGAAGGATGAAATTAGTAAAAACATTAATTAAAAAAAAACCTAAAAAATTGAAGTCAACTCAAAGTAATCTTTAAATTTGTAACTAAAGTTATGAAACCTTAACCAACCCTATAAAAAACAAATTTAAAAAAAAAATTCACTAAGGCAAGTCTCTAATCAATAAAATATCGACGGAAGAGATTAAGAAAAAAATTAAAGAATAAAAAACAAAACAAATAGTTATTAAAAAATTATCGATTAAATTTGACACAAAGATAAAACATAAAAAAATTACGAGGGGTGAATTTTGAAAAAATTAATAAAAAACAACTAAATTTAATATAAAAATCAAATGAAACAAAATGCTAAAAAATAATAATTCAAAACAATATAAATAATAATAATAAAAAATAAAAAATAAATCTAATACTAAACATATGGCACGACACCTTTAAAATCTTGCAAGCCAACAAGGTTCCTGATAAGAGGAGAGAGTGTAAAAGGAAGGAGAGGAAAAAACTCATCGGAACCTAACTATTGCACCACCACTGACATGCAATGCAGCACCGAAAACACATGGTGTGATACTTTCAACTTCATTGCAAAAATCTTTGTTCAGTTAGAAAAAAACACTTCTCACACCACTTAAATATTACAGAAACATCCCACCTGCTGGTACTTGCATTGCAAGCATTAACATATTTTTTTTGTCTGTTTATTTCAATCCCATACTTGTTTTAGCTTTATTGTTGGCCCCTTAACATTTAATTATTTTTAATTAGCTAAATTTTATTTTATTTTGTAAAACCAAGCATCAATCAAGTGTAAAATATTTCCTTTAATATTATGAGATCCTTATATCAGAAACCGAGATAAACTGCAAGGTTAAATTTCAAATAAAACTAATGTGAAGGGATCAACTTAAAAAAAAAAATCAAGGGTTCAAAATAAAAAAGATACATAGAGTTCCCCTTTGACAATGCAAGTCAGCCCCTGATCTGGGCAAGAGAAAGGGACTGGATATTTCTTTAAGTTTCAAATTCGATTCTAGACCAATTAAATTGAATTCTATCTCATAAAATCAAGAATTAATTGAATGTAACATTTTCTTGACACTGTGAGATTCCTGTGCATACATATAAAAAACACATCATCAAGACCAGTTGAAAATCATAGCAATTTGGAAGGCTAAATTAAAAGAAAACCAATTGAGGGTCTAAAAGTTTAAAAAAATTAGCGACTGAAAAAAAAGAAGAAAAAACGTTAATCAAAGAAGAATACTTTCTCTCACAATCTACATTGGTCTTTCGTACAAAATAATATAATATAAAATATTGGAAGATCAATATTGTAAACTAACATATAAAATAAATAATATATAGCAAAAAAAAAAAATCTATTCATGTAAAAATTGATCAAAATTTTTTTGGGTTGCATTTGGTTAGTGTGTTCCGTGATAAAAAAAACATATAAAATAAAAATATATTTGATTAAAAAGATAAAAATAAAAATATAAAATATTTTTTTTATGAGTTTTTTTTTTAAATTTATATATTTTAAAAAGGGGCGAGGAGATATGTCCCTTATATTCTTATCATCTTCATTTTATTTATTTTAAAAGAATAAATAAATATTAAGTTAGTGAGATTTTGGTTATTGTACTTTTAGAAATAATAATTAAAATCAAACATATTTACGGAGGCTAGACACACCAACGTTAGGATCTCATCCACATGGATTAGTACACGGTACAATTTAATACTACCATGTGATAAAAACTAACAAAAAAACACTAAATAAGGCCCTAAAAAATTAGCAACCGTTTTTTTCCCTTTATTTTTATTTTTGGAAGAAAACACTATCTTGTTTCAACATCCCTACCTAACTGATAATTGCATTATATGAGGACATACATGGCCAGACACTCAAATAGACAAGTCCTGTCCGCATACAGGCAGTAGAAACAAGAAAAAAAAAGGGTCACAGATGAAGCTTCCCTCGATATTACAGCACGAAATCTTCCTACATGCATAACCACCGCCACCATATATTGTTTTAATTGCCGGTTATTATTTAAAATATTTTTATTTAAAAACATATTAAAATAATTTTATTTTATTTTTTTAAATTTTGTATATTGGAAAAACCCTCTGCAACCACAACATCAGCCTTAATACGCAAAACAGCTCTGTCAATCACTCTGTTTGCTTTTGTCCTCTTTTTCTTTACTGACCCCATAATTTCCAGTACATTAATGAAGCTTTTCCCTCACGTTGCTAGAAGCATTTGACCAGGTTTGGAGCTGATCACTCGCTATCAGCCTCGGCTCCCCAATCAAACATCCATCTGTATTATCTGACTTAAATTATGTTTTTTTTTTGTTTAACTTGTTTTTTAAAGTTTTTTTTGCATGAAATAATACTAAATGATAATTTTTTAAATATTTTTGATTTACAAGTATTAAAAGTTAAACTTTTTATAAAATATTATCTTAATTAAAAAATACTTTTAGATGCTGCCCCAAACGCACTTAACCATGAAAGTAAAGTCAAATCAGACAACGGAGAAAGAAGCCCCCACTAGTAAGGGTAAAATAGCAAATAACTGCAAGTGAGGTTCTAGCCTAGCGATGGAAGGGGCTTGTTTCTTTTTTCTGCATCAGGGGTTCGAACCTCATCATGCACGCCTGTCACCTCCGCGGTGCCTTACTTGTTCACTGGGCTTGCAGGATGTTCAATGAACCGTGTTGATTAATCGTGGTGCGCGTAAACTNGTCACCTCCGCGGTGCCTTACCTGTTCACTGGGCTTGTAGGATGTTCAGTGAGCCGTGTGAATTAATCGTGGTGCGCGTAAACTGACCCGGACATAACACGTGAAAAAAAAAGCAAACAACTAATACAAAATACTCCACTCTTTTATAAATTTCCCTTTTTTCCCTGTGGTATCTCTCCAAACGAAACCGTTTACTTTTCAAAAACAATAAAAGCGAAGCAGTGGCAATTCTCAGTAATTCCTTGCAATTCCAAACCTTGTTTAAATCTCCCTTACTCATTAAATACCGAAACCCAACACGCACCCAAACCCGCACCGTCACCACCTCCGTGAATCGAAAGGGAGAGTAGCCCACCTCCCCATCTCCCGGCGACTCTGTCTCTCCTTTTGAATTGACCAAAACAAAAAACTCCTCATACATTTTTGTATCCATTGTTGGTTCTTGTTGTCTGATACAAAAATGGGATCTTCAGAGCTTATTTTTAGAGGTCACGACGAGACTCAACCAACACCTGATGCTTACTCGCCTAAACCAGCGAAGCCATGGCTCTTCGTCACCCGACCCGTTCGTTACCTGCTTCGCGAGAAGCGACTCGTCTTTTTCCTTGTTGGCATGGCTATTGCCACTGTTTTCTTCACTATCCTCCCTTCCTCTTCCCCGCATGCTCACAAATATGATCCACTCCCAGACTCTTTCTCTCACATCTCTCACGAGTTAACAACCCCTGTGCGTTACAAATATTACGAGCCCCTTAAGGTGGGATTCCAATCAGCCAATTCGGGCGGCAAGATTCCGCTTGGACTCAAAAGAAAAGGGCTCCGAATTGTCGTTACAGGTGGAGCTGGGTTTGTTGGGTCCCACTTAGTGGACCGTCTGATCGCTAGAGGAGATAGCGTGATCGTGGTCGATAATTTTTTCACGGGAAGGAAAGAGAACGTGATGCATCATTTTAAGAACCCGAGATTTGAGTTGATCAGACACGATGTTGTCGAGCCACTGTTGTTAGAAGTGGACCAGATCTACCACCTTGCTTGCCCTGCATCGCCTGTCCACTACAAGCACAATCCGGTCAAGACGATAAAAACTAATGTCGTGGGCACATTGAACATGTTGGGTTTGGCTAAGAGAGTTGGTGCTCGGTTTTTGCTCACCAGTACCAGCGAGGTTTATGGTGATCCTCTACAGCATCCTCAGGTCGAGACTTACTGGGGCAACGTTAATCCCATCGGTGCGTTTTTTCTTTTCTTTAACTAATCAATTAATTTAATTGTAATTGATAGCCGGTAATCGATATATTTTAACAGATATTGTGGTTCGTGTATCATAGCATTGAAATAAAGCCTGTGGCTAACATGTGCCGCCTAGGTTGCTATGAAAAAGACAATGCAGACCTGTTGTCTTTGTTATTTATTTTCGGTAAAAGTATGACATCGGTGGCGGCCGGTGTGGAAGTGGGGTTGTTGGGCCTTAGATCCGGGGTGGCAGTTTTGTATGGTCAAGGAGCAGCCCGTGATTGATGGGTCGATTAATCGGACGGTTGTTAAACAACAAAAGAATTCGTAAATAAGAGAAAAGTAGCGATCTAGTCGAGTTTTGATTTTTGAATTCTTTTTAGACAGATCTTGACAATTGCGATATATTTCGTTTGTACAGGTGTCAGGAGTTGTTACGATGAAGGAAAGAGAACAGCAGAGACATTGGCTATGGACTATCACCGTGGTGCCAGTGTTGAGGTGGGTGTAATTTGATAGTGACCCAACACGTTTTCTTATATAAAATAAAGCCAGCTCATTAACAGTCAACTCATGATTTCTTGTAACCTAAACTTTTCAGGTTAGGATTGCTAGAATCTTCAATACCTATGGACCCCGGATGTGCATTGATGATGGCCGTGTTGTTAGCAATTTTGTCGCTCAGGTATTCTTCTAATGATTTTCCAATCTGCTTGTACATTCGAAGATATTACACACTCGAATACGTACATTAATTGGGTTGCATTTGCTAATCAAATGTTAATTTTTCTTTAAAAAATGATTTATTTTTAGTAATTACCTGGTATTGTGCAGGCACTGAGGAAGGAACCTATGACTGTTTATGGTGATGGGAAACAGACTAGGAGTTTTCAATTTGTTTCTGATTTGGTAAGCCTTTGTAGCCCACTGTTTGTTTTCTAAAAAAGAAAAAGAAAAGCCAAAACTTTTATTCTGTTTGTTGGTGCTTGGAGTGGTGCTTTATTGCTTTTCGTTTTGATTTAGCTTTCTTTATACTAACTTTTGTTGTCCAATACAAATTTGAAAATGGGTTGTGAACATTTCATTCTGCTTGTGCATCGCACATTTTAAAGGAAAACAATTTCTGCTTTGTGTGGGGTGCTCTTCCAACTTCAAACTCTGAAAACATGGGTGCTGGGCAACCAGTGATTGGTTTTGAACTTTCAGCGTGTGAATATCTTGCTCGGTTATCTGAATGTTCTCTTTATGCTTATGGTGCAGAGCATTCTCCATCAAGATAACATATTCTGATGATTATTATATGATAGTTTATGCATGTTTAAGCATCTAGAGTGCTCATTGACAGCTGCCACGCAGGATTTACTTAGCGAACTTGTTATATGTGTGTTGAAATAGGTTGAGGGCCTGATGCGCCTTATGGAAGGAGAACATGTAGGGCCTTTCAATCTTGGGAATCCGGGTGAATTCACCATGCTTGAGCTTGCTCAGGTGAGTGTTTTTCTGTTGATGATATCCCTATTACTGGTTCAAGTTTCAGTATAGTAGTCTTATTTTCTTCTTATTTTTTTGAAAAAAACTGAGAATTTCTCTTATGTATGAATTGTTCTTGCGGTATTATAATGTACGTATCTTCTAGATTACCTTGGTAGTAATTTTTATTTAAAGATTGTGCTGGTGGCAGCAGCAGCTGGTTTGGTAATTTTAAAAGTAGGGGCTAGCAACTTGTTTTTATCTATTCTTCATTACATTAGATCTGAAAGTGCTAGGTAGTTGCTTTATGTCTCTTCCAGCTAGGGCACTGTTCTTCATTACATTAGATCTGAAAGTGCTGTGTAGTGTATTGCTCACATGCTTCTGTTTCCAGCGAACTTAGAAGTCTCCATGTGTTTGTTCAGGTGGTCCAGGAAACCATCGATCCAAATGCAAGGATAGAGTTCAGGCCTAACACAGAAGATGACCCACACAAGAGGAAACCTGATATTACCAAGGCTAAAGATCTCCTTGGATGGGAACCCAAGATACCCCTTCGTAAAGGTCTGCCAATGATGGTCTCAGACTTCAGGCAACGCATCTTCGGTGACCACAAGGAAGAAGGCACGGCCACCAAGACGTCAACATCTTAAGTTGGCATATATATATATATATATATATGCTTGAGAGGCAACAGAATGGTAATCTTTCCAGTGGATAACCAAATTTATTTTTTCCCAATCCCAAGCAGTATAGATAGCGGTGGTAGCAGCAAACTGAGCATTGTTCTATGAGGAATAGGTTCGGAGTTGTTCTTTTGGCCTTTGTTTGAAGTCTTCCTCGTAATTTCAATGTTACTATCCCCTTTAAAGAATGTTAGACAGTGAACACTGCAGTCGAAATTAAATTTTACTAGTTTTTTATGCAATTGACATGTGTAGCAGCCATAGAAATAAGCTTTACCTCTGCCCTGTCATCTAGTGTTTGAATGAATTCGTTTTGTTTCATACAACAAGTCTTCTTATTGCCACAAGAAAAGTTGGAAACCACAAGAAAGCTTGCAGGATATTTTCTGTTCTTGCCTGACAACGATCATGTGCATGGTCTAGACGAGTTTTGAGACTTACCATGAAAGAATTGTAGTAAAATCTCGAGTTGGATTACTTTCCATTATTGTTTTGGTAACAATAACCTTGAGCAAATCCTCATGCCCCCCCTGCTCAGTTGCATGAGCCATTTCTACCGCCCCATGTTTTCAAACGGTAGAACTGTAGAAGTGATGATCCATTAATGATCAGAGGACTAGGTCTCGGAGAGACTGAAAACTTTCGTTATTCTGATCATCAATCATTCAATAATCCACTCAACGGTGTAATCACAACGCAATATTTTAACCTTCTCTTGGACTCTCTCTCTCTCTCTCTCCAGTCAGGTGGCGTGAGAAATTCGCTAGGACCATAATTCTCAATATTGCATTTTAACTGGCATGATCTTTGTGCGTTTGCAAAATTGTGATTGACTAATAAGGCTTACGGTTGTATTTTGCTTTTGAAAAATATTTTTTTTAGTTTTAAATTATATTTTTATTATTTTAACATACTGAGATAAAAAAATAAAAAAATAATTTTAATTCATTTACAATCAAAAAATACTTTCCACTGCATTCCAATAAATTGCGGTGGAGGCATATAAATTTTAGCAGGTCAAAGGCGCTGTATGATCAACATAAAATCATCCAAGTTGTCCGAAGAGAACATTTCTCGACTAAACACTTTGGGACCAATCATGATATAACTTGAAAGTCATGGTTGATGAAGGCATTTTTTATTTTTTGCTCAGGGATGGAGGAAACAGGATTATATATATATATATATATATATATATAAAGTAGAACAGCTCGTTTTTGCTGTCGCCCATCGTAATATTGAAGACTTTTGCATTTGCAGTTAATTTTCCACTTCATTTTCTTTTTAGTAACGCTATACAAACAATTAAGTTTTACAAGAATTTCATACAAATTAACGTGTCCATTGTTTTTTTTTTTTTTCAACGGACCAATTATCTAGTGTTTCATTGTGTGGGTGTGGGTGTGGGTGTGGGTGTGGGTGCATGCGGTGCTAGTAAAATACTCGGGTAACAACCTGAAGAGACGACGCCGCTCCGTCGGGTCAAAAGAAAAGACAATGATGAAACCCCAGGCCGCGGAAATCCTTAATCATCTGATTTATGGACCCCACTCTCCGGTTAGCTAGAAAAGATGTCGCAAACAAATATCTACCAACCATTTAGTGAATAGAATTAACAGAATCAACGGAGGACGTGGGTATTTTATTGTAACACTGAATAAAGTTTATTATGTATACTAAAAATAAAATTACTATTTTGCTCTTGAATTGACAAAATAGAGCCTTGTGGGGCTAGTTTTTTCTTCTGCAACCACTCATTGGTTATTGAAAAAGTGCTAGGGGCATGTTAGGTTCTTTAATTTTTAGATTATCAGAGGGTAGGCTAGTCTTTTTAATTTTTTCACAGTAAATTTAAAACTGTTTACTAATAGTTTTTTGACCTTTTCAAAAACTTCAAAACAATAAAATTACTCATAAAAACAACTAGAGTTGATGATGTTTAAGGGTTTTTTTGGTTTTTTGCTTCTTAAAATACAGTAAAGATATGTTTTTTCCTTAAAAAAGACAAGAAATAAGACATGCACATGGAGACATTGTTGTCTTTTCACACGTGTTTTTTGTGATTTTCATAGTCATGAGTGCTTTTTGATATTAAATATGCTCATTTTACCTTAGCAAGTGGATTGCATTGTATTATTTAAATGGCTAATGCGATATCATTTAGTGATCTAACCTGTCATTTTATTGTATCTTCAAAAACATCACCGAGTTCTATTTCTCCTAGCATTGCATGCAATGAAAAATGATAGATGGTTTATTGGTGGTAGTTGTTTTTTTTTAAAAAATATATATATAATTTTTTTTTGGTATTTCAATTTTAATTCTAATTTTTTTTATTTTTTATATTATTATCTTTTTAATAAAAATTTTATTTGTTTTCAATTTCGTAATTCAATTTACAATTTCTCATGTATTATTTTTTTCACTTAGGTCCTTACTTTCTTGATTTATATTTTTTTCCTTGATTTTTTTGTTAAAGATTTATTGATTTTAAATATCATCTTTCAATTAATGTTTTTGTTATTTTGATTTTTCTTTTAATTGAAAATTTTTGGATGCTCTTAATTTATCTTTTATTTTGGTTTTCATTGTTGTTCTTTTAATTATAATTTATTTAATTTGTTGAGGATTGGATTTTATATTTTTTTTGTAGTGCTTATGATCTAATGACCCTACTTACAAGTTTGAAAAGTTAATATAGTTTAATATTTTTTCTTTGTTTATTTTCTTTTATGATCTTATTATTCTACATCATTTTAAAAAATATTTTGTTTATACTTAATTTTTGAAGATATTATTTTGACTTATCTATATTTTTTTTGTTTTATAAATGGATTTTAGTTTTCAAAATAAAAAATATTTATTTTTAAATAAATATTTTTAATATATTTGGCCCTGGACAATAATTTTTACCTTTTATTTTATTCAATCAATTTTGTTTAAATTTGAATTTCTATTATTGATTTAAATAAATAAATTAAATAAACATAATCAATTAAATGCTTCATTTTATGAAATTAGATACTTTAGTTTATAACTATCTATTAATGTTTCTAATTTTTCTTTTAATTATTACACATGAATAATTATCAATTTATTTAATTAGTTGTATGTTCTTGTCATCTCTAATTTGAGCTAATTTGATAAAAAGTGTTATGTATCATTTCAGGAGACCAATCTGTGTGAATCTCTTTTACAAAACCTTCTCTGGTTAACAAATCCAGTCCCGTGTACCTCCTAAGACCTAGCTAGGAGCGCGTGCCTATACATATACATATATATATTAGAAATTGATTTGATATTTATTATAGGAAAAGATTTTCAAATTATACAACACATAACCTTATCATGTGTTGGTGCGATAATAATTATATAATGCATTAACTAATTAATCATGAATCATGAATCATTTACTGCCAAATCATTTAATAAACAAAAGTTCAACCATCTCTGGCATGATTCTTTTCTCGTAGACATCTCTTAAAATGATATCATTAAAGACCAGACTTCTCCCTTAAGTTAATATCATGATCATATACGCGTTTCAGGCAAACCGTCAGCAGCCTGATTGTAAAACATGGCAGTATACAGAGACCATGGAGTGTCCGGCATGGCAGCAACCAAAACAAACCAATCTGAGCTGTGCAAATGCATTGGTTTCCTTGACTAGACTAGCATATCACAAACTCAAAAGTCATGATCAATACAGCATAAAACCTCGGGCAGCTTAACTAGCTTGCTGGAAAGGCAAGGGAACAGCCCCATCATAACAATATAGCTTTTAAGCAAACAAACTTCAAGTAATGGTACTACAACGAAAATTTAAGCAATGGCACGTTAGTTCCACACAGGATAGATGGTTCTCATCCATTTCTTAATAGAGATTCTATCAAACATGAAGGCAATAGGTTTGTTCGACATAAAGATCACAGGATTATCACATTTCACTTCGGATTCCTAAGGACAATAATAACAGAATCACCACGGAGGAACATTTTGCTGATGAATCTATCTTTGTTGACTGGCTGAGCTTTCTTCTTGCCTTTCCCAGTTTTTGGCACCTGAAACAGAAAGCCATGAACATTTAATTGATATAGTAGTTACTTAGATGGAAAATGCAGCTTAGGACTTAGAAGTTGTAGAGTCTCTGTCAGTAACCAACCTCAGTCCACATCTCCCTAACATTTTCAAGAACCATGTTGCAATGTCGATCGAATGCCCTCACACGTCCAAGAAGCTTCTTGTTGTTGCGGCAGTTAATTAGTACCTGAATGACTAACAACCATCAGAATGTAAAACTGACCAAGATTCTAAGAGCATATAAGCAAAATCATACCCATTCAATATACAGTTAAGTGATTTCATCAGCCAATATCAAATCTGATAACTCCAATTCCAATAAATGGCATCCGTTAATTAGGGAACTTTGATTGGAGCCCAACATGCCAGGTACAAACTAGTTCTGGGGAATGAAGTCAACAAAACAATGATTTTAACGTCTCTTTATTCCTAGCAAACAAGTCAACATTACTGCAAAACTCACCATGACGAAGTTTTCTCCAAACAGCACCATTACCAAAAATGCCACAAATCAGAATGTTCATGAATAACTCGGCTTTAACTTCACAACTAGTAATCTAATGGTTCTATTCTTT
The DNA here is from genome assembly GCA_015708895.1 of Populus ilicifolia. Lineage (NCBI taxonomy): Eukaryota > Viridiplantae > Streptophyta > Magnoliopsida > Malpighiales > Salicaceae > Populus > Populus ilicifolia. The sequence continues at coordinate 903,885 of SRLM01000076.1, read as the reverse complement.
ATCCCTTAATGATATACTAGGTCTGAAAACATTACCTGGGTATTATTTTTGACACTCATCATCAGAACAGAGAGCGGCCCAGTGCTGAATTCCTCCTCCTCATTCTTGCTCTGTAAAACAGTTTGAAGGAGTGTTACAAGCAACCAAAGACTTCATAAGACAAAAGTAGTTACTAGGCATCTTACTAATTGCAAACATTTTCCTAGCAGATGTAAATTGGTATATCAACGGATAGTAACAGCTCATTCTTAGTTGAATTGTAAAATGAACATCACATTTCACTCGGATTCAGTTCTCTCCAAGTAAGAATTTTAACCATGTTTGCCATCAGCAAAGGACATTGCTCAAATACACATAGAAAAATAAAGGTACTGATTTTTCTTCGGGTTCAGGAAGACAGAGATGCAAAAACTTGACTTAAAAGAAATGAAAGAGAATCAAGTCAGCACAAATGCTCCCCACGTGTTACAATAAAGTTGGGTACAATAACAAGTTGTATCTAATTCAATCTAATTTTCTCTCTAGCAAAAAGTTTCAACATTTGGAAAAATAAAACAGAGCACTATATCTCCTAAAAGTAACATACCGGGGCATCCTCTTCCATTGGCCTACTGCAAAAGATAGAGGAAAAAACTAACTGTTAGTATATTTATGGTCAAGTTCACTATAATATTGAAAAAAAAAAAACAGTACCCATTCAGATATGTATCAAGAGTACAACTTCTAACAAATCACAGCACCTGTTTCCCTTGGAAATTGTCATACAAAAATACACTAGCATAGCGTGGTTGATTACTATAATTGCAATATCTTGACTGTGCATGTAAAGAAAGACATCAACCAAATGAGATGAATTTACAAAGCATGTTTTTGAGTTCCATGAAAATTGTATTTTCTTCACCAAAAAAAAAAAAAAAGTGATTGAGAAATTCCCCAGTAGTCCAGAGTTTACATAATAGTTTATAAAAACTGTGTTAACTGTTGAGAAATTGAATACGCATCAACACATTTTAAGCTTCGTGAAATAATATAAAGACAAAAAAAATTGTTTTTTTGTTCTTTTTCAAATGACAACATTCTCTAATATACAGCAAGCAATTCCAGAAATTAAAAATAACAATGATAATCAGCTACTATTTTAATAAGTAAACGATAATAAAGATCTTCGAGTTTCAAAACGACGCACAAATTTTACCAACACTTTCACTAAAACCGAGCCCTAGTTTGCTACTAAGTAGATAGAGAAATCAAATAAATCGATCCATAGCTAAAAACAAGGAGATTAGGGCTAGAGGCAGTTACCTCATTTTGAATTTTGAGCTTGAATCTCTAGTAGCAAGCTATCAAAATCTGCAGATAAATAAAGCAAGAATAAGTATTTTTTTTCTCCAGGAGAAACTGCAAGTAGTAATCAAGAGACGAAGCAAGAGACAAAAAGAGGACTCTTGTGAACTTACAAGAAAGAGCAAGCTAGGGTTTAGAGTGTGGGTTTAGGGATTTCTTTCTTTCGCCACTCAGATCTGGACGACTGGGAAACAAAATAACAAGGGGTCCGAGACGGTGCAGATTAGTACTATAATGCAGTTGGCACTTTACCATCTAGTAGTGGGTCCAATGGGCCTTTCTATCCAATACGAATTTTGAGATTCATGGCCCAGTTAGCTCCCTTCTATTCTTTTTCTTTTTTTCTCCATGAGCTGTCAATTGTTTTCGGTCAGCTTTCCTTAGGATTCTACATTGCCTTTTTTTTTTCCTGCAAGTTTTGGATTTAGTTTTTTTTTTAGTGGTGGCTTTTCAAAGTATATGTTGTTTGAAAATATTAAAATAATATTTTTTTTATAATTTTATTATTGATATCTATACATTAAAAAAATTTAAAAACACGTAAAAAAATTAATTTTTTTTTTTAAAAGCTCAGTACCTTAATGTTTATCTTAATGTTAGATCATAGAATTAATAAAAGGGAGGGCAATTTATTTTTTTAAGTTGTCTATATATATTTTCTTGACACCCAACATGTTTGATTGCAACCTTTCTACTTGTTTTGTAGCCAAATCTCCAATGAATCTCTTACAATAATGTCATTCTGTATAAATTAATAGCATGAATTAGGCGTGTGAATTGTGAATTAGTTTCGTGGTGCTAAAGACACAAAAGAAGTAGAGATGCGAACAAAAGGAAACATGAAACAAGGAGAAGAGAGATACACGAAAGAAATTATTTCTCTCCTCATGTTTCTCTCGCTTGATGCTTTAAATATTATCAATATTTAGGCAATATTTGAAATTATAATAACAATTATTTTTAAAAATATTTTTTACACATTATTTATTGAGATATGCATTGAAACAATCTTTTTAAAATTTATGAAAATAATGCAAAGAAAAAACATCCTTTTAAACAAAGATATAATTAGTTCACGATCAACTAATTTGCATAAATCTACAGAAAAACCATAGCTCGTTATGCATTCTCTTGGTTACGATTAGTTGACAATCTCATGCGAGTTTATGCAAATTAAAATTAATCTTGCTTCTTCAATCTAGTTTAAAATAAGTATTTTGGATTTGAGAATGCATAACGAGCTATGGTTTTTCTGTAGATTTTTTAATATTATGGTAATGATTGTTATTTAAAATATTTTTTGTTTAAAAATAAAATAAAATAATTATTTATTTTTTTAAATTTATTTTTAATATCAATATAATAAAAATTTTTAAAAAATAAAAGAATAATTTGAAATAAAATATTTTTGCATGGTACCTCACTTGGGATACATTTTCCACTTTAACGCATCTTGAGAGCTTTTTTCCAATCTATTTTGCTAACTGCAAAGTTTCGGACCTTTGTACATCTCAATTAACCAGATAAATTTTTGGATCATGGAAAGTTTTATTTATATATAGTATGATGATTTTTGACTCCTCCCACACCTCTCCATCAATCTTCACTCAACAGTACTCGCATGGATTAATGTGCTAGTTTCCGAATAAGCTCGGAGACATAAGCTCATCAGTGAAACAACAGCAGGAAAAGAGGGGGAGGTAACTTGGACAAAGAATCACTTTATTTCTTTTTCCCTGTGAACATGATTTTCACATTTTCAGTAAAAAAAAAAAGCTCTTGAATAACAGCCATGGGAGAAGAGCTACATGGCGGAATGAAGCGCGCGGGTTCCGTTAAATCCACAAGGACAGCTACCAAGTGATTGTCGTAGGCGGCGACGATCACTTTATTTCTTTTTCCCTGTGAACATGATTTTCACATTTTCAGTAAAAAGAAAAAACCAAGCTCTTGGATAACAGCCACGGGAGAAGAGCTACATAGCTGAATGAAGCGTGCGGGTTTCCTTGAATCCACAGAGATAGCAACCAAGTGATTGCTTGTAAGTCGTAGGCGGCGGAGATGGAAGTTTCTCTATGCCAATGTTGAAAGTTTCATGCAACGGTTCAACAAGAAGATTACTTCCCTCGGCGGTGTACTTGTCAAGCCAAGCTACAACATCGGTAAAAACGATTCCAACGTTTTCATCAGTTTCTCCCGCCGTCAAACCATGCCACATTCCAGGGTACAATTTCATGGTCTTGTCTTCGCTGCTTGCTCGCTCATACAAGGCCTTGCTTATTTCAGGGTCCGTCACCGTATCTGAGTCACCGTGCAACACTAAGAATGGCAGTGTCACCTGTAAATTCAACAACTCAAATTAACTAAACATTGTAGATGCATCGTCAATAACGGGAGCTAAAAGCAGGGCTAGTGACTCGCCTTATTTAAACTTTCCTCCACCCTCATGCTAGTTCTGAGCATTTCCAGCGCTGTTTTCAGCCTAGGCTTGTCTTGGTATATCAGCTTGTTATTCCTTATCTAAACCAATACACCAGCTCAGGAGTTGTCACCAGAAAAAAATTACTTTTATAAATTTCCAGCAATTTCCTTATCAGAACATCATTTTTAAACGAAGGGAAAAAAAGCTTACCTCTTCTCTCTTAACAGGGTCTTTAAAGGCAGAGTCAATGACATCTTTTGACGGGACGATCTTCCACTTTGGTATAAGATCTTCAAAACCAGTCAAGATATTAATAACCACCTGGTGTGGCTTCAACTTCTCCGATATCTATCAAAAAAATTCCATCCCAGTAAATAAGCATGCCCAGCAATGGTTAAATATCTATCGAAAATAAAACATGCCATTTACCTTACACATAGGGGCGGCAAGAACAGCACCATTATAAAAAGAAGGTTCCTTCATGTGGAGTAATAGGGCAACTGCTCCTCCCATGGACTCTCCATACAGGAACCTGCCCTTATACCTGTATTCTTTCTCGGCTGAAAAGCAATGCAAACAAATTAATTTAAGCTGTCTGCAGTTCATGTTATAAATTCACCGTAACATTTGGTAACGAGTGATGAAAACTGGTGGCTAGCTTACCACAAACTGACTTGAAAAATTCATCGCAGTCGTTCACTATACTTTCAAATTTCTTGATGTAACAACGAGAACCAGTGGACCGTCCATGCCCCTCGTAGTCAATTCCAAACACAGCATATCTAGCACTTGCTAGCCTGACTCCACATTCTATTCCAATCAAAATTTGCTCCATTAAGTTACGGTCCGACATTTATATCAAAGACAGTGGTTAGGTATTGCAATAAATCATAGACGGAAAGCAGTTCCAAATTTAGACCACACAAATTATATCTTTGTTTAAAAGGATGTTTTTTCTTTGCATTATTTTCATAAATTTTAAAAAGATTGTTTCAATGCATATCTCAATAAATAATGTGTAAAAAATATTTTTAAAAATAATTGTTATTATAATTTCAAATATTGCCTAAATATTGATAATATTTAAAGCATCAAGCGAGAGAAACATGAGGAGAGAAATAATTTCTTTCGTGTATCTCTCTTCTCCTTGTTTCATGTTTCCTTTTGTTCGCATCTCTACTTCTTTTGTGTCTTTAGCACCACGAAACTTCTAGTGAATTTCAAGTTGTTTACCAAACAAATCAACATTGTAACATGCATGTCATTGAACAAAAAATTGTTACTCGTGTTTAAAAAGAGATTAATAATCGTACGACTTCTATTGCATGGAGTCTGGTAGGTGACAATTGATATGCAAGTGCAAGAAAAAACGTGCTGGTGGGCCTTACAGCCCAACAACAGACCGGTTGCCAAACCAACTAACCAAACTTTTTAACAGACCCACGTTTCCATTTTTGGTCAGACATATAGCTGACCCACTCAGGTGCGCTAATTCATACTCGAATGTGGTGTGAATAATTAGTAAACTTACTTTAATTAAAAAAATAAAATAACAATCATATTCAAAACAAGTTGTTAAAGTGGCATAAGAAATTATGAGTTAGATCAATGGAAATCCGATTAGAAGCTCTCCATTTTACAGTAACTTCAGCATGCATACACACTTGTGGACGCCAAGTTATGGGGCTCAAGTTGCCAAAGAAAGGACTCACGGAAGAGCGTGTTCCAAATCCACGAGGATGTGACGGGGATAAGATAACCAATATCGTCGTGAACCTCCCTCTCAGTGGCCTGAGTTTATCGTGACGTAACATAAAAATGACAGCTGCGGGACATGAGTCGAGTGGACATCCACGGCCAGCTTCAACCTCTTGTCTGATTATTAGCAATAATTGCCCATTCCGTCTGGCACTATCCCTATTTTTCTAACTATATGCATGCAAGACGACAGATGTGTGCGTGGGTGTGAAAGCAAAAGCTCTGGTCGGGGTTAGGAATGAGAACGGGTAAGAGTTTTATTATATTTATACTCGGGTTATTAACAAATTAAGATATTTATATTACATTCATTGAATTTTAGATATTTAACTATGTATTGAATTAAAAAATTATATATATATATATTGAATTAAATGGGATTGCGAATTGAGTTGATAATATCTATATATGGACAGAATACCTTAAAGTTAAATTGGTCATGTTTCAGAAGTAGTTACTGTCACTGCCAAATTGGTAGTGCCTATAGATGGAATACCCATAAAAAATAATTAAAGTGGTCGTTCTGCATGCGGTCACCATTAAATCCAACGGGCAGTAGGATGGTCCGGAACGCGCAGCTCATGGAGGAGTGGGTGTCGTATTATACTCGATCAATAAATGATATCCATATAATTAATTTTTGGGACTGTGCTCTGTTTGAAATAATTTAATTTATTTATTTAAAATTATTTTATATATATTATTTTAATATATGGATGTCAAAAATAAATTTAAATAAAAAGCACACCATCGACAGAAAGACAAACATGCTCACAGGAAACACAAAATCAATTGTTTTTTTAGCTTTGATTTTAGGTTTCAAGTGATCAGAAGAAGAAAACAGGCCAAGCATTCAAATCAGCTAGCATGAACAGTAGGACCTTGCAACTAAAATAAAGAACATATAGAAAAATAAAAGACGTTTCTAAAGCGAATTCATTACCTCTCATGAAACCACTGCACTCCATGCCATACCCTGCAAACTCCATTAATGAGCTCAATAAATCACACCAAACGTCCACCAACACAGACCAGTACCACTGATGAGACTGAGAGATCCCAGACAAAGAGAGAGATAGAGTTCATGGAAGAAAAATACCATGGCAAAGGAAAACAAGTGCTTTTGGAGAACATGAATTCGCAGGCAACCATCTGCATGTAAAGAGCTGCACTCCTCTCGAACTTTTTATATACTCCTGTCGAAACACGATCATAAATATCATCACACATATCTCCACTAACAGCCCAGGAAAGAGAAACAGATGGAGTCAAAACCTTGGATTGTTACCTCCCGATATTCAAACTCCATCGTCTTGCAGAACTAAGGAGAAAGAACGCAACGTTGAAGCAGCATAAACTGATGATCAAAGTTCGAAAAGATCGAAGGGAGATGATGAGCGGCTTAAGGTCAAAAGGTGAGAGCTCTCTTCTACACGCCGAAAAAGAAATATATCTTAACACGAAAAAAATGAAAAATATTTGGGGAGAGGGATCCGGTGAGATTTGTCTACTTATCCTAAATCCTTGAACAGTTAGGATCCCTTGTCAATATTTATAGGAGTTGAGCAGTTCCGAAAGTTACGGGTTGGCACGTGTGCAGACCATCCCGCCACCGCCTTGGCACGGAGATTAATAAGATAGAGAAAAGATTGCAAGCACCTCCCAAATTCCTGTCAACTCCATTCTCATCCTTATCGCTTATACACCCAGAATACTAATTTTGACTAGATTATTTAATGTGATTCACCGTTCTTCGGAGTTTTTTTATTTTATTTTTCTTTCTTTTCTTTTAATGGGAGTTGGTGGGTCCGGCTCAGCTCAAGTATAAATTGTTAATTAAATTTCCTCTATTTTCTTCAGCGCTCAAGTCTAATTTATTCTTGTATGTTTGATAATATATAATTTATTTTTAAAATATTGTTGCGTCTCTGATCTATCATTTCGTTGTATTTTTATCACCAAGACTAAAATTAACATATTATATGATTTGTGCATGACCAATTCACATTTTATATATTTAAAATACCCTTAAATCTTGAATATATATAGGTAGTGTAGATAGTCTTGATCTTCATTTTTTTAAGCTCAATTTGTTACCTGAAGTTTCTGTTCTTAGTCGAGTCTTTCCACTGTCCAAATTATATTGCAAGAAACAATGTTGTTTTGTGAAAAACTTGACCCGTTTCATTTGAGTTTAGGCTTGATTAGGGTTTTTTTAAATAACTTAGGCATTCGATTGAGACAAAATACACGGAGCCCTCAATTGTGACAAAGTCCATAGTTTCGGGACTTTTTGAGGTTTTCAAGGTTTCCTTGTATTTATCAAAAGACACGCATGTCATTCTCATCAACTCCGCCTACTAAATTCTCCCCCGTTATCCCAGTCAAGAAGTTTGCTATGTGACCGTGGTCTTAACTTAGAAGTTGTTAGTTGTTCGATGGTTGTTGGAGACTTACATGATTATTAACTTTAGAATATGTGGGATTAATCATGGTATGTAAAATCTGGCCCGGACACTCACGTTAATTAAAAAAAAATAAAAAAAAATAAAGTAAAAACAAATAAAGATGTGGTCTCTGACGTGTTTTTAAAATGAGAGAGAGAGAGAAAGTTACGTTGACGCCTAAGAAATTAAATTAAATAGGAACTATAAAAATATACGAAGGAGCACGCATAAAACAAAAACAATTTTCATTGTGCTTTAGCTTTATTATATATAAAAATAGGATGTTGTTCATAAATATACAAAATAATTTTAATTATGTTCAAAAATATAATAAATGGTTTTATTAAAGCTGATCTCTCATGTCCAATAACCAAGTACTATAATAAATATAGATTTCATGAGAAATTTTATAGTATTCAGGGAATAATTAATAATATCTTATTAATTATTATTCAATTTTTTTCAAATAAACACAAGTAGAGGAGAGAACTAATAAATAAAGATATTCTTATCATTTTTTATATATCATTGATTTTATATTCTCTTTTATTTTTGTGTTTTTTTTTTAAGATAAATTCTTAAAATAACTGTTAAGATGTTATTAGTTGCTCCCCGAGCACTATAAATTTTTTGTTTTTTTGATATTATTGTGTTTTTTTTTAAATCATACACTGAGATATAAAAGCATTAAAATACACAGAAAAGAAATAATCACATAAGAGAACAACGATTTTATGTGGCTAAACTATGTCTATTTATCTACAATCAAAGAGGAGAAATTCTACAATTATGAGAATCAATTTAATCTTAGAGAACTCTTAGATTTGAATCTCAAATACGCTATCTTCACAGAACATAATAACTCACAATTGCCCACACACAAACAAAAAGAAAGGTTTAAATATATATTTATTAAGAACATATGTATATATATATATATTTGCGTGGAGTGTCCGGGCTAGTTTACGCACACTACGACTAATTCTCACGGCCCACTGAATACTCTGCAAACCCAGTAGGCATGTAAAGTATAGCGGGGATGACATGCATGCACGCCAGGACTCAAACCAGGTGTAGTAAAAGGAGACAAGCCCCTTCCACCCAAGCGCTTTCATGTATTAAAAACATATATTAATTAGTCACAATCCCAGTATTGTAAGGTTTTCATTGCCGGGCCAAACCAATTTACGCCGCATCACAACAACATTACTGGATAGACATTTTGTTAAATAGTTGATGGCATATATTCATAATAAAAATCATTAACGGGATTTAGCTCATGTGCGTCCAGGATTCTAGTTCAAAGAGCCTTTCTTATACTTTGAAAACCAGGGAGATTATGTATTGAAAAGCTTTTAACAAATAGCATCCCAGTATGCTAATAGGTTAAAATCTGACCTTGCACATTAACCGAAAAAAAATCATTAAAACTATAAAACTCAACAGTGCATTAAATGTTGACTCTCATATAGTTGTACTTGGTGAGGAATAAGGTGCTAAACTCAACCTATTTAATAGATAACTTAGATGAAGTTCAATTTATATCGGATGAAAATTTTTATGAGTGTTTGGAATTTATGCTTTTTCAAAATAATATTTTTTGATTAAAAATTAAATTATTTTAAATGTTTTACTATGTTAATTTTAAAAAATAAAAAAAATATTTGATATATTTTAAAATAAAAAACATTTTAAAAAGACCCATAAAAAACACTTTGATTTAATAGGTCAAATCAGAGACCTGATATAAATTTAAAAAAAAACCTTGAAAATTTACACAATGTTATGTTTAGTTAAATAGAGCTAATTTTTCCGAAATTTTGCCTGCAGTCCGCTTGCTTTGATTTGCAAATTGCTTTAGACATTAGTTACAGGATGGTGCTACTGCAAACGGGCTGTCTTCAGGTGGTGCATCCTCTAGGAAATCCTGCTTCCAATTTCAACGAGTCGGGCCAAATTGCAGCGGATTTTTTGTCCATAGGTCAGTCTTTTGAGCACCTTTCCTTTCAACTTGCTCCTAGTTGCACCAATCAGTTGACACATTCCACTCAAGATGACTGCTAGTTTAGACGCAGTTGGTTTTTGGCTAAAGGATAAATCAGTTAGTCTTGATTCTCGACCGAAAAAATAAAAAAAAATAGTAATAGGTGGCAGTTGAATATAGAAAAAGATAAAAAAAAAAACACTTATCGATTAATATTTTTCATATCAGGTCTATCTTTAACTTAAAAACAAAAACATTAAAAATTATTGTTAAGAAAAAAAATAGAACTGAGCATTTTAATCAAAATAGGGTGTCATGTAATTAATATTTTACCCATAATCTAAAAAACCAGCAACCTTTCACAGTACTACAGTAGCTTAAATTGTACCGAGTTGAAACAAAATAGTTCAATCTTAAATGCTTTGTACAAACCATCTCCAAGTGGTTAAACCTTCCCGTCAACAGACCACAAACAAAATTCGCTCATCTTAAGAGAATTTTAAATTTTAAATTCCACAAACAACAAAACGGGCAGCAAACTAACCTCATGCTCCACTACTAATTGCTGTACAATACCAAAGCTCTAACAAGCTTGTTGGGTAAATAGTGGGGTCATCCCTATGGAGCATGGACTTTTTCCAAGTTTAATCGAGATGACCTTTCCATATAACATCCCAGTAATCTAAAGATTAACTACATATTCCACAACTAATCCTAATTAACTTAGTTCATGCCACATCTAATACGGATCATTTCACAGTCCTTGCTTGTGGGCTCCAGTTTGCATTCCCAATTCGTGCAAAATTGGTGAAAGCAAGCTGTAGTTAGTAGAGTTATTGAGCAATGCAATCATTATGATGCCGCCACAAAGATAATTAACGTGAGCAATTTAATGGAAGCATGGAAGCCAGAAACAAGAATTTATATTTTGCCTCTTGTATGAAAATATTTTGATTCCAAAATTGTTCCCGTGCATTACCAAAGGGTGATTCGGTGAATGATAATGATCTTGGAATGAAGGTAAACATTTCCTTAAAACTGCAAAGACTTGGTAATGCACGCAATCGTTAGAGAAAGAATCAGTTGTTCATCAAAGGGGCCCGTTAAAAAACGATTCTGAAAAGTACGTATGATACTATAGAAGATTATCCAGTGGAAACTAAAATAAGTCGTTCATAAAAATAATCGGTGACACAGCCGTGAAACGTGAAATAGAAAGATCTGAGGGTGAAATCCTAAGAGAGCATAAAGGAAGAAGTCAAAATACTTGAAAGAAAGATGGAACTTCAAGTTATAGCTAATTGTAGGGGTCAACCCTAATCCAAATAAATAAGGAAAGAAAAGCTAATCCATGTTGGAAAATTTAGCTAGGTGAGTCTTTTATCAAATGGAAGCAAGAAACACTCCCCTAAGTTCAATTTTAGATGAATCAGATAATAATGTTCCAGTAACAGATAATTACCTAAAAAAATCAAACAGGTGGGATGTAGATGGTAACCAGATGTATATGGTAGAGGCCAAGTAAGAAAGATCACCTAGCTTGACCAACTATGCTAATTTTTAGCATATAACTCAAAAGGTTTTGGAATAGTCAGCGGCAACACTAAAGGCAGAAACCAGACCAGCCATCCCAACAACCTGTGTCCAACTTCTTGTCCCAGCAGCAACAGCTGCCCCTGCCACAGCACCCGCAATTAGAGGATTCACCTGTACGAAGAAAAAACTTTGATATGTTCTTCACCTAATCATCAACCGTTTCCAAGAGCACCGTGTTTGATAAATGAACATTCTTTTTTTGTGCAAGTCAACAATTTGCAAATAATCATCCTAAATACACAAACATGCAAAGATGCAAAAGGCATCTATTTGATATTTGTAATTTAAATTATAATTCAACTATTGAATAAGATCATATCAGTCACTGAAAATAATGGTGGAGTGGAAACAACAATTGGTGAAAATAGGAATGACACCAACCTAAGGGTAGAGCCTTTGTAGAAAGACCCAGTAAAGAGTAAACTATATAAAATCATCGCCTTAAAACATTATATTTCCTTAAAAGAAAACAACAGAGACTAAAATATATGGTCTAAAACTGCCCTTGATAATATTCATAATAAAATGAAGCTCATATTATTATGATCTTTATCCTTGCTTTTCTCATCCACCACTCCCTCCTAAAAAAGGGGATCTCACTAACAATTTGATGCATGCAGGAGAAAAAAATAAATATTTCAATAACTTAGATCTTACAATTATCAAAATGATAATGATTCAAGTTGTGTTGATCTATGAGTAGCAATGGCAATAAGGTTGATATATAACTAACCCAGTCATTCTGCCTCCTATACCTTTGAATTCCACAGCAAGTAGCAGTAAAAACTCCAGCAACAAGCCCTGGGCAATAAGACAGTAATGCAAGATCGAAATAAGTGAGCTTTGGAAACAGCTGATAAATGTTCCGAAAGAAGCAGCAAATGTGTCTTGAAAGGAACAGCCATATGCAAGAACCATACACTGATGCTGTATTATAACTAAATATCAAAGTGCTACACATACCATAGAACTAACATCTCTATGATTCTATTTCCTAAAACGTAGATGTCTAATCCTAATTGACTAATTCATTGGTCTACTCTTTATCGACCTCATGATATGTCTTTTATTTCATATGCTGTCTTAATTGGATGGATAAGTGCTCGCACACCCATCCAAGCCAATTTGCATTTGCACCTAACCGATCCCCAGATACATTATGCTTTTCTACTGGTTGCAAGCTTGTCGAAAACCACCTAAATCATCTCCCTCTAAAAGCATTGTCTGAAATATAAATTAAAGTGTAATGCTATAGCTTCAAAAAGGCAACCAAATAAGAGATATTCAGCGAATTACCACATTGGAAACCGAATTTCCCTATTGTCTTTGCCTGCACATGAAAATAAAATAAAAAAAGCCACGCCAAAATGAAAAAAGAAAAGAAGATTCAAGAAATGAAATGGTAATAGAAACTAGCTTGCCACAAAGGAAGCCCGAGCTACGCCAGTCAGGCCTGTAGGTACACAAAAAGAAAACAAATTCACTAAGTGTCAATATTGAATAGATGGTAGATACTAACAGGTTGAGAAGGAAATCACCTCTTTTACTAGCATCATAAGGACCTATGCATGACCCCCAAATTGCACCTGCCTGAACAGAAATCACAAAGGTTCATTCAGTTTTCAGTAATCAAACAATCAGTCAAGGTTTCTCTCTGTCTGTCAATGGAGTTTCTGGAGAGTTATGATTACCGTTCCAACACGGAGTACGGAATCAACGGCGAGGGAAGAGCACGGCACCGCACCAATGAGTTCTTCTTCCATTTCCCTCTCTCTTCCCACTTCTGAATTCCCATTTCTCTCCCCCTTTTCACCCTCCGGTTACCAAGACCAAAGCCGTAGCTGAAAAGGGCTAAAAACGACGTAGTATGCAAATGTTACGTTTTATCTGCGAAGATGACGTCATTATTTCGGCAAAACCCGTATGTGTAAATTACTAAAAGGCCTTGAACGACGTCGTGGAAAGGAGGCCCTCCAAAAGAAAAGAAAAACCCTAGATCCCTTTTCCATCTCGTCCCAACGTCTTCAGTCTGTCTCACCTACACGGCGCTCTTTTATCATCTAACGAAGGGAGAGAGGGCTCAATTTTTATCTGTGTATTAGAGAGCAAAAATGAGTCGGGCAGCAGCAGCAGGAGCAAAGGGAAAGAAGAAGGGGGCGTCGTTCGTTATTGATTGCGCTAAGCCGGTGGAGGATAAGATCATGGATATCGCCTCACTCGAGAAGTTCCTCCAGGAGAGGATCAAGGTTGGTGGAAAGGCCGGTGCTCTTGGTGACTCTGTTACCGTGACTCGTGAGAAGAACAAGATCACCGTTACCTCCGACAGCAACTTCTCTAAGCGGTACTTGCTCATCAATCTTTATTTATGTTCGTTGCTAGAATCCATCCTCATTCAGTTTCTTCTGCGCTTAGATTTTTTTCTATAAAAATCAATCCTTGAAATTCTTCTTACGGAATCCTCTATGTTGGTGATGCAAATGACCAAGTTTCTTAAGAATTAGGAGTTTGATTCATGTTCATGAGAACTATGCGTTTTGTTTTGTCTGGAAGAACAATAAATCATCGTCTCAGCAATCCTTGATTATAAATATATATTAAAAAAACGAAAATCTGCTCGTAGTCTTGAATGTAGTTGCAGATGATGAAAATCAAGCGTCTCCTTCTCACTTTATCATGACTTCATGTGACTGCTGGACTGATTGATAATTTTCCCAAGGTACCTAATTAGGTGAAAATGAGGGATAAGACATTATTATTTATAGTTTTGTTTTGCGAAGTTTTTTGTTATGCAATTGACTGACAAGCGGCTAGATTGAAGAAGGCTTTGTATCTTTGGATTGATGGAATATATTGATTGTTGTTCATGCATAGGATTTGAAGATCCCTGATGTTATTATTTTCTATTTCGCATCCAACTTCTGCTGGTTGTCTGACCTAAATATTATTTCATACTATTTGTGCTTCTTCTTTTTTCCAGGTATTTAAAGTACTTGACCAAAAAGTACTTGAAGAAACACAATGTGAGGGACTGGCTTCGAGTTATTTCTTCCAACAAAGACAGGAATGTTTACGAATTGCGCTACTTTAACATTGCCGAGAATGAGGGAGAGGAGGAGGACTGAAGACGCAGTTCAGTTTTTCTTCTAATTATCTGTTCTGTTTACTCATTTTAGGGCCTCCATTATCGATAACAGCGGTTGGGTTTTCCTCACTTGTTCTTTGAAATTTTGGCTACTGATAAGTGGATTTCTATTTTCAATTTTCATGTATTAGATGCTATTAATACAATCCGAATTTCTTTTTAGGGTTTGGCTATAGAGATTGTCGTGGCTGGGTTCTTGTTTCTGCCATATAGTTGCCTTGTTTCTGACTCGTCTTGAATCATCAATGCATGCTCATGGTTTCTGCTGCTTACTTAATATAGCACTGCATGGTTGTTATGGGTTTCTTGTTATCAAATTAGGCTTCTCTGATGTCGCACTGATTGGTCTTGTACTTTTATCTTCCTTGTTCGGTTAGTTCGGATTAATTGATAGCATCAATGCTGTTATTTGTTTACATTGATGAGCTGTGGATTGGGATTTTACTCGTGGATGATTAGCGAGGAGTTTTTTTTATCATTCCCTTGGTGCAGCACTCTTTTTGTGTCCTTGTTAATTGCGGTCAAGATAGAATAATATATATGTATTAGAAATCTATTTTACTCTCCTTTTAACATGTCTTCTTGTTTAACTCGAATATTTTAAGAAATGATTATAATTTTTTTAGTTTATATTGAGTGTGGAAGTTAATAATAGGATAATAATCTAGTTATAAAAAGTGGCACTGGGTTGGTGGGTTAATTTAAAATCTAGTTGACCTGGGGCTTAGGTTAAAAAAAATGATTAACTTGGTGAAATCTGGTTATAATCTTAGGTTGATAGACAACTCGGTAAAATCTTTTAAAAAAATTTGTGAAAATGTTATCATTTTATCTGATTTGTAATGGGTATAATGTGACAGGTTTGGTTGAATCAAGTTGACTTTTACATGTAGGGATGTTGTTTTAAATCAAGATTAACATTAAAAATAATTTTTAAAAAAAAATATTATTTTAATATATTTATAAATAAAAAAAGATTTCAGAAAGAGCTGCNGAATCAAGTTGACTTTTACATGTAGGGATGTTGTTTTAAATCAAGATTAACATTAAAAATAATTTTTTTAAAAAAATATTATTTTAATATATTTATAAATAAAAAAAGATTTCAGAAAGAGCTGCGATGCATTTCATCATTTTAGAGGTATCCATTTGCAAAGATGGTAAATCTTTTAATCTTGTATGACGTGTCCTGGGATGATCTTTGACACTACAAAACCTGAAGAATAAGAGCAGCCACGATATACGTGTATTGGCCAGACTTAAATAACAAGTGCCTCCTTAAAAGAAATTATTAGGTGAATCAGCTGCATTACTTTATTAGGATTATGAACAAATCAATTATGGAATGATGTATCGTCTTTTATTTTATATTTATATCCGTGTTGATTTTTTTTAATGTTTGGATGATTGATTAATTATCTGTTATAAATTTGGATAATTTATCATATCATTTAATTTTGTCAAATTTCATCCGATTTAAAATGTTGATATGGATTAAGGTAGCATTAGTAGCTTTAATGAAACTCAACAAAATAAGATGATGCAGGAGCTGGTTGAATGAACTCTGAATCAGGGGTGGAATTCGACAACATTAACACAGTGGGGTGGGTTACAGCTCTTGCCTAAAATCTAGTGTATACACTCATCGAGCTACCATGACATAAAGAAGGTGATTTTCACAAGCTCTTCAAATTTTTTATAGAACTTAGTTGCAAGTTAAGAATGAGGTCACCCGACAAGAAACCAGGGGATACTCGGAGTGGGGCGGGGAACATTTGAGATCTGTGTGCATTTTAGTCCTTGAATCTTATTTTTTAAAACTTCGAGTTATGGATTATTTGATAGAAAACAAGTATATGCACTTCTAGATTTTGGATATGAGTGGCCCGTGTTTCATTTAAGCCGGGTTGAGTTTTTTATAACGTAAAAAATGATATCCGCACGTTGCTAGCATGCTTTCAAGAGGGATAGGATGGTTTCCTTTAATTATGTGATAGAAAAAATAGCAACAATAAATATAATGAATTCTTTAAGAAAAGATTATAACAATGACCATAAAAAAGAAATAAAAAACTTGTCCAAGTTAGAAAAACTATAAAAATAAATTTCAATATAACTTGATGATAAAAAATAAAACTAAAAATAAATATTAAAAATAACAAAATAAAACATTCCGGGCTAACATGAAAAAATTGCAACTGGAGTCGCAAAACTAAATCAATTTTAACCAATTTCCAACAATTCAAATATAAAATGATAAAATAAAAAAAACTATCAAGATAAACAAATTAGAAAAACATTTTCTTACTAGGAATGATAATTTAGTACTTGGAAATCCAGTCTTGGTGAATATGTATTTTTTACATATTTAACTTATATTATTAGTAATGGATTCAAACTTCACCCGATATATATTATATATATACAAACTTATTGTCATCCCCTTTACTGATGATATAACTTGATAAAAAAACAAAATGAAAAAAAAAACTTAATTAAAAAATTGCTTTAAAAAAATAATATATTAAATCGAATTAGATCAACTTAGGTCAACACATAAAATTTACAACTCAAGTTATAAAACTATGATAACCTTATAAAAAAAAAAACATGTTGAGGCAAAGTTCCCAATCAATCTAAAATTAAAAAAAACTAATTAAAAAATGATAAAAAAAATTAACAATGTCAACCTAAATTAATATATCAAACCTGAATTATGAGACTAGTTAATTTAATATTGAAGGATAAGATTAAAAAATAAATCAATTAAAAAACAAAAAAAAAACTTGAGTCGATCTAGGTCAACACATCAAGCCATTGACTTAGGTTGCGAGACTGGAATAAGTTTGTAAAAAGCAAACAAAAAAAATCATAAAGTCTTATTTCTAATGAACCCAGATATTGAAAGGTAAAATTGAAAAAGAAATCAATAAAAAAACAAAAAAAACCTAAGTCAATTAGGCTAATACATAAAACTCTTGATCAAAATTATAAAATTAAAATAACTTCATAAAAAAATAAACTATAAAACTCAATATTTAATAAATATTAATATTAATATTAGAGGATAAAAAACTAACTTTAAAATAAAAAATATTATTTAAATGAACAAGATTTTACAAAAAGGTAATAATGATTTTTTTCCACTATATTTGTTTTACAATTGTTTTTGTATTTGCGGTGCAACACCAAATTGTGTTTTGTACTATAGAATTCACTAAACAATTGAGTTTAAAATGTAGGTTCTGTGAAGTAATATTTATATGTTTTTTTAATTAAGTTTCATAAAACTCTATTTATTTTTAAGTTTTAAAAATGCTTTCAAAAAAATTAATTTTTTTATTTATATCAAATTAATATTTTTTTATGTTTTCAACTTATTTTGTTACATTGATATCAAAAATATTTTTTAAAAAATAAAAAAATATTTTAATGTAATTATAAGTAAAAAACACTTTAAAAAATAACTACAGCACCCTTCTACACACAACTATAAAATATTTTATATTTTTTTATTGTATATAAACTTTAACTATAATTTTTACCAAATATATATTTAAATTTAACTAACCATACCTAACCATATTTTTTTAATTTTAATTTTTTAAACTATAATCACAAGAACTACTTCAAAAATAAATACCTTAACTTTTTTTCTAAACACTAACGCACCACGTGACTCTGATTAAAATACTCACATGTGCAAAATATCTGGCATTAATTAAATGCTTTCCTCGACAAGAAAGATTTGCCGACGTCCATTCCCAGAGAAAAGAGGTGGCAAATGATGGCCAATTCGTGATCTGCTAAAACATGGTATTATTTGTTTAGAGTTTTAAACTGTGGTTTAAATAAAAAACAATCAAAATAATATTTTTATTTTTAATCTTGAACCATACTTTAAAACATGAGATTGACGACGTACTTAAATAGGTTGGGAGAAAATTCACTTGGCATTTAATATCTTGCTTAAAGGAAATGGACAATAAAATAACAATACTGTAGAGAAAGAAGAAGACACTCCCACCTGTCTATATTCGTGATTTCCATGGAATGGTGCGTCATGCACTTCATAAATCGTTGAATCTCAAACAAATAGTAGAAATGGAGACATTTTATGTTAATAAAAAGTAATTAAAAGTGCAGTAGTTTTTATTTTTAGATTTTTTAAAAAAGTAAATTTGTGTTTAAAAAATTATTCAATTAATATTTTTTACGTAATAAAAATTAAAAATATTTTAATATATTTTTAAATAAAAACTATATTTAAAAAACCAACACAGTAATAAATAATAAACCATATTTTGTGCAGTTTCAATTATAGGTTCCGCGTACAAGGAGCTGTTAAAAGTAAACATTTATAACTCTAAAGAGTTGATTTTATGACTAAAGAAGTCTATTATTTGATTTTTTCCCTCTAAATACACCATACTATATAATTAAAAAAACAATTTAATTTCAAATAATGTACAAATTAATTCGAGAATTTAAAAAACATTTAATATCTGATTTCAAGTCACCTTGTTTGTACTTCAATCACTTGATTTGAATCTTAGTTCTCGCAGCAGGGATTGGTAAATGATGGCTCCACCTCCACGTCCTAGTATACATGAAGAATTCATCTTTATAAAACAAAGTTTGGATTGAGACAAATCAAAGCAGCACCTGTCGCTATATTTTTCTCTAAAAACATTATTAACAACCCTCACACTCCTCACCTGCCGCCGTTCGGTCGTCGGTCATTATCCCGTGAACTTGTTCTTGGTAAGTTTTCTTTATCAATCCAGTTCCTATGTATCATATCAAAATGCGCGTTTCTAGTGCATGATCATAGACAGTTTTCCATCTCGAGATTGCATTTACTTAATCTGATTTTGTTTTAGTCTGTTAGATTTAATTTTTCGATACATGATCGTTTTTCTTCTTCTTCTTCTTATTATTATTATTATTTAATTTTCGAAATTAACAAGCAAGAGCATCTTTGTTCAATCTAACTGTGGCATTTAATGAGAGCAAAAACAAATTAAATTTTGGTCTTGAATTATTGGATTTCTCTGCGGCTTAGACTTACTTATTAGTTGTTAATTCTTCAGGTTTTGTTAGTGTTCTGCAATAATTGCTGATGCTGCAGCTCATTTAAGCTGCAGCTTGAGGTTACTACGATGGCCTCCGCGTATAACCAAAGTGATGGCGGCAGATTTGGAGATACCAATATTGTTGGGCATGAAAAATGTGAAAGCTACTTCCTTTTCCGAGGCGAAACTACCCTTGGAGAAGGTTTTCGGACCTTCTTATATTTTCTTGGCCTTGCTTATTGTTTCATTGGATTATCAGCTATAACTGCTCGTTTTTTCCGGTCCATGGAGAATGTTGTTAAGCAGTCGAGGAAAGTGGTGGAGATTGACCCAGACACGAATGCTGAAGTTATCAGATATGAGAAGGTGTGGAATTATGCAATTGCAGACATTTCTTTGCTTGCCTTCGGGACCAGCTTTCCTCAGATTTCACTAGCTACTATTGATGCCATACAAAATATTGGAAACCTGTATGCTGGAGGTTTGTAAATTGTAACTTTTGCAAATCATTTCAAATTTCTTTCTATACAGACATTTCAATTGAATTTGGATGCATAAGTATGAGGTTTGTGATATCATATATATTGAACCTGTGCGCTTGTTGTTTAATCCTAAGCTGCTGTCTTTACTATTTCAGCCATCCATGATTTCCTCACTCACTAGCAGTTGAACCAAGTGGAGTCAATTTTATTTATTTATTTATAGGCTGTTTGCCTCTTTGCTTTTGCCAGGCGTTGCCAATTTATGCCCTAATCTCATCTTGCCAAGCCAAATAATATTCGGAAAATGACACCACTGTTTCCTTCTATCTTTCATATACTGGGTGGGGTTGGCCATCAGTGAGCTCAGCTTGGAGTTATCTGATTGATTTTCTATGGTTAATGAAAGTTCTTGCATATCTATAATCAGTGAAAATGTTATTGTGAAAGAAAAAAGTTGTAAGGTTTTGAAATTTCAGATTGAATATGCTGTTCTTTTTTTTTAATGGTCCTGTATTGATTATGTTGTTAATTTGTGATGATGGAAATAAAATTCTATCAAGTTTGATTTGATGAAGTTAACAGTCTTTTTCACGGCCTCTCTCATCCTTGTATAAACTTTTTTAATGTTATGTATGATTGCCTGTTGACATGTTAGTAGTGATCGATAATAATCAGATAGGTGATATTTGTCTTACATTTTGAATCATTTGGCTTCCTATTATTGACAGTTTGCATAATTTGTGTGAAAAGTGAGTGGTGTCTCAAGTTGACATTTTTGAGAGTTTGCAAAATGACTTAATGTATAGGGATGGGTCCTGGAACACTTGTTGGCTCTGCTGCATTTGACCTTTTTCCAATCCATGCTGTTTGTGTTGTGGTTCCGAAAGCCGGAGAATTGAAAAAGATAGCTGATATAGGAGTTTGGCTGGTGGAGCTGTTTTGGTCTTTCTGGGCATACATTTGGCTTTATATAATTTTAGAGGTAATTTCCGCATTCCCCTCTCACGTGAACTGCAACAGTGAACAATTTTGGAGTATATTATGGCTTTGCTATATATGTTTTGATTCATTGATTAAGATCTTCATTTTCGCTTTTAGCCACTGGATCTTTTAACTTTCCTGGACATTTTCATATTGTTGCTCTTATGTTATATTGTCAATGTTCTCAACTCCACTACATATGTACATAAGCATTTTGCATTAGTTTATTTTAATATAGACTGGTCATGCTATGATATGTTATAGCTGGATAGGTGTCATTAACTAAACCTCCCTGTTCCCCACTAGCGGTTCTTGAAATTACATCTGGATTGCAACAAATGGATAAAATAAATGTCACTACAGGTGGGGTTCATGATCTGATTATCTCATGTTTTTTTCTTTTCTTTCCTTTTTTTTTTAATAGAAGCAGAAAACTTAACTGCATTTGAAAAGATGTATTTGTGATTGAAGTATACATATATCAAGCACTTTCTTGGCAATAAAAAGGTCTTGACTCTTGCTTGTGTTGCAGGTATGGACCCCGAATGTCATTACGCTTTGGGAAGCCTTATTGACGGTATTGCAATATGGTTTACTGCTAATGCATGCTTATGCTCAAGACAAGCGCTGGCCTTACTTATCTCTTCCTATGTATGTCTTTCTTTCTCCCCTTTTATTTTCTTGTTGAATAAAAGCAATCACTTAACTGGCTCTGTGTTCCATCATCCTGCTTCTGATGCTTCTTGTAATCTGAAGTCCAAGGACGGAAAGGCCAGAGGAGTGGGTGCCGGGAGAGGTCCCTTCTCCTACACAGGAGAACAATGTGTATGGGGAGTACTCTGACTCTGAGATACTTCAAGTTGGTGAAGAAAATAGGAATGTTGTTGACATATTCTCTATCCATTCAAATAATGGTACAGGTGCATTTCTGCATTAATACTAATGGTAGTTTAACAACTTTCATACCTCAGCACTCTACTCTTAAACAGTTCATAAAAAGTGGGCCACATACCATTTATTGTTAATTTTCATAAGTGGTCATGAATTGTGGGAGTGACTGGCATGGTTAACACTGCAAATATTTTTCCACCTGATTCATCTTATAGAAGCATGAGGCCTTAAAGTCACTGTGAGATTACAATGATATAAGATGATAATAGAATGTTAAACTTGCAACTAACAGAATTGGTGGTGGAATGGGAATGCAACTTAAGACATGTTAATTAAGAACATATGCAGCTTTCCATGTTTACCAAAAAAATGAGAAATTAAACTGAACTGTGAGGTTTTCTTTATGTGAAGGGGCATTAAAATTATTTCTTATTCCCTAAGCAAGGCTTAAGGATTCTTTTCTAGCTAGGATCTTTTCTGTAAATCTTTGTACTTTAGCCTATCGAGCATGCTTTGCTTCTCTTGTTTTCTCAAATAAGCACATACATACTCAATGCTAGAAAGATAAGACACCCTGTATAGTGTTTAAATGAAATCATTATAGTCAAACAATCAAGTTGCTGCATCAATTAGGTTTTGCATATGTGAGACGATGACAGATTAGAACCCAACCATGAATTTTTGTAACTGTATCTTTTTCAACCTAGAATTTTTTCTGTTCAGCTCCAGTCTATCAAAAAGTGCCTGTAACAGATGACGCAGCTGAATCCTCCAACAAACATTTTCACCAGGAGAAAGATTTAAATGTGCTTTCTCTTTGGAAAGAGCAATTTGTGGATGCACTCACGGTATTGCAACTCATGCTATATATATGTATGTATTTTTAGTGACTGCTATAAGAAATTGATGGCTAATTCATTCTGGCCAATAATGATTCCAGGAGTCTTTTGGATACTTCCTGTATCCAGATGGTGGTGCCCTTTTGCTTTAATCAATATGTTTTCCTTGCTGGTAAAAAATAATAACGCTCAGGATCATTTCTCTGTGTTAAATAAATTTTCACACATCTCATGCCATTGTAAATTTGTAATATTGTCTGGCGCCCGTTGCCTTTCAGGGAGTTCATTTTGAGATTTTATCAAACAGCTTTGTGCATGGAAGTCTATGTTTAACCTTCTTTTTGCTCATGGTTGTCTGCAAAATTTTCTTATTTTCCGGGTCTTTTCCTGCTATTTTGGGGGAATAATTTCAAGTTTTTTTTTAAACAGTTGGAAAGTCTAGAATCAAGAAAACTAAACAGTATTCATCTACGGGTAGCAAGAATGTCCTGGCAACTAATCCTTGCACCTTGGAGACTTTTGTTCGCTTTTGTGCCTCCATATCATTTTGCTCATGGCTGGATTGCCTTTATTTTCTCTCTACTATTCATCGGTGGAATAGCTTACATTGTAACAAAGCTCACTGATATCATAAGCTGTGTCACAGGTTTCCAAACTCTCTACAAATTATTATCCCAGTTTCCTTTCCTGGAGTTGTTGATTATCATGCTATATCTACTCACCCTTTGTTTTCACAAATGGTTTATATCATTGCAGGAATAAATGCTTATGTCATTGCATTCACAGCATTAGCTAGTGGAACTTCATGGCCAGATTTAGTGGCGAGTAAGATTGCTGCTGAACGCCAGACAACAGCAGACTCTGCCATTGCAAACATCACTTGCAGGTTTTTCATTGCTGTACTTAATTTGGGACTTTCTTACATTATATTTGGTCGTTTTCAAATACCTAAATGTCTCCATCACAATGTTTCTTATTCCAAAAGAGATTCAGGGAAACCTCATTGGTTTGAGTATTATAGCTGGTAATGGGTTTTTGTTATGCTTGTGGTTCGGAATACTGGATGTTAGTGTCAGATTTAGGAAAGACAGCTATTTTTTTTATTTTTTATCTTATTGTAGTGTGCTGTTTAAGTTAAAATCCAAACCCATAGACAGAAATTCATGCAAGTATAACGCTGACCTTTATGTAATACTATTATGATATGTAAAACTGAAATGGTAAAGGAGGACACGTGCCAAATCTTCAATCTCGTTGAAGTTGTTCAAGCAAATTAACAGTGGAGAGATGTTCTCCGAAATGATAATACTCTTAGAAATTACAAGTGGTAAATTTGAGATGTAGAGAATTCCATGTACAAGGACTGGAGTTTTGTTCTCTTCATCTTTCTAGCCTTCAAATTCTCTCTTTGTTAAATTTTGTTTTACCACCTGCTGAGAGATAAAATTCTATTATCATGCAGATGTAGTTGCACAAACATGAACTGATCTGTCCCTTTCTTTTCTTTCCAGCAATTCAGTGAACATATATTTAGGAATCGGCATTCCATGGCTTATTGACACTGCCTACAATTTTTTCATGTACAACGAACCGCTGCATATTCAAAATGCTGCTGGACTCAGCTTTTCATTGCTCGTTTTCTTCTGTACTTCTATAGGCTGTATTGCTGTTCTCGTGTTCAGGCGTTTGACACTGAAAGCAGAACTTGGAGGACCAAGGATCTGGGCATGGGTAACATTTGTGTATTTCATGTTGCTTTGGATTATTTTTGTTGTGCTCTCCTCCCTCAGAGTCTCTGGCATTATTTGATAGAAAGCTTTTAGCTAAAATTTATTTTGGGTTGCTTCCCATTATTTGAAAGGTCTCTTGTATCCATTGAATTCTCTCCAATTAAGGTCTTTTAGGATTCCCTTTGTATCATTCTGTTATAATACAGCACTACAGATTCGTAGCAACGGCATTGGTCTGATCTGCTATGCTTATTTTTCTCACAACACTGGATCCCGTTATTGTAATTTGCTACGTGTGGGCACGACTTTTAACGGGCTGCTCGATTTCGCCATTCATGTTTGTTTTCACAATGGCCAAGCATGTAACTTTTTCTGGAAAGCCTTGGAAGGCAGGTGTGAGGATGTGAGGCCCCAAGGTGCATTGTCTACAGAAGAATCTTGCTCCAAAGCAAAAAAGGATCACTTGACAACAGCGTTGGAGACCAGCACAAGCAGAGAATAGGTAAGATGTCAAGAACATACAATCAATGCATCCATCTTTCATCCCTACAGCCCCACGGCATGGCCGCAAAAACTAAATACTGATATTGTATGCGTGAAATGGAGATTTGTCAGTTCATCTGCAAGCTGTGGAAGCAGCAGAACCGTCAAGGACTGTATTATCAAGTACCAACATCAGATGACATCTAACAATTTGAATCACCTCATTCAAGATGCTAGCAAACCTAGGTCTTAATAATCTTGACGAGCTTCTGGGGTTGGGATCCGATAAACGCTAGGACCTTACACTGCAGCAGATGATAGAAAATGAGATGTAACAGCATGCAAAAAACCATTTTTATTGCTTTTTCAGGTTTCTAAGTTTTATTGCTTTCTCATGGATAAAAACCATTCAGTTATTCGGATTACACGCGACAAATACTTAAAAGCATTTGTCTCATTGTCTGACTTGGCTAGGGGATCAACTACCCAATCTGTGAAAATATAATTCCAGTTTTGCAAGGTGAATTTGATCCTCAACGAAAAGCAGGGAAAAAAAAATTACTTAAATGCATATTCACAAGAGGGCACGTGAATATAAAATTCTCTAAATACGGCAGGAGTCCCAGTTCAACCAATTTATTGCAGCAACTCCCGTTAACAATCCTACTACAAGGTCTAGCGGCTCCATTCATCAGTGGGTAGGAAACGATCCCCCAATTCAGGGTAAATTTCCTTTTCGCCAACAAAACAATGTCTTGCCTAAGCAAATGCACCCGTGCAAGCTGTGGCTGGAGTTGCTTCCAGCTGTTTCCTTGGAGCACTGTATTTCTTGGTAATGAATCTGCAAGGCAACAATGATATAAGAAAAGCTGGCAAAAGCATTTTTTTTAAGAGATTAAAACGGCTTAGATGGAGAACAAGAATAAGACAACCTCGCAGAAATTGAAGGAAGACCTGCTTTATGCAATGCTCACACCATAAAATGCCAACAAAGGTATTGAAATCAAGGAAATATGGAATACTAAATGTAGGCATGCAAGTTATATGAATTTTCAGGTTACCTGAAGAAATCCCTCCACAGCAACTCAAACATCAACCAGTTCATTCCAGTATCAGGTGAAACGCTGCCGCCGCCACCACTGAGATTTGAGGCACCAGAAATTGTTCTATCAATCAAATGTATCATTAATGAATGCATGCTTTCTAAATATTGCAACAGCATTATAAGGGAAAGAAAAGAGAAAATCTAGGGCACACCTTGTAGCAGTCTTCTTAAGCTCATCAAACATGGAACGGGGAGAGATGCATCCCGCTGTGAGCCATGGAGAGATTTTGCAGGAAAAGTTTGCACCATATATGCTGTCATGGCTGCCATTAGTTCCCTTGGGAGGTTGTGCTTGGCACTCAGCTGCAAATTTCTGGAGCCTCTGTAGTGCTTCAGCCTCACCTCCCACCACAGAAGCATTTGCAGTTGCCTTCCCATCCTGCATTTTCATTGAAGGACGGTATCATCAGTGCAATCAAAGGTGCCAATAAGAAGGTTGCCAGGCATTCTGTTTGGATTAGAAGTTGCAGTTTCAAGAGGAATGGAAATCCAGAAAGGTAGCAAACAGAAAACCACTTCTCAACGGTGTATGCATTTTGAAAAATGAGAACCTGGGATCAGAAAGTATTCAAGCTAACGATGCAGAATGTTGGAAATTCAGATTACAAGATTATAGCATTGCGATGGAAATTCAGATTACAAGATTATAGCATTGCGAGGTAAGATTGATCTACTAAATAAACACTGTTTTCATCTAGTATCCATCCATCATAATTGAACATCGTATTGTTCAATTATAAAACCTTTTCATTTCAAGTTATATCTTAGCCTTCTAATCAAAGCTAATTTCTATTCACATTCTTCCTAGCAAAACACAGTTTTCATAAACATGCCAACATCTCTAACATGATAGTCAAAGCACACAAGCATAGCAAAAAAAAAAAAAAAACACATTTATAAAGAGGCCGAACCTGAGCTGGGTTGAGACCCAAATCCAATAGATTAGGGATATCCCCGGGCTCCACATCTCCTCTTGAAGGCAAACCCTTTAATTCATCCAAAGCCTCAACGGTCTTCCTAATCTCCAAACCCTCCACTTTCTCCTTAAACCCACCATAATTCGATGGCATATCTTCCAACTCGAAAGGCAAATCATCCAAATGATACAAAGTACTTCCCCAAAAGTACTTAACCTCAACTCCTTCATCTTTCATAACCTCCTCAATTTTGTCCTCTGCCTTAACCTCATCATGAGACACCTCTCTATGCGCATACACAGCATCAGCTCCAATAGCCTTTGCTAATTCAATCAACACGGTCTCCGGTCTCCCCACTCTCACCACAAGATCAGATCCTCTAGCCTGCAAATTCTTGCGCAGGTCAAAGACAGATTCAATCAAGAAATTGGCACGATAAGGTCCAGTTTTATCAAACCCAGAAGAGGATTTGCCATAATCTCTCGGGTCGAAACAATAAACAGGCAAAACAGACATCGAGTCGTTGTTGGCAGAGTTGAGGCACTCATTGTCATGGACACGCAAGTCATTGCGAAACCAAACGATGCACGCTCGGCGAGTTCCGGCAGCATTGGAGGGGTCAGAGGGGCGGCGGGGGCCAAGAGTGAGGGGGGTTTGAAGAGGGTTGGCAGAGATGGTAGACTTAAAGGAGAGTTTAGGAGAAGAAGTGGAGGAAAAGAGAGAGAGGTGAGTTAGAGAGGTAGCTTGAGTAGGTATTTTCGCCTTGGTTGGTGGAGAGTTAAAAAGAGCTGAGATTTTAGGTTGAGTTAAAAAATGGGTAGGTAGAATGGTGGCGAGAGAAAGAGAAAGAGAAGCAGTGGCAAAAGGGGATGAAGAGACAATGGCAAGTTTCTGCTTTTCTTCCTCTGAAACGGCTTCTGGGGTTTCTGGGTTTCGAAGTTTGGCATCCATTTTTTTGGAAGGAGTTGTTGCCGCGGGAGAGAAAAGTTAGTTGAGTGTTTGGTTAGCTCCTTCTTGATTGTCTCCTCGCCTTAAATAACATGGACGCCGGGGAGGTTTAAACTTTATTACTATAAGCACCAACCTCGTGTCTGACTGCCCTCACCTCACCAACTTGGACTTCGGACTTGGAGGGGTGTTTTGGGAATTACGCCCTTGGGTTGGTAGAACCTGCAAGGCTGCCCGCGAGCAAAATGCAAATAATATGTGGTTAGTCATTAAAAGGTTATATATTTTTCTATTGCCATGACAATGACATGTAGATTTCGAGTGTCTTTGTTTTCGCATTTTAATTTTAAATAGTTTTCATCTATTAATATCAAAATAAAATTTAATAAATAATAAAAATATTATTTTCAAGTAAAAAATATTTTAATACTTTCAAAAACAACAGTTTTCATTTTATAAAAAATATTTTTTACATTATCAATAATATTTTAATATGTTGATTGTACAATTAATATAGCATTTCATACATTAATGAATTGATTTTCACTAATAACTATGTTTTCCAGCATATATTAATTGACATTTTGACATGCTAATCACCATATAAATAAATTCCAAACTCATATTTAACATGGCTTCCAATATGAACTTGTTGATATAGCTTGCCATGGTATTGTTGCCCTACAAGAGAAGCTAATTAGGATTTTTGCTTTCCATGACTTCAAATAATTATTGCTTAGGTTAATTTAATTTATTTTATGCACTTAAATTAGGTAAATATAAACATTTTATTTACTTTTTTGCAAGAAGAAGAAAAGGTAATCAATCACTTGAAGTCATTGCAGCAATCATGGCCACACATCATTTTTTTTTCTTTTGGTAATAGTGGCCAATCAAAATAATTCTTCCTATTTTACTTTCCTACACTAATAACAGATTTACAAATTAAAAAGAAGAAATTGATTATTGCAAATCAATCCCTTATTTAGGATAGAAATTTCAGAACCATCACCGAGCTCTATAATCATTGCAATTACATCCTTGACTCAACAACAAAATCGTTTAATTGCGACCGCGGGTCTTTATTAATTAAAGTGAAATAACACCATATTCAAACCCAAAAGCTCATTAATTGTCCGAAAGAATGCATCAGAAAATATCTAGAATGAAGTAACAGGAAGGTGTTTATTAACTATATAGTTGATTGAACTTTGAGGACTAATAATACATTATATTGTGCAAATTGCCAAAAACCAAAAACACTTACTCCTCATTTTTTTGGTATGCATATACAGGTCATTGATCTTGATTCTCCAGATATCTGTGAGTGTTCATGTTGAAATTGTTTTTTATATTATTTTTTATTTATTGATGGATTTGAATTTGGATTTGAAACATGGATAAGAGGTGATCATCCCTCCTCTTAATGCTCCAAATCAAGCTGTAGTTAGGCCATATTTTTATTCTCAATCATTTAAAATCATAATTAAGTTACTTTGTCAACTAAATATGTGTTTGGATGGGAGGTAATTTGTGTATTTTTTTAGGTTTTAAAGGTATACTTTATGTTTAAAAAGTATTTTATTTTAAAAAAAGAGCTACCACACATTACATATCAATTAATGAGCAACCATGTATACATGTATGTTCGTGTCTCTCAAAATCCATCGCACATGTTACATGCTATGACTCATGCAATTGAAATGCTAGTGTGAATTTTTTAAATTATTTTTTATTTATAAATATATTTAAAAAAATTATTTTTTAAATTTTATTTTAATATTAACATGTTAAAATAATTTAAAAATATATATAAAAAATATTTACGTATAAACAAAACAAATTATTTTAAAACTAAAAATATTTTCAAATATAGATACATCATAAATTTAATCGCCACCTAAATCTCCTTTAATGCATCTAACCATGGCCCCTCAAATCTTCAAGTATACTTCTATTATTATTTTTTTATTCATTTATAAACAGGTAGCTCGTTTTATATATTAGAGTTGGATGATTATCAGCAACAAAAAAAAAAAACGAGTCTTGTTAGTGTGTTTTTGAACTAAAAACTACACGTAAATATATAGGTTGATATGGTGGACCCCTAAATGATATGTGATATGATTGTCCCATGTGTGTGTGTATATATATTAACTTATATTGATACTCATGTATATATATTTTAATTAATTTTATAAATTTAAAATTAATTATTATATAAATTTTTAGTAATTTTAAGAATAGGAAGACTTAAACTAAACTTGAAATCTAACTAAACTATACCCTCCTAGTTATCTAATATATATTTTTAAATAAATTTCATATGTTTTTAAATGAATTCATGGTATTGTACAATTATATGAACCGTTTTATGCTACTATCATATATGATCCACGAAAGAGAGCATAAATAATTTATTTTAACTAGTAGTGTCTATTATGAATGAAGTATAATATTTAAATAGTATAAAAATAACAAATTATATAATTAATCAATCAATTGATTTTATTAATCTTATCTATTTGTTCTAGTTAAGATAATTAATAATTTATATTTGGTACTTGATAGGTGAAGATGGTTTATGATTAGTATTTGTATAATGTCTTTCTTGGTAAACATAGAGATTCTTTAATGCTTAAATAAGTATTATTTTAAAGATAAAAAAATATTCCAGAGAGAAATATTTTGAAAATATATATGCAGTAGAAAATAAAGATTATAAAATTTTGTTTTGAAAGTCTCATGGTGTTTTTATAGTTCACAAGTCTTGTCTATTTATGGAGATGAGAGACTGAACTATAATTTTATATTTGTGATATTTTGAGTTGTATTTCATTTATTTTATCTAGTTAAAAGATAAAGACATGACGGGTCATGAAAAACTTTCATACATCTAATGGTGTTGGCAGGGTATATATTTATTTAATTAAATCTATTTTTTAAAAAATAAATTCTCTTAGATTTTATATAAAAATCTATAGAATTGATAGTGTTAGATTCAAGTATGATATTTAAATCTATAAATATAAAGAATTCAGCCATGCCCAAACTATAATGTCAAAAATCCTTAAGCTCGACATTTTCAGAAAACATGCGTTAGGTCCACCTTGTTGGCCTAACAATACACCAAGCCAAGCTAATAGGCTTGGAAGCATTTTCCAAGCCCAAGTCAGGTCTAATAGATGTTGCTTAGTTCCAAAATGGATCTGGAAGCATTAGACCCAAATATTAGGTTGGGCAGCGCTAAACATAGATATTTTTTGGGTTTGGCTAACACTAGACCCATCAAAAATTGGGTTTAGTATTGGCGAGACCTAGCACTCCCGAGGTTTGGTATATTACAAAGATCAACCGTGGCTGGTTCTGGCGTTAGCCAGACCTAGTGTGCCTTCATTAGGATGTGTTTGTGCTAGCACGTTCCAACCAAATACACTCAAGGATTCACGAAAAATGTACTCATATGTTTTTCTTGATCTGACTTTTTTGGTAAAGATATATAAATATATACTAATAAAGTGTTGGTTTATCAACAACTCCTGGTCTTTGTAATATAATAATATACAAATATTTTAATTAATTTTTCAGCTTAGGTAGATCGATGAGTTTTTCTCATATAAAAAGGGGTTGTAAGCTAGAAACAACATGCATTTAGAATGAAAAAAAATCTTTCAAACATAAAGTATTAAAAACTTGCACTTAAAAAAATTATAAGAAATTTAAATTATTATGCTAATCATTTATAAAAATTTTCATATGGTTATGTGCATGCAATAAGGTTAAGCCTTTACCTAATAAGTTTTTGGAATAGAGTGTAGAAGCATATAACTTTTCCATTATTATCATAAGGCTTAAGAGTCTTTCATTAAAAAGTGATTTTTATGATTTTTTTTTATAGGGTATGAGAGCTCTCTACTAAAAAGTAGTGATTGGAGTGATTGGATGATATTGCTATTGTAATAGGAAAACCAAGTCTATCATTTCAAAAGTGAGGATACTGTCGTGGGGAGATAAAGTCATGTAAATGACACTAATGAGATAAGTTCATCCCATGAAGATCATGTCCATCCCTTTCTTATGAGAATACACATTTCTAAGATTAACGTTGAGAGGTTGTCAACCATTACAAAAAAAAAATTACTTTGAATTAAGTTATTTATATTCAAAAACTTATATTCTTATTAAGAATTATACATCTTGAGATTATCTGAGTGATAAGTATAATGGGGGGTTTTAGAAGGAACATGTTTCGGGAATGACACTAAGATATTTGCTTTGATTACTCTAATTATTTCACTTAAAAGTCATTGTTATTGTGAAAATAAAAAGATCCATGTTGTAGCAAACTGATATCTTCAATCCATATGTAATTTTCATGAATTGTTTTATTCTGAATAAGTTTTTATTTGATAAGACATAAAGTTTTATCTAAAATACATGTTCTTTTACTTCTCTTATTAAAGCTTTTAAAACTATTAGATCATGTAATTCTTTCATCTTAAATATTTTTCAATTAAATCTCCTTAAATATGTCTGTATAGATTTGCCCTCTTGTTAAACAATACTAAAAAGTTTTATGGAGTTTTTCTTAGTAGGTATACTAGTGCTAAAACATGTCACTAGCTTGATATAAAAATCACTAAATTCTTCAATAATGTTTGGTTCTCTATTATATCATGCATGTACAAACCCTGTAAACGTTATAGGTTAGAGAAGCAATGGCATGATCTTGGATGACCAATTCCTTAGTATATGTGCTATCCAGGTGACTGAGGCTTCTATATTTTATGAAGGGTCGAGGCTCCTAATGTTGCATTGATAATATTTCACTTTTACTTTGTGAGGAAGTTGTTCTAACATGTAACTTTGTTAAATTAATGAGAAAATCACTGTTATCACAGGGTTCTACAGGACTGCCTGTTATGTTTGTTCCTGGGCAAACTACCTGCATGGTTTGCAGAAACTGAAATTGGGATCGAGGTCAGATTCTGACTTCAGAACTGCCTTTTCTTTTTTCACCTTTTATCTCAATGAACAAGGCCCTATCCTGTTGTCTGGTCGCTCGCACAGCCCAGCACAGAGAAATGGATGAACAAACTCTTCAGGAGCAATGGCTTCCGGGTGGGACATAATTGTGACGTTACTGGGAGCTTAGGCAAGGAAGTAGCACCAGGAGACTACAAGAATATATATTATTGGTTGCGGACCAATTTTCAGATGATCATGTGTGGCAACTTATTTATGATTCTGAATAAAAAGCACTTACTGTTGGATTTCGTGGTTTTGCTTGGTAAGGGAGGGGCCTAATCATTAAATACCTTCTCTCCTAATTCTCTATTTGTTGATATAAAATTCTCAAAATGTGACAGTAATTGGAATCGCACCTACAACTATATATGTTGAAGCATGTGCAACTGTAACTTGACGTTTCGAGGATAAGCAACTGTCAAATTACAAATATTTCTTATATAGTTCTTCGTTCTGATGCTAAAGGTTATTGTCGCATAAAGTTGCTCAACAACAAAGTTGTGCCTCTGCTCTTCTATCTTTTCTCCCCTGCAAAATGTGTTTCTTGAACACATCTATATGAACATTCATTCGTATCGTGATTTTCCAGTTTTTGTTCCTTATCATGAGAAATAGATGACTAGGGTATAAATGCCAGAAGCATCAAGCTCCTGTGAAGATGATTTACCAATGTCACAAGCTATTTGATGTATTTGCTTCTCGTTATCTTTTCTTCTCTCTCTCTTGCCCGGTGAAACCTGGAGGAGAGAATTACAGGGGGCTGAGGAGGAAGGAGGTGAAGAAGTGTTCGAGGAGCTCTAAATGTAAACAAAGAATAATGCCATTGGATCAATTCTCCGAGTTTATTTTGAACTCTACTTCCTTTATCGAAACAAATTAGCATGACCATGCCTTTCATTTTAAATAGCAAAAAATGTTGCTTGTTCCGATTTCTTCATCTCCCCTTTTATCTTTTTTTTTCTTTTTCTTTATGAAGCATTATTGCCTCCCTATTGTTTGCAAGATTTTTCACTTTGGTTCCTACAGTTCAAAAATATTCAGAATTATCCTCATATGTTGCAATTTATTGTAATTTTTTAAATTACAATTCCTGATATCCCACTTCTCGGTAGGTTCTTTGATGAAAACGTCTGGTTTTAGCAATGGAAGAACTAAGAGCTAAATGTAGTGACGAGACTCTAATTCCATGCATGGTATGTGGAACAGGAATATATGTATAGGTTCTCTTTTCATTTCAGCATGGAAGCAATGAGAGGTAATCTGGAAATGAAGTGGGAGTTTCAATAAAGCCCTCAATCTCCCTGTATGGTATGCATGGATTATAGCGCAAAACAAAATTCATATAATGATCATAATTGAATTAGGCATGCATTCATGAATGCTTGAAAATTACAAAATATAAAACATAAAGCGAACGTGATAACATTATTTAAAGTAAATACATTTGATTCTAATACACGAAATGCTTCATGATGATTTTACTAAACATTCAGATATCAATGTTTAAACCTTGGATGTTGACATAGGGAGATTTCAAACTTCAAGGATCAAACTGGAACATTTTGTAAGTTATAAGACAAACAATCCTATCCAAAATTTTATTGGTTATTGTTAGTCAATTTAGATTGGAAGGTTGTCATTAAAACAAATTTCAAATTTTTTGGTTGACAATAGAAATTTTTGAACTTCACGGGCTGACACGGTACCTTATGCAAGCATCAGGAATAAAATTTACCTAGCCTTCTGCTTCTCTATCGAAAGAGCCCGCTCCTTCTGCTGCAGTATAGAAGAGGATCGCGACGGCTTGTGCACTCGTAAAGAGTCTGTCCACTGCAAAAATAAAGAAACGTGCTTCCCAGCGGCTTCCTGGACTAATTTAACTGTTAGGATAACCTTTCGGCTCCAATACTGATTGAAGATGATTTACAACATGGAAGCTGCTATTTACTCCATCCATGTTATATACAAATATGAAAATCAACTTCTCTTTTTATTTGAATAACTGGAGACAGTTTTCTAACTGTAATTCCCTGGCCATAAAGACATAAATCTGTGAAGCATCAAAACCTCCATTCAATCATTATATATTTCATGTCAGTGCCTTAAAAACCCCGCAATTCACTTCACAGATGCAAACCACACATTTACAAACGAAACTTCACTTTGGCAATGGAGTTTATGGATATACATCTCTATAAAGTACAAGCTTAAATACCAACTGATGAGTTGGTACAAGCACTAAATGGAGCTGCCTACCACAAGCACCAAATGACAAGGAATGCCACGCCGGGGTTAACAAGCTGTGTGAAACGGACAATGCTGGCTGCTGAAATTTGTCTCACTTCCAGGGGATGGTTACTTGTTAGTTAACATGGAGTAAGCAAAAAATCAACCCGCAACCTGAACAAGCCAGTTTGCAAAGAACCACCTAATAGGGTTGGTTAATAAAAAAATCTTCACGCTATGGAGACATGCACCCTCATCACACCCACCAAAAAGGGCGCCTGATCAAATGGAAGTATGCTTCAGAGTCTATTGCCAACCTCGGTTGAGACTTCCTCAACACAAATGACAACAGTACTTGCATGGAGCTGATTTGACTTCATAAATGACTTTTGCTATTGTTGATTAAAAACAGGGAGTGTTGGAGATGGTCTAACAATATTCAGCACACCTTGTGCAGTTGTCTGTCAGAAAATAAAAGTGATCAAACAGGTCAAAAAACTGAAGGACTAAAATAAGATGGCATGTTTAGGGAAGAATTACCTCAAAGAACAGATTAAAGTTTAGACGCAAAAGAAAACGCCTGAGAAATGGAGCTCGCTGGCTCCCTGCAAGCCTACTACTGCGCAATATAGTGTATAAAGAATTTGATTTCTTGTTAAATTCCTGGGGAAAAGAACATTAAAAGTCAAGGAACCATTTAAATTTGGTGGCAACAAAATTGCCAAAATAATCAGCGGTCCAAAATAAATATATGATCATGTGACTTTCAGAAGTTATTCTAGTAGAAGAGCATAACTAGATTTGACACCATATACTTCTGACTTTCAGAAATAAATGTCCAAAATAAATATATGATCATGTGACCACCAATATGACAACTTCCCACAACTCCAAATCTCCAATGGAACAGAAAGGCAAAATCAAATGTTTGTTATAGGCGTATGGCATGTCTATATAACAGACACTTCTCTTTCCAATGAAATCCAGAGTAGATGGTGTTCGGTCAAGTGCTTAAGAGATAAGCATGTCAGTGGAAAACAATGCAAAATAGCCATCATTGAAGTGCAAAAGCACCAAACAACATTGTGAATTTGCAATTTTTTGCATAAGACAAGGCACACAAAATTGAGGTTTGATACTTTCAGAGCTTAATGTTTCAGCAAATCATGAACTGCCAACTCAAAATAACAAAACATTAGCAGAAATACCTCTGTTAAATGCTCCAGTTCAGAGGTATTTGGATTGTTTTCTTGGTTTTCAATGCTCCAGCAGAATTGCAGGCAGAGTTTCATTATGCTGTCTAAAATCCTTGACACGGAACCAATGTCCAAAAAAGATTGTGAAATTAAAGCTGATAAATACCTGCAAGTTAATGTCATGTTGTGTAAGCATCATGTTACGACTATCAATATATGAGCAGAGTACAAACCCAGAAAAAAGCAATTATGTAGAACAGAGGTGTGCAATTCAATGAATTAAACAGGCAGGAGGTTACTGAAACCATTCACTTCACTTACTCTTGATGGAAGCCCACAAGTTCAGTAAAGTCATGAGAATCCCGAATATGAGCTTGCAAAACATTCCATTGGGATTCTATTACATCCACCTAAAATACAAATGCAAAAAATTAAAAAGAAAATGATCTGGAAATCAACCAGTAAAGGGAAACATAGAATAAACTCATGGAAGGGGGAAAAGAAAAGGTAAATAAAAGTTAAAAGACTTGAAAAATAAAGAAAACAAAGTTTTATCCTCTAACATTTCTGACTGTTATTAGAAAAAGAAATAGCCTAACAATAAATTTTTTATCCAGTCAATCATTGGGATACAATTTAAAAAAAGATGTCAATCAATTTCCCTACATTGTCCTAGTATTATTCCCAACATCCTTCATGATGATGGCTAAACTTCACTCAAGATATAAAATATTATTTAATTTATCAAGTTATGTGTGACCAGCATATGGCTTGTCCAATTTATAGACTTTATTTTGTCCAACACTTTCAACATCTTATCCAAATCAAGGTTCTTGGATAAGATCTGATATGCATATCAGTCACCAGTCCCGCACTGCTTTATAATTAAAAAATTTGGCAATTCCTATGTTGCATAGTCTTTTAGAGACTATCTCCAAAAAAAGTTGAGCTACAGATGGCATCAATACCTGGATATAGAACTGAAGA
This sequence comes from Populus ilicifolia, assembly GCA_015708895.1. NCBI lineage: Eukaryota > Viridiplantae > Streptophyta > Magnoliopsida > Malpighiales > Salicaceae > Populus > Populus ilicifolia. The sequence goes on along the minus strand of SRLM01000076.1, from coordinate 866,304 downwards.
TTTCTGATCAAGAACGCCATATGCTCTCTAACACGCCACATTGGCCTAAAACGTTGGCGTCGTTGCTGAGATACTGAGCAGTTCAAACGGTCATTGCGACGCTTGGCAAAATCTGTGTGATCTTGATGCATCACAGAAGCCCATGATTTCTCCAATTCCATTTGTGTACGTTTCAGCCGTAGCAAATACTGAAAGACCCTTAGGTACCTGGAACATTCTTGAGGTTAACATGTGCATGAGATAGAAAGGAATTATTCGGCAACCATGAACTACATTTTGTGGTAGTATTTTTTCAATATTATTTGATAAGCAATTAAGGAACTGTCTTTCAACTTTATCAGATGGCAAAAGAATGCATATTTAAGTAAAGAAGAAGAAGAAGAGAAGGAGAAAGACAGAGTGGCATCCATAAGTATCAGCAGCATCTTACTGAGACAACACTTCCTGAGTAAAGAACAACTGTAGGGGCCAATCAACAGAGTATTCCAGAGCAATACCATCCCATCCATCCAGAGAAATCTCTGAAGAAGCATTTGCTAGTGAAGCACTTGTACTCCCAGTCTTGGGTAAATCTACTTGGGAGGATTTAACTGCGGATCCAAATGAAGGCATCCTTGAATGGAAAACCAAAATTAATAAAATTTAAAATCAAATGAAGATTGATAGAAATATTATCAGATACAATTTTGCATTAAAAATATAGGTTCTAACCGCAAGGATACTCTGGAAAAGTACTTCTCCTCCTCACCAATCGTCTTTATAGCAGCCTACAAAGCAAATAGTGCCAATGATTTTTTTATTTTTTTATAGTAGACAATTAGTGAATTTGACGTGGAGCATTCTGATATTATCAACATTTAAGTTCAAACAAGGAGTATAATTATGTTTGCTAGGGAAATATGCTGTTTTAAGCTTACCAGCTGGAATGGGACCATGAGATCAGCTTCAGCAGTTGATTGTCGAGGAGGCAAACGCATCATTTGCCGACTTTCCTCAAGAAAACACTGGCATAATTAATCCTGCTTTGTTAGAATTGAAATTTCTGTTCACTTTATAATTGCAAAATACACACCAATGTCAGCACAATCTTAGACTCCTGGACTTTAAAGCAAGGCTAACTTGTGAAAAGAACCTTTCTAACAACCAATAGAAAATCAAGATTTTGAATAAAAACATGTTCAGTGAAACCCAAGACCAAAGTTCAGGAAATTTCTGCAAGAATGATTTTGATCAGTTGTAGTTTATTTGTGATGAGGCAACAATGCTGAACCAATCTTGTTATAGAATTTTAGAAGTTCCTACAAAGTATAAACTACAAACCAAAGATTGCATAGGAATATGAATTATCTCAAAACAGAGCTACATAATTTCAATAAGAGCATACTTCCTAAAAAGGCTACACATTCATCCAAATTGCACTGTAATCCATTCCAAAGTTTGTATAGATTCACAAAGTGATGCAGGCTAAATATATCAGTGACTCTAGGAATTTCACAAGGGCAAGGCCCCGGAAAAAAATTTGAGGCATGATAAATGTCAATTTTGAAGAGATAAAATATTATCCATCCTTCACCTGGAAAAAATCTCCTTTCGCCAAAAGAAAATAGTCTTTAAGTGCCTTCAGGTGGCCATTCAGGTCAACACGCACAACCACAAGCTTCAAAAGTAAAGAAAACACAGGTGAATCAGGTGCTACGATAAGTAAAAATATATAAATACAAGAGGGTTGCGTACAGCACCTGCCAAAGATGACTAGCTGCGATAGCACGTATAGAGTCAACAGCACATTCAAATGATCTTTGGTGAAATTCAGATGATTCCTACATATAATGGAACCAAAATTCAGTATACACTACTGTGGATTATAGTTCAATGAAAAGGGAAAGGTCCATTCTATCCAAATATATAAAAGAATTACAGCTAAATATAAGTGCATTATAGTGAAATGGATTAAATACACTATGGAGCTATTAATGTCTCCCGGTGTAGCTATCTATCAAGAAAAGGGCAGCACAAGATGTTATCTATGGTGATACAAATAGTGAACCTTTAGGTCTCGAAGCATATTTTCAATCTTGTCAGCCTCGGACTGTGGAAGTAATTCTTCTCCAATCAAGTTTGTATCTTCAAAAGACTCTTTCTGGAAGGGGAAGCGTCCTGTTGATACTTGATTTTTTGGATAACCTTTTGATATCTGCTGACTATGTACAGGATCCTTAAACTGAAATGCTGGGCTTGGATTCCGGAGAACCCTGATGGCTTTTCCAGCAAAAAGAATTGATTCAGCAACACGCATATGGACATACTCAGGCAGCATATCCTGTGGAAATTCATTGAAAGAGTAAATATATCAGAAAAAATGAATCCCAAACAGGTATATTAGAACAAATCTGTTTGTTGTGGCTTGGAGAAAGCCCAATATCCTTCTTATTGAAGCATTGTTTAAGCAATAAGCAATGATGCTAAGTTAAATATAAAGCAGAAGTATGAACAGGAAACACAAAAGTTCTTCAGGCATTCAAGAAAGAAAATCAATCCATCAAAGATTCACGTGCAGGAATGAGAAGAAAACACTGTTTCCACAAAAAAGCTTTAGCTTGGATTAAAATGATTATCATTTAAGCAATTGCATATAGAATAAAAATCAAAAGGAGGGCAGGGGGGAATGAAAAATAAAAGAAGAATGAAAGACAAGAAAGAGAAAGTCAAAGATAAGCCATTAACTGATCATTGTCAGTATTCCTATCATCATCCAACTCTTACCCAACCACTTTCATTAATATGCAAAACAAAAGCATGATTTTAGGGTTCATTGCTATGCGAGAGATGAACATAAACATAGGAGGAGAGAGTTTAGAGATACCAAAAAAATATGAAATCCCAAGTGCCAATCTGTTAAAGATGCATCATCAGTTGACAAGCGAGCCAATTTTTCTGAAATGTCTGGATTAGATGAGCCATGCCCCACATCCCTATCTTCCTGCCTGAAAATTGATGTAATTATTTATCCAATTTTGGTGGTTTTTGTAAGGAGGTTGTAAACTAAACAGAACAAAGTTTATTTAACTTTCACCGAGTAGATTAATCTTAACTCGTCCAATTTTGGTCATTAGAGCAGGATGATGTCATAGCATATCATTGTCAGAAGAATGACTTTGCACATTACCTTTTGATGAAAAATTCACCATGCTGATCTTGAAGAATCCCATAAACCACCCAGGAAGCAAGTTGATTATACATGACCTGATGCCCATGCCAAAGAAGCCTATACTTTTAGACACAGGAATAAACAGTAAAGAAGGTCATTACCTTGGAATTCCACATTTGTAGATAAATAAACAACCATGTTTCATTTCTTATGCTATAAAATTACAATCAACGCTAAAAAAGAAAAAAAAAACAGAATAATAAACAGCACTCAAATAAACCTTTGAATGCATGATTGCAATTCAGGAACCCCACAGTGACATCTTTTGTGCAAAAGGTTTAGAAGTTGTCCTCCGCGAATATCATCGCGCTCAATCTCAAGAACAAGCTCGTAAAGTGGCGGCAAGAGAACAAAAAACTGCAAAAAATAATTCGGAAATTTAAAAAAAAAACCAGCAAATTCCCCGACAATAAAAAGAAAATCAAACCATTTTTTAGTTCCGAACCCAACCTTGTTAAGACCTTGTGTAATAGTGCCCAAAATAGGAATGCTCTCTGACAGTAACTTCTGTTCAATGTGGAGAACAGCAGATCTGTAAACTGAAAGAATCTCAACAATTCCATTAGCAATAGCTCTGCGATAAACACTCTGTTTCTCTTGTACATTCTTGTTCGACAATTCATTATTAGGATTTGCGGACCTAATCCAACTCAGATTCCGAGACTTTGTCGCAAATCGATCGAGCTCTCTATAATAAAACCCTAGACTGATTATCCTCTCAATAAGATCCCTGAAATTTTATTTTATTTTAAAAAAATCAGAATTAATAAAATAGGTAAAAGAAAGAGGAGTACAAAACGAAGAGTGTGGGAGGTGGGTACCTGTCGCTGGGTTGGATGAAGGAGATATCAGGAGCGAGCTTGAAAGAGCGGTGTTCGTCGGAGATGGGAATGCCGAGAGAGTTCTGGTGTTCTCTCTCATCGATAATGAGATCTCCAGTATAGCCTAAGAGTGAGAGTAACAGCTCGTGTAGCATCTTCCTTTTCTTTTTCTGTTTTTGATCACCAAATTGGCTAGTAGATAGTTGTTCTCATTTGATAATTTAGTGCAGTGGAAGTGCTCGTAGTTTCCCTTTCCGTTTTTATGGATACTAATAATAATAATATATGAGTAAAGGTTGGATTTGAAATTTGCCTCGGAATGGCCGGATTTGGTTGTACAGGTTACAGGGTGTTTGGGAGCGTGGATATATGAAGTGGACGACGGTACATAATTTTTTAATATCCTTCACCGCATTTCTTTTTTTAACTGTATCACAACCAATCAAACCAAGCCAAGCTGACCAAAAAGGTAAATATCGATGGAACGGGACGGCGGTGTAAATTTGTTTTTTAACCGTTCAATATGTAATTATTTTTTTTAGAAACATACTGAAATAATATTTTTATATTTTTTAAATTATTTTTTGTAATATTAATTCATTAAAATTATTTAAAAAAGCAAAAAAATTATTGAAAAAACACTTTCCAACTAAATAAATAAATAAAATTAGAAAAAAAAAGTTGTATGTTGCAATTCGGAGGAAAATAACTGAAGTTCTATAATCTGAAATAAAACTTTCATCTTGAAATGAATATCTATTTTCTCGAAGAGCTACAGCTTCAAATAACGGCTCAAACACCAAGCGTCAAGGTTGATTGACGCCCCGCTGATCTACATAGCTCAGGTCACCAACATAACCAGTTCAAACTTTGATGCCAGGTATCGTGCGGATAAAAGATGGGGTTTTCAAACCTTGAGATCACATGCTCAAAAAAAATTATGCGTTTTATTAAAATTCTTAATAATAATTTTTAAAAAATAATTTATATTTATATTTATATTTATATTTATATTAATTCTTAATCTTTTTAGGAGAAATGATTCCTAATAAAAACATACTTCATTAATAGAATTTATTTTACAGAAATATTTTTAAATAATAAAGTATTAATTAAATTAAAATTTTAAATTTAAATCAAAAAAACCAAATACAATAAAAAATAAATAAATATAATCTCCAAGCCTTACTTGAGCATCTTTTCAATTTTTTATTATAGAGCCATGATTTTTAGTCAAAAATTCAACTTAATATAATAGTCAAATTAAAAATCATGTTTAATTTACTAAATTACATCTTTTGATTCTTTTTAAATTTTTCTACATTTAAAAATCTTGATTAGTAATAAAATAATACAATAAATATATTTATTGTAAGAATATGGAAGAAACTCCTCCACGTCGGTCCTCTGTATTTTTTGAAAAACTCATCCTTAATTTATCCGTTAAGAATTAAATATGATCACTCTAAAAAAAATACTTTAATATATAACTTGCATATCTTTCACCTATAAACTTTAAAATTTAATTTATAATGTGTACATATGAAAAAAAAAATCAGACTTGATGTTATATTTCATGTTCCTATGAAATCCACTTGTAATTTCTTTCCATATTTTTTTACTTTAGACTTGATTTGATCATCATCTATAGCATTCAATACTTCAACCATTATACATTCAATACTTTAACCATTGTATATAAATAAACATTAAGATAATTTTTCATAATATCTTTAGAAAAATTATGAGAAATTATCATGTTTTATTTGCAAAATCTTCATCTATAAATAAAAGATCGTTGTTTGCTACTGACTTCTCCAACTTAAGATTAAAAGAATGGAACCGTTTGTGAATGCTCTCTTTAATTATGTTATCTTCAACATAAATTAGATAACTTTCAAGTTTTGATTTCACCAAACTCCTCTTCATTGCAAATGATAATGATTTACTTTCTTAAATACCCAGGCATACCAATTCATGTTTTAAAGTCTAGAAATTCAAACCACCATCCTAGCATCACAAGAAAGTAGATTATTTTTACAAGGAACCCTGTTGAGATAAAAATTAGTTTCCAACTTTACAAGCCTATTAATACATATTTCTTCAAAAACTTTTCAATATAGAATGAAATCTCATCAAATCTAGAAATACATCCAGGGCTTAGCCTATCTTGAGTTAAGTCTCCAAGTAAGTTCATTTTCTTTTCACGATCCATGTTTGTGTTACCCATTAATTGAACAAGAACTGTTATGATGTGCTCCAAACTATAAAATCTCTATTCTAAACATTTACTATCAAATCTCTATTCTAAACAATCTAGTTTCTCTTCAGGCTGCACAACATCTCGAAAAGCCTTCACTTTTCTATCATGGAGCAGGTTGCTACCATTTTTATCCATTAAAAAGATCAAAGCCTTCACTTCTCTATCATAGAGTAGGTTGCTACCATCTTTATCCATTAAAAAGATCAATCTACTTTGACACCAATTAGCACGACATATAAAATAGATAAAAACCATAGTTTTCAAGTCATAAAGTAGAAGATCTAAGCTATAGAGAAATTAAAAAAAAAACATTTGATGTTTTATTAAAAATCTAAATAATGGTTTTTTTTCTTAAAATAAACTACACTCATATTTATATTAGTCCTAAAGGATTCCTAATTAATAAAATCTATCTAATATTAAGATTTATAAAAAGTAGAATACTAATTAAACTAAACATTCTAATCTAAATAATAAAAAAATATATAAATATAACAAAGTAAATAAAGACAATCTTGGAAAATAACTTCTGAATCTTATTTAAACACCTTTTTTGTTCCAAATTATTATAAAAATTTAACTCAATAAAAAATAAAACCTTCATAATATTCTATCAAAATTTCAATTTAATCCAATAATCAGATTAAAAATTGTTTGATTTACCAAATTATATCTTTAACTCTTTTTAAATCCCTCGAAATCTAAAAATCCTAATGAAATAATACAATAAATATTATTATAGAAAGAATATCAAAGAAATTTCCCCACGTCTAAACTTGACTTGCCAGATCTCTTCATTTAACGCCCGCTAAAGAGCTCACCTCGAACTGCCTCAAATTTAACGATACCAAACTCCATGCCTCCTAAAAATTGGCAAATACAGGGGCTCTACCCAAAATCCAGGACAGAGGGACTGCAAATGTTTCAGCCTACAGAAAGCAGCGATAGTTGAAACACCCTCAGTTTTCTTTTCCTTGTCTATGACTTTGCCACTACTGCCTTTACTCTGCCTTGGCTTCGAATTATCCTTTGATTCTGTCTTTGTTTCTGCCCACTTCCTCTATGCTCCTCCCCTCTTTCATGTGGATCCACATCTTCATAGTTGATTGGTTGAATAATCAACCCTTGTTTTTTCACCACCTGCATAGGATGCATTCCAGGAAAGAGAATAAGTGCGTGCAAAATAATAAAGCATCCCGGAGAAACTGGGAAAGCACAACACTGTACGAGACATCCAAAAATTATAATGCATTTTAGCAAGCTAGCCAAATTTTTTATAAAACAAGAACCTTCCGCATCGAAAAATGGAAAATCACATTTGATCATATAAAGGAACGTTAACTTGTGAGAAAATAACTCACTTCAGGTCGATTAAGAGCTCTGACAGCTGTTGCAGGATTGAATTCAGGTCCAATAGGCATGCGAATACTTTGTTCAAAAACTTCCTTCGATGTGAACGGGTAAGGCAATGTTCCTGAAAACAATTTTTCTGCCTGCAAAATCCAAAGAGAGACAGATTTATTAACCACCACGACAACTACCAAAATATTTGGACCTACAAGATAAACAACACTTTGAAATTGCTATTTCAAATCTTCAGTGCTTGATGTTTCACAAAACAGCAACCCAAACCCAAGCTAGCAAACAATTACTTCGATACAAGAACAAGAAAACAATCTTTGATCTACAACTGCTTTTCGCAAACAATATTTTTTAAAAAAACAAGTAGCATTTCAACTTCGTCAACATTACAATCTGAAAAATAATCCTCCTCTTCAACTAAAAGCTTCTTAGTCAGAATTTAAAGAAACTTAAAGATAGTGATTTTCATATCCATCATCACGATGCAAGATTAAACAAGGGACCACAGAAAAAGATGCCTAGCGAATCATAAACAGGCATCACTAACCTTTTTATCCAACTTCTCAGAGACAATAACATTTTTAAGATGCGCATCCTTCCTTTTCCTAAGAGCCTCTTCCCTTTTTCTCTTTGCATTTTTGTGCTCTTCCAAAACCCATGAAGGCAAACCATTCTTTTTTTGTACACGAGTCCATTGGCCCCAGCCAGGAAGTTGAACGGGTTTTTCAGGTTCAGGATTTTCCTCATTTATAATTTCCTCTTTATCCTTGCTAAATTCTGCTTGCACATCATCTCCGGCAAAAGCTTCACGTATAAGCTCTGCTTGGGAAGGAAGCTTGTAAGATGATATGTGCCCTGGAGATAAAATCCCATCAACCATCTGTCCTTCACAATCTGCATCACTATCCTCCCCTTCTTCCTTCACAGTTCAAGAGAGAAGGGAAAAGTAAGAAATGGCCAATCATAAGAAGAAAGCAGAGTACAAAGGATGCGGTCATACCTCTAATTCTACATCTTGATTATGTATAGCAGGTTCAACAACTTTCCAAGACCTTTTTCCATTGGTGTCCACTTCATTTGGACAATTGCTACTCATCTGCTCGTTATGTGTAGTCTATTCTGAGGTTACCTTATCTATCCATGTGGAAGAACAGAGACAGTTTTACAAAAAAGAAGGCATCATTACCTTTTTACATGCATCTGATTGTAGTATAGAAACTTCATATGTCTTTTTGTGACCTGGATCTCTAACAATTTCAGAAACCTGAGAAAGATTAAACATTTTATTTCAATTTGGCAACCTAAGCAAAAAGATATCGATTTCAATATGGGCAGGAAAGAAACCAAAATCCCATTACCTTCAAAACAGAATCTTCAGGAATGCTGGCATCTACATCAAGCAAAACAGAGTTGACATTAATATTATTTTGCATACCATCTGTTCTGCCTAAACCAGCATCAATTTCTTCTTCAGCTTCCAACTCAGCTTCACTATCACTAGAAATACTGCTTGATCTGATTTTATTTTTTGGTTCTTTAACCTGCATCTTAGACGCACCAAACACCCTTCTACCACTCACAGTGACTGTTTTTGAATTTTCTGCCTCATCTGTGTCCTCCGTCTGCTTCATTGACGATTCAAAATCTTGAATAGCAAGCCTAGCTTCTGCATCAGCTGCTTCCTTCTTTTTCTTCAACGCCCGTTTCTATACCAAAGCAAATTTAAAAAAAAAAAAAAAGATGAGAAAAGATACAAAATTTACTTGTACGATTCACAGAGAAATCTAGGTAGAAAAGGAAGCAAATGAGCGGAAGAGTATCATTTTTAGGTAAACCATTGAGATTTCTCCCCGGAAAGAGAGGAGCAAGGGGGGAGGGGAAAGTAACAAGGACATCAGTTTAAAGAAGCGAAGCAGAGACATTACCATGAAAGGTAAAGAAAGAACTCCTGAATCAGGCACTTCATCATCTCCTTCTAATACTTGCATTGTCTTATCTCTTGCTTTTGCTAGTAACTTAGATGCCTCATCCTGGTCTGAACCACCTTCATTTTCGCTATCTTCCTCATCACTGCTGCTGCTGTCCTTCATAGTTTTCATTTTCCTTGTCAAAAGAGCATGCTGATGGAGTTGTTCAGCCATAGCCACTCGAGTGCCTTCATCTTGGGCATCCAAACCACGCTTAACTAGGCGTTGTGCCCACTTTGATTGGTTTTTGTGCCTTAAGGTCATGCGTTCCTGCATCACATGTGTAGGGTAGAGATAAGAGTAAAATTTGTCGTTTCATTGAATATTTTGGGGACATGAGGGATTGATTTTCAGAACTTTTTTTAAAAGACTATCAAAATTTTGATAGTTTATTAATTATGTCAAAGATAACAATAAAGAATTTGGAGGTTTCTTTAATTATGCTAAGAATTTTAGGGTCATAAATAGATTGATTTTCAGAAGGTACTATTAAATATGTAGAAAATGATCGATTACCTCTGCACGTTTGAACTCTTGCTTCATTGCCAGTTCTTTGGCGTCTTCTGCATCCATTGGCATACCTACAGATCCTTTCAATCTGTCTTTCTTCAACAACCGATGGTATGTTTTTGATTTTATCTTCTTGACACGTTTCATCTTCACTTCATGGCGGAAAAGAAGGCTGCGCATTTTCGCAATATGATTTCGGTTGTTTACATAATCTTCAAGGGATATCTTCCAGGCATCATAGAAGAAAAAAAGAAGAAGAAGAAGAAAACATTCAGTTTTGCAATGAAATAAAGAAGATGGCAGTCCAAGAATCAATATTTATGAAGGAAGCCTGGTGAGAAAAACAATTTGCACACCCAAGCACCAAAACTATGACAACTGGTTTCTCAAAGCTAAAAATAAAATAAAAATTGTGAAGATACTCAACCCATTCTCCTCCCAGCATCCCTTTTTCCCCTCCCTTTTTCCCCTACTGTTCTCATAAACAACGGTTAGCTTTAGAATCTCTTTGCTGATTGAGAAAAAGAAGAATATTCAAACAAATGAATAACATATTCAAAGCATCGAATCTTTGCTTTTAAAGACAGAAGATCAACCTAATTTGGAAACATTTGAATAAAAAATCAGTTACCTTGCTTCTTCTTTTTCATCATTTTCCATGCACTTGAAAGTATAAAATCTTGTTTAAAGTTCAAAATATTGAACAAAAATAGACAAGAAATAAACTCAATCACGTCCAGAAGATGAAGTAGCTTAGAGGAGAGATTTTGCTTAATCAAGTAAAAGAAGACTGCAGTATGGCAAGAAAACTGCAAAACCACAGGTAACCAGAAAGGACACAGAAGGCATAGGTGAACTGCAAACGGAAAATATTAAGATGCTAGATTGAATCAACTAAAAAATATTTATGGCCTCCATACCTTATTTAATTCGAGAAGCTTTGAGCCATCTTCTTTATGAGCTGTCGCAACCTTGTCATCATGAACTAATGAAGACATTTTCTTCTCAAACTCAGTTCTAGGCTCAAATTCAGAAGCTATTGCCCCTACAGTTGAAAACCCCAAATCTGTATCTTTGTCAAAAATAATGGTAGGGGTCTCCCTATTCCTCTTGACCAAGGGCTCCCATTTTGTAATATCTTTCTTCGATAGCTCGTAAGCAGCTTTCCTTTCCAACCTGTCTCGATCTTCCTTGGGAAGTGGAGCTTGAAGCAGCTTTCCCTTTTTCTCCACTTGACGAGTTATATTTAGAAGCTCTCTATATCCAGGTTTTCCTTGAATGCTTTCCATAAGGTCTTCAATAGAAATGCGGCCATCACCATCTAGAATGTCACGGGTAGGATTATACTCAGATTCTGGATATCCCTCGGATACAACAACTTTGTTCTTCTTGCGGCCTGGGAACAACAAAAGATTAGGCACCATTCAAACCCCTAATTACTAAACAACAATGCAGCAGACATGCAACTTCTGGAACATGTCAGCAAATATATTTATGGCACCTAAGAAAATGTTCATGATTTCATCTCTGCAATTTCTAATCATGGTGCTAGCGCATAGCAAGACTCACAATTTTACATCAATATGTTAAGAAGGCAAGCATATGATGTGAAAATAAGTCCATGCTCTTACCTTGATTAAGTTTCTATCCGTTGCCCAATATACGAAACAATTTAACCCATAAATGGATGCAAAAACAAGGACATCTACTCATACACAACTAGAACCACGAAAAATAACTTCAAGAGCATGAAGAAGAAGAAGAAGAATGTTCTGCTCTGAAATATTATCCCCTAAACATAATTCATGTTTCCATCTCTGAATATACCCATAAGATGTTAGAGATATGTAAACATACTTCCGGTTCAAGTGCTCTAACTTCATTGGTAGATAAGTAAGCATGCCATGAACCCAACTAATCTCGAGAACTAGAAGTGATACCTTCAAAGGCCTGGCTTGGCATCCCAGTGATTCCTTGCAGCATCCGCAAATGTCTTTCGTCATCTTCATCTTCATCTTCATCTTCAACATCATCACCAAGTTTATCAAGATCTCCCCTTTTACTATCCCGGCCAGCTATCTTATTTTCAACACCATCGAAATCATTGTCGTCGTCATCCGAAACAACATTCTCGTCCTACATTAACAAAAAATCATATAAAAAAACAACAATCAGTATAGCAAATTCTGATACCGTCAAGAACTAGAACACCATCCGAAGACACTCCAGAAAAAAAAAATCACGCTTCTAAATTTTAAAATTCAGCAGTCAAACTATAATTCACTTCGATTAATTAAAATAAAATTAATTTATAAACAAGCTATGCTATAAATAGAGAGGCAGAGCTAGAAACCTCAAAATCCTCAGGTAACTGATACTCGTAATTCTCAATGGAATCAAAGCGGCGGTTCTTCTTGGATTCCTCTTCAGGAACTTCTTCTTCGTATTCATAAACGTCGTTGCGAACACCTTCATCGTCATCTTCTTCACTGCTGTACTGATATTTAGGGTTAACTCGATCGAGCTCTTTCCGTAGAGCTTGAGGCAAGCGAGGACCGGTCCGCCTGTTCTCGTCCGTTCTCTTACCGGATTTTTTATTGAATTTGGACGTTTTGTTAAATTTTGGTGGTCTATCATGTTTCTTAACGTCTCTCGATTTTCTCTTCTTCTCAACCATCTTCATGGCTATGAATTTCCAGATGCTAGATAGTTTGGGAAACAGCGGCGGTGCTTGAAAAATCGATACAGAAAAAAAAAAAAGTTTTACACGCCTGCCTGGCTTCTGGCTACCGCCGCCGTTTCGTGAAGAAAGAAGGTTAGGGCCCGAAGATCATGGCCTTTTGGGTCTATATAAACTACGTCGTTTCGCTTCTGGGCTTCCTAAGAAAAGGCATTGATGATGCCTCTCCATCAATTTCTAATAGCACTCTCTCAACTAAATTATTCTGTCTTTATAGAGATATCGAAGTTTTCAAAATGTATTATTTTTTCATCATGTCTGTTATGTTCCATCATTATATCTTTCCATCCAAATAGAAAAAAAAAGGTTTTAAAATTAGCAGTGATGTATATAAAGATATAATAAAAAATCTCTTTATTCCAAGTATTTTAAAAGATAAAAGTTTTAAATTTCACTAACACTAAAATTTGTTTAGAAAAGATTTTGATTTTATAAAAAAACTAAATTATATTCTTTCAAGGGTATTTTAAAATTAAAAAATAAAATTATTTCACGTCATACAATTTAGAAACATCCATTAATTCATTTTCTCTACTAGAAGATGGAGATTTGAGTTTTTTTTATCTACAAGTTATTTTCATCTAAAATTATTTTAAAAGTATTATAAAAACTTCAATAAATTAATTTTTAGCCATAAAACATCATCTAAACATTTTAAAAAATAATCTTTTAAATATGAGATATTAACAAAAGTTAAATTGTTGGAGATTTCAATACAACTCTACATAAATTATTGGGGATTGTCATGATAAAATTATTTTTTAGTTTTTAGTGGCTAAAATTTAAACCTGTTTTTTATTTTTTAGTGGCTAAAATTTAAACCTTTGACTCGAACCCTTTTGATTTTTTTCGTTAGCTCGGTAATCATTAAAATATTATTCGGGAATGTATGCATTTTTTAAAAAAAATTAACACGGTAAAAGTATTTTTTTCTCTTAAAATCAAGAAAATTTAGAATTCTTCATCAAAGGCTTTTTATAATCTTTGTAATGGTAAAAATAATTATTTTCCCTCAAAATCCAAAAAACTTAGGTTGCCAGACAAGAGTGTTTCAAGTTTTTTCAATTTTCATGTATAGCAAAATAATGAATATTAGATGATACAAAAAATAAGATTTTTATGAGAGGTTATTTTATTATTTTTACATAGATATTTTGTACAATTAAGATGACCATAAGGAGTGTTTTAATATTTTCATGTTTTATTTTTTAATTAAAAAATCATTGGTCTGTATGGGTAGTATACGTATCATTTAGATGATGCATTTGACGCTACCTAGTAATCAAATTTAACCATTCGTCATCTTCTTGAATGCGCCATTGTATCCTATTTCACACAATGTGGTGCATGTAAGTTTATAGGAATTGGATTGAAGCTAACGATTGATTTTTTTTCTCTCCCGACAATTAAAGTATAAAATTGTTCTATTTTTTTTTGTTTTTCAATTCCAGTCCCTATTATTTGAATTTCTTATTTTGTCATTTTTCCTTTTGTTGAGGGGTTTTCTTCCTTCAATTTTGTTATTTAAGTACAATTTCTCATATATTTTGTTTTTATTTTAGTCTTCATTATTTTAATTTTATATTTTATTTTTATCTCTTTTATAGTTTTAGTTCTCTTGAATCCATCTTTATTTTTTGTTAGTGTTTCAAAATCCATCGTATTTTTTCTGGTCATTTTCTCTTTCATTCGAGTTTTATTTATTTACAATTCAACTTTTTATTTCTAATTTGCATGTATTGTGTTTTTCAATTTAGATTTTTGCTTTTGATTTATTTTTTCCTTAGCTATTTTTTTTAATTTTTTTTATGAATTTTAATTTTATCCTTCAGATCAAATATATGATTTTTTTAGCAGTAATAATATTTGTAGTTTGGTCATTTTTAGTTTGATTTATTATTTATTTCGCCTGCTTTTTTGATAAAATTTTATATTTTTTATTTTATTATTCAAAACAAGTTTATTATTTTTTAAATTTCAACCACAACAACAGCATTTTATTATAATGGTTATAGTGGTTGTAATATCAATAATAATAGTAATAATAATAATTATGGTGGTTGTGTTGAAAATATCAATAATAATAATAGTAACAGTGATAGTAATAACAACAACAACAACAATAATAATAGTAATTGTGATTGCAGTACCAAAAATAATAATAACCGTAGCTATAACAATGATAGTAATGACAATAATAAAGATAAAAATTAAAATATCAGTTATTGCGGTTGCGATGAGAATTATAATAATAGTATAAACAATAATAATAGCAATAACGACAGTAACACTGATAGTAATATTGATAATAATGATAGTGATAACAATAATAACACTAATAACAGTTATAATATTATTTTTTGTTAATAATAATAATCATGGTAGTTATAATAATGATAAAAATATTAATAATAATAACAATAACAGTTATAATAATAATAATTTTATAATCACAATAATAATTAATTGTTGGGAATTGAATTCCATTATTTTTTCATGGATAATAGTTTTATTTAATATCTCAAATTATTAGTTTTAAAAACATAAATGGCTTGTTGTTCCATTTTATTTGTTATATTATTTTTTATTATCCCATTCAATATTAATTTTTGAAAATGAAAAAGGTCATCTAGGTTTTTTTTTAAACTATCAAATAAATCAATTTATATTGAGTTATCTTACTTAAATTTACAGCATTCCCAAAACAAACTCCACGCTCTTAATATATATATATATATNTATAGTTCGCCAATTTGAAACGTGCACAAATGAACTAATCCATCCTAGCAAGCGTGGATGTCTTTGCCTGATTGACACGTCTGGAGGAAGAAATCAATGTTGAACTTCTCATCTCCTTATAATGATTCATACCAGGATTGACTGTTAGTTTCCTAAGAAAAAGGGCACTATTCCCCGATCACATCTATTCTCTTAAATATTTTAATAAATTTTAAGAGTTTAATTATTATTATTATTATTTTTACTTTCCGACGGTGAACGGTTAAAAAAACATCTGTTGTCGTTTGAGTACTTTGTTGCTGCTTGGGCCCTGACCCAAACCGCAACAACCTTGTTGCCTCGTTGCTGTTTGGATCGAGCCACAAAAACCCCAACCCAGACAACTACACTTGTTTTTAGATAATGGTAGCTATGCAACAGGCAACATGTACCATGCAAATTATATGTCTAATTTCTTGATTAATAATCATTTTTAGCTAATGTCTCTCTAATATTTACAGATTACTTGATTCATGATATGGTAGACACCATAACCAATGATAAACACCAATATTTCCACCATTAAATGTTAATGATGGATAATTTCTTATACTCAATATTTTATTTTTTTCACAATTTATTCTTATATTTTTCTTACTTATTGGGAGAGAGACTTTTACTTCAGAAATAATCGAGCCTCTGCATAAAAAATAATAATTCAAGACAACACTTCTTGGCCTGTAATCGCAGCTAATAGAAAAACAAATTTTTATTTGGAGTTTTTTCAATATTTCACTTCACTGCTGTTCATGAATATCCGTGCATTTTGCTGACCTACACTTGGAAGCCTCGATCATTTAACCCTTTCATCCTCTTTAACTTTAAGTCTTCACTGTAGTGGTTTTTTAGTTATTTCGTATTGACTTGAGAGATATTCGCTCTTTCTGTAAAGTCAATCAACCATATTGAAATCTAAGTGTACCGAAACAATTACTTGTCACGTTTCCTTATGTTTTTTTTTTCCTTATGTTTGATTTATTTTTTAACTTTAAGCATGTCTTGAGAGTTCATTTAATTTAATTGAATGGCCCATTGAAAATAACTTCTGACACGGCCTTTGTTTCCATTGGGATCCTATAATCCATTAACATAATAGATTCATTATGATCATTTTGTCATTAGGATGGAGATTCATTATAGATCCTTTTACATTTTTCTGTTCATCACTATAATGCATGATTATTTTGTCGTTCCCGTATAAATAATGAATGCCTTCGTCTTGCAAGTCTCCTGGTACTTTTATAGGATTTATAGGGTATTTCTTGTGGGGATTAAATTGTGTTGGTACAAAAAAGATAGCAAGATCTAATAAGTAGCAAGAAAACTTTTTGTAGGCAGATACATCATGTAGGCATTAAAAATCTTGAAGCAACTTAATAATTTATTTAAAATGGTTGTATATGTTGAATAATTTATTGAATTGTAATATGGTATTCTTCCGGTAATTATTTATTTATCAAAATATGTAATTTGTAATTATGGTTAATGTGATTATGTTTTTTTAGATATATCATACCTTTAAATTAAGAAATAAATGCATGAATAGATAATTTTATTGAATAAATGATATAATTGAAAGAATTAATATTTTATCATGATATGCTTGTACATGAAGAATTATAATATTTAACTTAATTACTCGTGTATGATATAATTTAGGATGTTATTATTAAGTTAAATTATTATTGGTTGTATACATAGTTTAAGCATAACTATTCGTAAAAGATATCCATGCATGCTATTAAAATTAATTAGCTTTAAATAATTGTTAAAAATGAGAAATTGATATTATAGTTCATGCTGGGATGGAAATTTTCATTGATTTTTTATAGGTTGAGAAATACTGTATCAATAACTTAATATTAAAAATTTTAAAGGAATCTCAGCCGAAAATTCAGTTATATATATATTGACTATCAATATATGTAATAGAATCTGGGACTGTATTTGGAGTTGTCACACAACAAGTTTTTTAAAAAATGTCCGATTCTTTTAGCTAGAGATAGATCAGAATAAAAGGTATATAGATTTCATTTCACAAAGAAAGAAAATACTTCCCCGGTGATACACATTATACGTACGTGCTAACATGACTGTACTTTAAAACTGGGAACCTAGCTAGCCAGCTACGACGGGGGCTTGATGGATGATGAAACTGTTGCGCTAGCTAGCTGTGAAAGACGTCCATGTTCTGCAGGACTGCACTCCCTTTTTACCTTAGCAATGAAGGAGCCTGTATTTATATATCTCAACACTTGCAGAAACATTAAATAAATGCATGTCCGTTAATTAAGGCTCATAATTCGTTGTGTACATGCAAGGTTTCGATTACAATATCTTTAATTAGCCAGGCAAGCTTTAGTTAATTGTGACAGCACTGATTAGTCTATTAGTTGGATTGGCCCAGGGACCAAATTAGCCAGAACAGGCCACACAAAAACTATAGTAAGGTGATTTTTACCTGCAAAAAAAACTGCTTTCTGCAATGGAGACTGAAGAGAGACAGGGGTGAGGAACTCATGTTGGAGGAGGGGAGCACGTGCAAAAAGTGCTTCATCGGCATCTGGAAGCCGAGAAAGATTTTGCACGTGCCCTGCTTCTCCATCGTGAACCACCCACCCATCAGAATTCCATACCCTTGGTTGGCCAGCCAGCTCGATGAATGATATAAAATATTAAGCTAGTCGATGTTTTGAAATGGCTGTAAGAAGCTCATGTATTTATAGGTGCGAATGTCGGGAAGAGGAGGGAGAGACAAGTACAGAAAGAGGTTGCACATTGCTTCAATTAATGCATAGAAGAGGAGCAGTACTACGTCCTGGGTAAATTTCAAAGTGTCGTTGATGGTGTAAGAGAGAAAAAAGGAGAAAATCTTCTGCAAGCATAAAGAGCATGCCATGCAATCATGGCGGGTCGAGAAGAAATTCAAAGTAGAGTGCTGGATGAGGAGATGTCCAAGCAAAGACAAAGAAGAGTCACACCATGCCTTAATTTCACAAAAGCCACCAACACCCACACTTCGTTCTTTGCACGATCCAATGCACTAGTGATTTATCTGACCAGAGCTGTAACTTTGTTTGAAAAAGTGCTGGCTGTGGTTTTCTCTTTTTGATATATTAATATGAGAAATAAATTTAAATAATAAAAAATATTTTTTATATATATTTTTATATAAAAAATTATTTTTAAAAATAACCATTAATACAATATTAAAAATAACTGGTACTCGCTTATGAATCTCAGTACAATATGAACAAGAAACATAACAAATTAATTCAAGTGGTGTAACTTTAATTAGTTAGATTTTAAATTTATGTTTTAGAAATTATCAATTTAAATGTTATAAATTTGAGAATCATTAAAAATTTATCTAATTATTAATTTTAAAAACTTAAAAAATTAATTAAAATATATATAAACAAGTTCTAACAGCTAAAATAAAGGGGAAAAAAACACATACCAACTTTTTGCCCAGCAAGCAGTATTAGAAGCCTTTCTGGATCAAGAATCTCGTGCCAAGCACGGTGTTATGGGTGGGGTCAAAGTTTTAATTTCTTTCTTTTGGGATGGGAAGAACCATGTTGGTGAAACGCGAGCAGCATCAGAAGAATAATGCAAGAGTGCACGTAGGGTTTGCGTGTTGGTATAAATGTCTTTGAGTACACGAGTTTTTGAGACCGAGCTGCGAGGCTCCCTAGGCAGACATGATTCCCTACAAGTAGGCACCAGCTTTCCCCCCAGGAATTTATGGTGGGCTTAATTTCACGGATTCAGCCTTGAAGCTGGTTTACAATGTTCTTAGCCTCCGATGCTGATCTATGTGTTAACTGAGTCGAGACAGGCAGCCAGTCAGCCAGCGCAGGGTATGGTTACAGGGCCATGCCCTTCCTTTGCAGGAACCTAGCTAATAGTAGAGGAGCATGCGCGTGTTCTTGATGATGTTGAGTTGAAATGAGAAATGAATCTTTACTGCCCATTCTCCAGCTGTGAATTTACATCATGCTGAAATTATAATGCTGCGTTGGCAGTGTTTGTTTTTGTGCAAGAGAGATCAACAACCTCCGATTTTATTTTAATTTTTGGCAAAACAAAACTAATGTGACCATTAAAAAAATAATTGTTGTGCTGAATATATAATTAAGGTAATGTTTGGTTATTATTTTGGGATAAAAAATAAAAAATAAAAAATAAAAAAAAGATAAAGTTGTGTTTAATAATAATATATAAGATATAATAAATGTCTATGTATTCTTATTAGTTCATGTGAGATAAAGCAAGATAAACAATATAAATGTCTATGTATTTTTAATTATTATATTAATTTCTCAATAATGATGTTTGTTTTCTTTCCTTGTCTTGAAAAACTCACTCATTTTGAAGGAAAAAAACTATCTTCTTATACCTTTTCTTTAAATAAAAATAACTATTTGGTTAATTGTTTTTATTAAAGTCATGCTGGATATTTACTCTAATTCATCCATTTTTTAATTTTCATAGATTATTAAATTACATGAAATAATTTATTCTTATTTTGAGCAATTTATTTTCAATATTAACTCGATAGAATAAAAAAAATAAAACTTTTAATAGATTTATATTTTAAAAAGTGTTTTTGAAAATTAATACATGTGTGATATAACATATTTCAAAATTAAATAGGGTAAAATATTTAAAATCATGAAACGTTTAAGGGGACATATGTGAAAAAAAAAAAACCCAGCATTGTCTCCATCCCTGTCCCTTGTTTCCCTCCTGTATAGAGAGGGACGGGGAAATGGCTAAAAATTATCTATGAATCGGAGGCAAAGCTCTTTTTTTTTTTTAAAAAAAAAAATCTCTATCTTCTCTTCCCGGACACTAACTAAATATTAGCTTGAAGCTTGAAGTTTATAACCATTTAGGTGGTGGATAAGTGGTAAGGATTTGGGATCAAGGGGTTTGTTTTCTCTGTGGTCTCAGGTTCGAGTCCTTGGTTGCATATATGATGGGTACTGGAGGCTTACATGGTCGTTAACTTCAGGGCCCGTGGAATTAGTCGTGTTGCGCGAAAGCTGGTCCGGACACCCACGTTAATTAAAAAAAATATTAGCTTGAAGCTGAGCACCTAAAAATCTCCATCGGCAGGCAAATGATTTCAAATTGAAATCCAAAATTTGCTTTCCTAGTCAACGATATTTAATACCCAATAAAGAGCTAATGCCAGACAAGCAGTGATGTTCAAGTAAAGCTGTCGTCCATCACATTGAACACCAGCTAGCTAGCAAGCTGTGTAAGGTCCATATATACAGTGAGCGATCGGAGAAGGTCCTTTTTAAAATGGTAGGATTTGGTGTCACTCTGAAATCACCATTCCTGTCTTGTGGAGGAAGAACATAGATTCTGGCATGAGGTCATCATCAAATCTATAGACATAAATGCTAGCGTGTGGCGCCCTGCCCTTGCAGACTGCTGTGCTGTGTTGTAGTGAATGCTTTATTTGGTCATACACTCATACATCTCCAGATGCTCTTGAAACTTCATCATGCTCCCAACAAGCTAAATTCCACTGCACTTGATGCATCCGTACTCTGCCTCGGGAAAAAGGAACACTGCCCAAGCTGGTGACGACGACCCAACGAATAGGTAATAAGAAAGAGCTTCTCTTCGGATCATCGAGGCGTGAATTAGTAAGTCTTCGGCGTTGCGATGTTTTGCAGTGTATTTTTTAAATTACTTTTTTTTTATGATTTTTTTAAGGTTTTAATGTATTAAAGTAAATAATTAAAAATATTATTTTAAAATATTTTTAATTAAAACACACTCTACACTATAATACTAAATACTTAAAATAATTTTGTAATTAGATGAGATGCTTGTGCTTCGCCATAAACCGGGTTTGAATTTTTAAAAAACAACGTTGAAACATTGCTAGCATGTTTTAATGAAAAAATAAAAAAAAAGTCATGGATCCAATTGATTCTAATAAAATGTTTCATTTAATTATGTAGTAAAAAATGATAATATATGGATTATTTTTTTTAAAAAAAAAGTAACAATAATGATGACATGTAGAAAAAGAATTTTTTTAATAAATAAAATATAAAAATCATTCAAGTTAATCTGATTAGCCATAATAAACTCATAACTCGAGTTGGGTAGCCGAGCTAATCTTATAAAAAAATAAAAAATAATTTTTAATTTTAAATATTTTAAATATAAAAGGGTAAGATTAAAAAAATAATCTCAA
Source organism: Populus ilicifolia (assembly GCA_015708895.1). Lineage (NCBI taxonomy): Eukaryota > Viridiplantae > Streptophyta > Magnoliopsida > Malpighiales > Salicaceae > Populus > Populus ilicifolia. The sequence goes on along the minus strand of SRLM01000076.1, from coordinate 844,429 downwards.
CAAAAAAAATCCTTCAAAAAATAAAATACCAACAAACCTGAATAAGATTAAAAAAATGAGCCGAATCATGCTAGTGGCATAACATGATAGAAGGTGAGAAAAAATATTATGAAGCCAATTTTCAAAAAAAATATTAAAAGGATGGAGTTGAAAAAAAGTTAAATGTTAAAAAAGTTAACCTAAAAAAAATATTTAAACCAACTTTGACAAAAGTGCTGAAATGTTAAAAAAGTTAACCTAAAAAAAAAGATCTAAACCAACTTTGGCAAACCTACTGAACACGCGACATGGTTCATGAGACCATATAACATATAAATGAAATAAAAAAAATTATGAAACTCAATTTTCAACAAACTTAGTGTTAAATAATGAAAAAAAAATCATATAAAGAAAACAATGTTAATCAAGTTAACATTTTATACTTGTAGTTTAGATTATGAGGCTGAAATTACTACACTAAAAAAAATTATAAATCTAAATTTTTAATCAACTTAATATTAATGTATGAAATTTAAAAAATAATAATTTTTAAAAAGAATCTAAAAAAAACATCGATTAAAAAAACAAAGACTAAATTCAATGTAAAAATTGAATGAAATTGAGAAACAAATTCAGTTGAGAAAAAGAATAACAAAAAATAAAACAAATAACAATAAAAAAATAATGATCATATTTGATATAAAAATCGAATGAAACTAAATATTAAAAAATAAAATTTAAAAAAAATTCAAATTCAAATCAAAATGAAGAGTAATCAATATAACAAGGACCAAAATTTAATACATTGAACAAATAATAAGATTTCTTTTAAATTTTAAAGGCCAACATGATTCCTTATGAGATGAAAGAGAAACAACAAAAGAAAAAAAAGCTTGTCAAAACTCAATTTTTGCGTCACCACCAACAAGTGTTGCACCACCAACAATAGTGTGGTGTGATGTTACCAAATCATCGTAGAAGTCATTGTAAAACATCTCATGTGTTGTCTAAAGACCACGAAAGCCTTTAACTTGGAGGCAAAAATGTTGCATGCACTAGCCCATTTTCTATGTCCATTTATTGCAGTTCTCGTGCTTGTCTCGGTTTTAGTTTTGGTTTCTCAACATTTAATTTTTTAAATTATAATTTTATTTTTCATTAGATATCAACCAAGCACTAGAAAATTTCTTTAATACTGAAAGATCTCATAATCGTATAAATCAAAATAAAAAACAAATCAAAGCTCAAATAAAGCCAATGTAAAGGGATTAAATTGAAAGAAAGAAGTTGAGGGACCATAATAAAAGGGATTAGAACTTCTCCACATAATATGCAAATCATTCCTTGATTTTGGGTGGAAAAAGAAAAAAAAATATTTCTTTACACTTCAAATTCAACCCTAAACTCTAATTATTTTAAATCAGTTAAATTAAATTTTATTTTGCAAAAACAAGAATAATCTGAATAATGAAACATTTTCTCCAAACTTCAAGATCCCCGCATGCTTGTATGGAAAAAACATAAATCACGAAGAACAATTGCAAATCAAAACAGTATCGAAGACAAGATAAGAAGTAAAAGATACCAAGGGCACAAAACATAAAAAGTCATAGCGACTACTGACCAAGAAAAAGAAACCCACCATTTAATGAACAACGTGTCTCCTCTCACGCCACAGTGATTTGCTGAGACTTTTATTATATACATAAAAATGGCAGGGCAGCAGACATGGCTACTCGACTGAAATCAGGACTAGGTGTCAAAAGCACCCTCCATACAACTTCTCTTTCATTGATCTGTATTTTTTTCACCCTGCACCGCGCAAACACGTAACTACGTTTGAAAGCAAGTACTGGAACGCACTTCTCCCCTGAAATATGAAAATGTAAGCTACGATTGTAGCCCTGCCTCTTCCTCCCTTTGCACATGCAAAACGCGTGGGAGAAAAACCATCGGAGATGAAATTTATGGTTTAATTTAAAAGCAAGCGAATGTCAAATAAGGGCCGCAAAATAACCAGCTCCAATTTCTATAGCCATCTAGAGTTTTGCATTGCATGCCGTCGGAGCTTGACATCTAAATTTCTACAGCCAAGTGTATGCTTTTATTCAATTTATAATAATATTCACATATGCTAGCCAACGCATTAGACACCTTGGACCCATAAACTCACTTTTAGTTTCTACTCTATAGAGCAAGTGTCAGATAGTGATAATTCTTATGAATGATATCTTAAAAAAAAAAATATTTTTAGTTGCAAATATTTGATTAAAATTATTATTGAATCGGTTCAATAAATGTTTGGTTAAAATTATTATTGATAATAAAATAACTAAACAATACACAGTAATTTCATAACTTCAACTTATATATGGAGCTGTGATTATTAATACATACGTAATATAGCGAAACAGCATTTAAGTCGTAGTTTAACAACAAAAAAAATACTAAATTGGTTAAAACAAGAATATTATTATTATTATTATTTATACATGTCATGAAATATTCAATATGAAAAGGATAATTTAATAAAAATTACAAATTACAAATATAACAATTGCAAAATTGTTACAAGTACCAATTGCTATTCTAGTTAGAATGTCTCCTGTATAAGGCAACAACAATACTAACAGATAGTTTTCCCCTTGTTTTGTCTCAATTTTTGTAGCGCTCAAAATAGCAGTCCTAAAGTCCACGTTTAAAAGGGATCTCTCACCATTGTAATAGAAATGGAGAGAGAAGACATCTGACGAATGAAAACAAACTATTCTCACTGATCTTTTATTTTTAAGACACGGCAATCCAAATCCAGCTAACATTCATATCCAATTTGAAACCCTTCCCCTTAAACCCATCTGTTGAGACCCTATCATTTTGTTCCTTCCCACAACCAGTTACCAGATTCGTAACACTCCCACAGACGCCCACACACTCGAATTTAAAGGAAAAGAGAGAGAGAGAAAGAGAGTTGTTGATTTTCTTTGAGGGCATCTATTTCAAGACAATTTGCAACTAGAAGACCTGTAAAGGATGATACATAGCCGAACAAATCCGAGAACAAAAACGCAAGATCAAACTGACGCTACACATGCTTGCAATGAAAATTCACTTGAACCACATATCGCATCCTAATCTGACCCACGTTGTAGACTATGTACTCATTGTACAGCAAAGCACCCTGCAAAAAGTATTCAAATTACATATCAACAATAAATTATGAAAATTCTGCGCGGGGAAAAATACAGAAGTTACAATAACAGATGTTTAACGGTCATATGAGTTAATATATCTGAGGCGGCGAGTGCTTTGAATGCACACAATCATAGTTTGTTCTACCTCTGAGCCTTGTTGCACTTTGGGCTTCCCAAGGGGAACAACAACACCATCCTCCAGTGCCTTGGCATCTGAAAGATCTGGAGCAGTTCTACCAACTCCTTTCGTGCTGCAATAATTAGATTGAGACCACATTTACTTTGCATTAGTGAAGGAAAAAAAAAACCCTTATCAACCACGTTCTAATAGATTGCGATAGAACTCTGCTGTAAAAAGGACGAGAATGATACTGATTATAAATGGCAATGTCTCTTCACATACAACCTGCAACTTCAAATTTATGCTGGCAGAACATTTCATCTTGAAGTGTAAAAGGCATGAACTAGTATCTGGTAGAAATTTGAATGTTTAAGGCAAGTAGATTCCATGTAAGGGTCAAGAGATGAGTCTCATCAATCGTGCAGACGCAGCAACAGTTTCATCATGCCATTTCATTTCATCACTCATTACAATCATGCATGCATGGCACAACCAGATAAGCATGAATAAAACTTTCAAATACAGCACAAAAACAAGACATACCTTAGCTTCCCCGATGGCAACTTATCAGCATCATAGTTTGCATATAATAGTTCAGCCATGTCTCCAAGAGCAACCTAAAAGTACACGGTCCGACAGTTTTATGAGAGAATCCAATTATTCAAAAGAATAATTGCAGTCGGAATAGGGATCATATAAGTTCTCTTTAAAAAATTTACTAGCCTTGCAGTTGTGCTATTGTTTTAGGCATTAAGACCATGCTTGCTATTATTCAGAAACTCATCCAGTGCCATGTCTACAATTATTAAGAAATGGGCTAATAGAGTTTATATTTCCTTGAATGTTTTAGGACATGTTTCCTTAAATGTTTGAGGACTCTTTAGGGGGTTCTGATAAGTGGATATTAGCACCCGTATTCTATGTATGAAAACTGTGTTGTTTCAGGTTTCTCTATGCTTTTAATTTCATGAATGCTAGTTTCTTGTGGATTCAATAAGTGCCTCTATGGATTCCAGAAGCCTAGTGGATCCTACATTCATCATCTTTTATCCAGTATCCTTTCCCTCTTCTTGTTCTCCATCAGAAACATATTATGCATTGATATAGTTGAAATACTTGGTCGCAATAATCATGGAAATATGTGGAACATAATTTCTAATAATGAACCCAGTCTTCAGGTTCCAGAAAGACAATACCAATATTTCCATGAAAAAAATTGGTGAGGCGACAATTAAGGATGCACCTACATCTTGTTGAGCAAGAATAGTCTGTTTTGCAACATCTGTATACGACTGATCTGATCTAGCCACTTTTTTTTTTTAACATGGTACTTTCTAAGGTGGTTTCTAGAATAACCATACCTCACACAGAAGCAGCACACCAGCTGGAGCAGCATGACTTGCATAGCAATAATTTGCACTTTTGGAGAACATGTCAGCAAAGTAAACTCCCTTTCCAAACATGTAACCCGTTACTGGTGCTTCAGGGGGAGCAATACGCAAGCCTGGTGGTTTTCATGGCAGAAGTTGCACTTTGCAGTTATTGACAGGAAATTCATAAACACCCACGCATGGACACAATTACAGTAGATGTAATTGCACAGCATATACATGCAGATATTCAGAAAAACAAAAGCATGAAAGGATGACCTTGGGATAGAATGCCAGTCCAGTTTGTGAGGCGCGAGCCATGCCATAAAAGCATTCTATTTTTTGTGTTAGAGAACTGCTCACAAGAGATAGAAGGTATTAGTTTACAACAGCTTAAAAGTTGCTTGCAGGAGTGAAAGTAACACAACTATGAGCATTTTCTAATTATTAGATATCCAGAATGACTGCACTTCATGCACAAGTGTCTCTTTAAAGATCATGAAATCTTAAGCTTACAAACACATCAACACAAATTCAATTTTTCAAAATAGCTATTTCAAGAAAATTGCTGAAGAGAAAAATGTTTGTATATTCTCCCTCCAAAGACATTACTTTCATAACGAGTAGTTTTTCCTTTTCCAAAAAGACCAAATTATTTGATGATAATAATGACTTGTCTGGATAGAAAATGCATCATTACCTTTCTGAAGCTTTCATTTTCATCCTCTCTTGAAACCTTGAATATTTGAGCAATATCAACAGTATAGTGTGAATGTGTTTTTGCATGCGTATTCTGCAAATACATGGCAATCTTGCCACAGATAGGAAGTGTCAGTTATCAAGCAAAATGTTAACGAATTAAAAAAAGAGGGCACAATTTAATACTTCTATAGCAATTTTAGGGCGGAAATTTTAGATAAAGTAATCAAAATGGGGGTTGAAAACAACTCCAAATGTCACCACTGCACCTCATTTATCTCCCCCTCCACCACCCACCATTCCCCCAAAATAAAAACTCAGTTTCCATTAAAAAAAAAGAGAGAGAAAAGAAGAAACATCTAAATAAAAAATATATAAGAGCTCAAGTTGCTTAAATTCTAAAATTCTGCTAACAAGAATACCATTGCAAAGTCCTCAGAATCAACTTCAACTGGAGTCAATTCACAACGTAGCCGGTTGTAATGAAAATACAAGGGATCTTCCTACAAAAAATTGTAGAAACTTTGCATAAGAATACTTGAGAGCATGGTAGCGAATATGAAATGGAGGAGAGAAGAAGATAGCGGGCACCTCATTAATATACCACATGCAGCATCAGAAAGAAAACTATGACTAACTAAAATGATTGATGCAATTCATAAATGGAGGTAGCATTTGTTTCTCGATTTTTTTTTTTGAAAAAAATGTATCAGAAAAAACATGGGTACATGAACAAAATCCAGCAGCACATCAATCCTGGGAATCATAATACACCACAGTAACTAAGTGGCTAGAACAAGGTGGGATCATTTTCTATCTGCATCTATTGGCTGTTATTATAAACTGAAAAAGGGAACAAGTTCGGATCGCTTTCTGTTTTCTTATATTACTAAGATTATTATTACATTCAAATTGAAATTCAGAAAATTTTGCAAAACACAAAGCATTTCCAGGAACTGAGAGCATTAATGAAGAAGACCTAAAAGATACCTGCATTCCAGGTTCATCCTCCAACAACTTTGTTGCAACTTCAATCTCACCTAGGGCTTCAACCTGCAATTATGAACAGGGAGCTGAGCAGTGCGTTTTATAATTTAAAGAAATAAAATCAATTTCCATACAGAACCTCACCGATAGGCTTTAGTCAAGATAATATATCTATTAGCGTGATAGATGGTATCAATATCACCACAAATCCTTTAAGAGTAATACCAAGGAAGACAGCAAGTATAATGACTTATCAGCCGACTGCAGGCATACTAACAAACCTAACTAACCTAAAATCAACAAAGGATGCTTGAGTTAAAAAAAGAAAAGAAAAAAAGGAATTACCATTTCCAGCTTGCATTTTAACTTCTGAGGAGTATCAATAACAAACTCTCCTGCCATAATCAAAATATCATACTACTTAGAGCTTTTAGAAAAGAAGATAAAGAACACCAGTCACCACATCCGTAATAGTTATTAGTGGGTTTAACAAACATTCCAGAAAGAGAGAGACTCACTCATTTTTTTAAATCCAAAATCATGAGGAATGAGAGTGTAAAATTCTCTGCAATAAATTACGTCCATCAAAGATCAAAGTTTCCCAAACTTCTTCCAAGCCAGAGTCCAGCATCTTAACGTAAAAATAAATAAATAAATACACACACAGAGTGAATGATGCCATGTGCTTGTACTTACCCACTTAGTTGTTCAAGTTTTAATCTATATGCTGTTCCAATTACATCAGAAATCCTCTTCAGAACATCATAACCCTAAATAAATTCAAAGAAAATTAATTGGTTAGATATTCCATGGAACATTTTTTTTTAAAAAAAAAAGCAAAACAAGGATAAGATACCATGTTGTGCATCATACAACTGAAAAACTAGAAAACACAATAGCCAGTATCTGCATTGACTCCATTGTTGGTTCATCAGACAGATTCTGATATACAACTGCTAGGCAGGACCCAGAAAATACCACATTGAAGTCAAATAACTATGAGTTATAGTTATTCAACTTATCCAGTACTTTTTAACTCCCAAACAAGAAATGTTATTGCAGGAAACTGCATCTACATTATCTTTGATTATCATATTAGTAGAAATAAGAGCCCTGAAAAGGGCGGAAAGAAGGCTCAACATCATAAGAAAAATTTGCATCACAGGCTGCTCTAACATCTAAAGCAGGACAGTCTGAAATTAGTTTTATGTTGATTCATCAACAAAAAGTATTTACAGTTCTTGTGAGCTGTGATATCACTCCATGTATTAGGAACTTAAAGCATGTCTTCTACATAGTTAATCATTGAAGTTGCATCTTATAATTCATGAATCACGAGCACTACCTAGCAGATTATGTTAAAATGTCATGAAATCAAGGACATAGTAAAGATTATTTCCATCCATGGATCAAACACTCACCTTTAATATAGTTGACTTGCTTAATTTACCAAGAGGCAATTTATTTGGATTGTATCCTGAAAGATAAGACAAATAACATTCGATAGTGACTTTCAGGAGGTGTTGTGATAAACTAAAAAAACAAAGAAGGCATATAGAACTGGAGTAAATAATTCAGAATAAAAGAACCACCAAAGAAGTACTACCAACGCTTGAAAACATTTCCATCTCAAAACACGTCTAAAAATTTAAAGAAACAAATTGAACATTTGCTTTACTTTTGGATTTTATTGAAAGATCGAATAACCAACCTAATTCCATCATTTGCTGCTTCATCATATCAGCATTACATATAAGAGAGATAAATTTGGCAACACGTGACTCAAGTTGTGTCTCCCGAGGTTGAATTGCTATAGCAGAGTCCAGCTTTTCTTTAACCTGAAAACAGAACAAATGTATCTCAAGAGCAGTGGACTACATGGCATGCAAAGTTCATTATTAGGGTGAAATTTGGAGCACCCATGTCTCACCCACTTAAATTCCTCGTTAAATTTGACATCCCTCTCCATCAAAGAACTCAAGAAACCAAGATTGGTTACTATAGCAAACAAGATTCAGAATTATTGCCTTTCCACTAACAAGGTTTGTCTTGCATTCCAGTTTCACATTTTCTTACTCTTCTCTATTGCCACCCTTCCTCCTCAAGAGAAAGATGGTTGTTTCAATGCTGTAATCACCAAAATATATTACACTTGCACTAGCTGAAAAGAGGTGGATATAGAGTATGGATGCAACTCACAACTGGCTCTTTTTCCTGCTCACTGTAGTCCATTTCCAACCAAGCATAGCACTTTGGGTAACAAATGAACTCCTTTCGGTTGGACCAATGGTTCTTTGTCTTGGCGTAGAACTTCCGTTCAAACTCAGAAATAGCAGGATCTCGTGAAGTGTAGGGACCAAATAGCTTAACTTGACCATTCACCCCAACCCTACCCCATCTGTTATAGACCATATATCTACCACCACCATCAGATTCTGCAAACAGATTTTCATTTAAAAGAAAAGGGGAAAAAGGAGCAGGATATTAGCAAAACCAACGCAAAGCATATGAAATTAATAAAGGTTATTGTCATGTATCCCTCTCTGCTGATGGAGTACTAAAGCCTTTTCATTTAAAAGAAAAAGGGAAAAAGGAGCAGGATATTAGCAAAACCAACGCAAAGCATCTGAAATTAATAAAGGTTATTGTCATGTATCACTTTCTGCTTGTGGAGTACTAAAGCCATGCAACTTAAGATTTAAACAGAATTTTCCACCGCTATTTTCCATCACATATGCCAAAAAAAATAAATTTAGAGAAAAAGGAGATCCTTCAGAGTTAATTCACTTAAGTTGAACACGAGAGCTAATTTGAGAAAATTTTCTGCTAGAATTTTCAGCTATAGCAAGTACGAAGTTCCTAGAAAACTAAGGTATGGCAATTTAAATAACCACATGGGCAGAAGTGAAAGCTTGCCTAGAAGTTGAATCACAAAGAACTTGTTATTGTTGTCCCCAACATTTGTCTGATTTAGCATTGCATCATAGACATCATCACCCTGCATCATTGCCCAAAAAGATGGGGGGGGGGNTGGGGGGGGGGGGAGGACAGAGAAAGAAGCTCAATTCGTTGCCAACAAGACACTAAGAAAACCATTTCAACCGATGATACTTAATCCTCACAATTGCTTTTAAGTGATCCTAATAAAAACTGCTACAAGACTCACTATTTGCAAAACATGATACTCTGACTTTTTCTGATCAGAAAGGAACTGATCTAGCACCGCTGCGCCCTTTTTCGTAGCAGTTACAATTTTCTCCTTTTCCTTTTCATCCTGTTCCTGATCTTCTTCTTTTGCTGGCACCGCAATCATTTTTTTTTTTAAATTCCCAATTTCAGAAACAGAAATTAATAAGAAATCTAAACCCACAAACATAAACAATGTCTAATAACTCCTAATAAAACCGAGTAATGAATAAATAAAAGTCAAGTTTCGAATAGAACGTTGAAGTGAATGGTGATTGTCTGGATCAGCGTTGCAGAGCCTGTCAACTAATTGTCTCTTGGTTCCGGCAGTGGAAACTCCAAGGAGACAGGCCTGTTCGCGTAATTGCTTGACACTCATGTCCCGAAACTTTTCAATAACCTTGATTTTCTCTGTCCCGTTATTAGAATCTCCTCCTCCATCTTCAGACTCCCTTTCTCTTTTGTTGTTACTACTACCTCCACCATCGACCGAGTCTACTTCTGACTGCTTGTTTTCTTGCTCGAGTGCCGATTCTAGTCTCCGCACCTGCAAAAAAATAAAACAAGTCTACTATTTCTTTGTGTTTGACAAAATGTATGAACTTGACGAGAAGGGGAACGGGGTAAAACCAGGGAAGGCTTGGTTCCGGTGGTATCGAGTCCACGTTTAGCGAGTTCGGCTCGAAGCTCGTCTACTTTGAGCTTATTTGCCATTTTCAAGGGTAGAGAGTAGGGGGGGAGGGGGAGATGGATTTCGCGTGTCTTTTGAACTTTGGAACGAAAGGTGAATTTAAACGGAGACGTGGAGAGCATTGGGTGACCAAATGACGTCGTCGTTTTCGAAAGAGTGAGGTTTTAAAGAGTTTTTTTTTTTGCCCTTGTTTATTTAAGAAGCTTTTCAGGCACGATATTGGCTCTGCAAATTATTAAAAAAACTAAAAGTGATAATGAAAACACTTTATATTTACTTTATTTTTAGGATAGATTCTAATAGTGTTTTTAATTTTAAAGCTTTTTTTCTAATAAGTTCTCTCATGCATTGTTCTAACTCTAATTTTATTTTATTTTTTAATTTTTATTGCTCGAAAAAAGTTGGTGAATCTTCATCACGTTTATTTTTTCAACTTTGTCTCCTCTCTCTTCTGTCCTCTGTTTTTGGTTCCTGAAGAGTGGTGAATGAATAAAAACATCAAGTCTTGACCTTTCACAACAGAGAATGTAAGTTAGGGAAACACTTGGTGAACGAATAATTATAATAATAATTATTATATATACTAAAATTGTTTAGTATTTTATATTGTATTTCATAGTAAAACACTTAACTAATTTTTTTTTAAATATTGTATTTTTTATGTTTTTATGGGTTTTTTTTCTTTTTTTATTTAATTTAGTTTATTAATGTTAATTTTTTTTATTTAATTATCAGACTTTCATGACACGGATCTCGAGTTTGACGGATTAATCTAGTTTAACGAGTTAACCTGAATTTTTTTACTTTTTTTAATTAATTTTTTTATTTAGTTTAGTTTATTAATGTTAGTTTTTTTCTATTTAATTATCAATTTTTCATAACATCTATCTCGGGCTTAATAGCTTAACCCAGTTAATTATGGGTTAACCCATCAATTTTTTTTTTCTATTTAGTTATCAAACTTTTATGACATGAATTCCAAGTTTAATTGGTTAACCTGGTTTGAAGGGTTAACAAAGTTAATTCAGATTTTTTTTTATTTTTCTTCATTAAGTTTTTCCCTTCTTGTTGTTTTTTTCTTTTAAATTATTTTTAAAAAAAATTATTTCAGTGATATTATTTTTTTTTGTATTTAGTTACCACACTTTTATGACACGAATCTCAAGTTTGACGAGTTAACCCAATTGATTCAAAAAAAAAATTCTCATTGGTTTCGTTCTTTCTATTTCATCTTTTAATAATATATGCCTTTAGTTTTTTTTTCTTTATGTCTTTTACGACAGACTGCACATCTTTTATGTCGATGTCTTCTTTTTTAATTAATTTTTTATTATTTAGTTTGTTGATATTAAATGTTTTTCTATTTAGTTATTAGATTTTTATGACACGGATCTCAGATTTGATAGGTTAACCCAGTTAATTTATATTTTTTTCTTTTTCTTCATTAGTTTTTTCATTCTTATAAGTTTTTTTCTTTTATTTTTTATTTTTATTTTTTTTAATTTAATTCATCAATATTAATTTTTTTTCTATTTAGTTATCAACTGATGCCTTTAGTTTTTATATTTTGTATTTTTGTTTTTTTGCCCTTTTTATGTCTTTGATTATGGACTGCATAGTGCAGTCCACGATGAAAAAATTGATGTTTTTTTGTTTGTTTTTTCTTTTTAATTAATTATTTTTAATTTAATTTATTAATATTTAATTTTTTTCTATTTAATTATCAAACTTTCACAACACAGATCTTGGATTTGAGAGGGTAACTTAATTTGACGGGTTAGCCTGGTTAATTCCATGATAACCCATTAAATTTTTTTTCTATTTAGTTATCAAACTTTCACGAT